>CM060871.1:7905264-8505264 GCA_030737845.1 Acorus calamus | reverse complement strand
CTACGTTTGGTGCTGACCAATCAAAGGTCGGCACTGCATGCATTAGTTTCTGAAAGGACATTTTTTTTTTTTTTTTTTGGTGTTAAAGGCTCCATAGGAGCGTACAGGTTCCTGAAACACACACAACAACAGGCCTTGCCTGTTTGAAACACTTTGCCCAGGAAACCAAGCCCAACCGGGCTTTCAAACACTTGGACCCATGGTCCATCAACCACTTTTTTTTTTCCTTGCTTTTTCCTTGCTTAAAGCAAGGTTTGAATGCTCCCACCTCTTCACGAGGTGGGGTGTCCCTTAACCACTCGAGCATGTGCTCGGGGACTTCTGAAAGGACATTTTTTGAAGTTAATTTTTTTACCGTTTTATCATGGGAGGATCCAAGTGGAACATATATATATAGGTCCTCCGTGTTTGTCATAGAAAAGTTACGGACTCTTGCCTTCATTTTTGGTGAGTTTATATATCCAATAACACACAAAAGTCAAAAGTATGATTATGAAATAAAAAGAAAAAAACGATTTAATTCCCTTAAAACTTATGAAAAAAAAAATCAATGTAAAATTGATAAATCCCCTTATGTTCTTATCTTATTAAATAATATTTATTTTATTATCTATAATTAATTAGATGTGTGGTTAACCCTAATCATACATGATAAATTACTGTTATACCATTTTAAAATTTATTTTCTTTGTTGAAAAAAATCGATATAACTCCCTCAAAACTTATGAAAATCGAAAAAAGTCTATGTGATATTTAAAAATCGTCTTAACTCCTTAAAATCTTATTAAAATCACAAAATATCCATGTGATTATCTAAAAATATATACTGATTTATTTAAATTTTATTAAACAAATTATAGTTTTATAATCAAGGTGTTAAGCCTTTTATTGCTAATAATTTTGAGATAAGAATGTGTTGTAGAATTTTGATTTGGTTTTTAAATTATTTTCTCTACTGATTTTATAATGGAGTTGATGAAACTGTAATTTTTTTTGTTCAGTCTTTATAACGAGATTGAGGTGAGGATATTAAAAAATGACTCAATTTTATAGATCAAATAAGTTCGATGGATTTTTTTTTTTTTTTTTTTATTTTTATACAGATGAGGATGACATATCACGAGATGAGGATGTTGAAAAATAATAAGGGTATTTTTGTCTTACAAAAGAACTAAATCTCATTTTATAAAAGTTTGTAGGGACTGAATCCAATTTTAGTAAGTTTCTAAGGACTTATTTCAATATACTCTTGACCGGGGGACTAAATTCGTTAACCATATATATTTTATGGGGACCTATGATGATTTTGTGATTTTAGAAAAACTTTTTTTGTGATTTCAAAAAGATTTCAGGGGGTTAAAAATATTTTTCCAATAAAAAAATATAACTAAAAGAAACCATTCTCAAGGATGTCTATCCAAAAATATCAATATATCGTTATGACTACTCGTCATCCCCGCGGGTGCTTCAGCAATACGGAGGTCGAAGAATGTGGTGATCTTCAAAGATTCTTCATTTTATTTCAAGAACCTATGAGAAATAAGGCTACTTAGCCTCAAAGACTGGGGCAAATGGTTTTTGGAGATTGCTAACATCTAAATTAGTGATCATATTTTCTATATCACGGTGTAATGGGGTGTATCTGTGGGTTTGGGTGAAAGTCTTTTTTATCTGCTCATTTTGTATGACGGGTGCATATATCTCATTATGCGAGGCTGTATTTCCTTTTTCTTTTTATTTTCCTCTGTTCTCCTTCATCCCCAGTTTAAACAAGTTTTATCTTAAAATTTTTTAGAATAGAATATGACTTTTTTTTAAAAAATATATATATATCAATAGACTATATCGCACCTTGATGGGTGGTTAAGGTGATGAAGCAAAGATGACATCAGAATAGTCATAACACGGTTAAGAGTTTGGTGGATTCAAATTCTCAATAAAAAAAACCAGACTGCCTTAAGCAATTGGTCTTCCCATCTAGAAGAGTCAAGACTCTGAACCAGCTTAAACTTTTCTATGGTCAAGATAGTACTATAAATTTTTTTTTGGAATTGTTCAAATACCCTTAACTAAGGGTTAAATTTTTTTTCTACCCCTGACTTTTACTTTATTTTTTATTTACCCCTAAAATATGGTTTTATTTTTTTTTGCCACTGAATTTTCATAATACCCGAACTATCCTTTATAGACAAAGTTAAAGAAAATACAGAAATATAATGTGATACATACAAAAATTATACACATAGTTATAGATATTAAATAGTTATCTACAAAAAAATATTAAAGTACACAAAAATGTTTATACACAAAATGGTCATATATACATTCTCAGTGTCATTATATTATCACCTGTAAATGCATTTAATGTACATAAAATTGTTATAAATACAATATCAAAGTTTCATTAAAATAAATACATCAATTGTTTAAATTACAACGTTTTCTTCAAATCTTCATGATTAATTATTCTCTCCTTTAATCATTTTCATGCCCTCTTAGGTAAAATGAAACAAGACTATCGAGCTTGACATTCAATGTACTTCATAACAAAGAGCGGGCTTTCCAAGCTATATAAAAATACAACAATCAAGCATCTAAATAAATTTTCATTTAGCAATATGAACAAAATTAGTAATAGCATGAATACGAATTAAAAATTTATGAATAATTGTAATATTTTAGTAAAATTACTTCTTGATCCATGTACTTAACAATTACAAAAACTAACATTTACATAACGACTACAACAAAAACTATCAATGTAATGCCTAATAAGATAATATACTATTTACATAATAGAAATGTAGTATTTTCTATTATTCTTATAACAATTACAACAGCATTTACAAAAACTATCATTTACAGAACAAATATGTATATCATACATAGAACTAAACTAATGACATGTAAATTACATAAATATAATAACTGATTACAGAAATGTAATGACAAATTAGATAAATGTAATACTAATTTACAGACGGGGGTGGTTTAGGTATAAAAAATGATGTGGCACATGTTAGGGGCAAAAAAAAGACCAGATTTCATGGGTAAATAAAAAATAAAAAAAGTTCAGAGGTAGGAAAAAAATTAGACCCTCAATCAAGGGGTATTTGAGCAATTCCCCCTAAATTTTTTTGACTGATCCAATAAGATGAGCAACCATGGAAAGACAGACCAAGAAAAAAAAAACATATTGGTTTACCAGTCCCCTCCACACAAGTCAACCCTAATAATGCCACCAAACTATATATACCTTCAAAAGTCTCAACTGAGATGCTTTCAGTGATATATATATTCTTCATCAGATCCACCTGATCTTTTTATTCATATGGATTACTGTTTGCCAAATCTATCAAACCATCTTTGATGAATTCCTTTATCAAGGGTGTTGTAATTAACATATAGTAGCATTTGAAAAAAATTAATTGAGAAATTGATGTTGAATGCTAGAAGAGATGAGGTTTGGTGAGCTCCATTGAGAAATAACTCCTTGTGTTTTTTTTAGGAAGTCTTTAGAGCCGGCCATCCATTCAACCTGTCACCAACAAACTACATATGATAAGGAAGCCTAGTATATAAAATTTTAGACGTTTTGATCATCCAAACATGAACATTAGTTTTATAAATACATAATTGTCCTTTATAAATACATAGGAGTACTAATTAAAATGAATAAAGAAAACCTCTTGGTGGGGCACGGTCAAGTTTTTTTTTCTTTAGCATATATATCCAATATATTCAAATGAAGTTGAGATACACCAACTTTATATTTAGGTAAAAACAATGCCCATATTAGTACTTTATACATCAGGATAATAACAACAATAATATAATGTCAATCCTATTTTATTTTTGCTTTCTTGTAGAGGGTAAACTACTTAGTCTATCTACCTAATTAGCTCCTGGACTTTTCCAATTCTAATTAAAAAAAAAAATTTCATGATGCTCAATCAAAAAATATTTTATATACATACCTACTTACATATATTTATATATACGATATATTTTATGATTTAAGGTTTAATGTTTCTCTCAACTACTATATATATTTTTTAATGCCCAAGTTTTGTAGACCTTAGCTTCAAATTTATTACGCACAGGGCAAAAGGAATAAATTTTTTAATGGATGTTGTTACCTTAGTTGCCATGTGGCCCCATTTCATTATCGATGTATATATTTTGTGAATCATTTGTTAATGGATATATATAAAATTCATTCAAAGTATCATTTATACAAAGGTAATGTACAATATAAAAACACGTGGAATTTGCATGTAGGGTTTCATGAGGTTGTCCATAATATTATTCCTTTTCATTATCTCCTTTAAGATCACTAATTGTATCCCAAAAATTAAATATTTGTATACAAAAATTCCTAGTAAACCATGCTCTTTCAGTCTTTTTGTGTATATTAATATACCACCACAAAAAAAAAAACACTCACCATCAACTTTTAATATAATGCATACCTAGATTGCACAAATCCAATAACCACAAATTTAATCAATCATCCAACACATCCTATGTAGTGCTAGAACTCAAAAGTGGTCCATACTTAAGCAAGTGGTCCTTATTTAAGTGGTACAAAGGATTCTTTTTTATCTTTTTGGTCCTTTTTTGCTTTTTTCCCCTACAAATCAAAGGACTTTTGTACTAATTTTTTTTTGGGAAAAATCCATATAACCCCCTCAAATCTTGCCTAAATCCATATAACCCCCTGCAATCTTCATATATCCATATAACCCCCTGTAAACATACCCAAAATCCATATAACCCCCTCCGTCCGCCGACCGTCAGCCAAGTAATATGACCTAAATTAAAAAAAATCCATATAACCCCCTGTAATATGACCTAAATCCATATAACCCCCTGCAATCTTCATATATCCATATAACCCCTGCAATCTTCATATATCCATATAACCTCCTGTAATCTTGAAAAAATCCATATAACCCCCTGTAATTTTGGAAAAAAATACCATATAATCCCACGTAATCTGGAAAAAATATTTTTAAAAATTAAAAAAATAAAAAATAATTTTTTTATCAATAATAGAGTAAATTTTTTTATTTATTCCTTTTTTTATTCCTAATTTTTAATTATAAATGACATGTGATTTCATAAACAGTACCCCGACACATTAATAGTAGAGTAAATTAATATTTACATGCATTAACATTTAATGGATTGTAAATATTTATTTTGTTGTATTTTCTATTATTCTCATTAGAAAACGTAAAATTGATATTTTGATTGTTTGATTCACCTTGAATAAAATAAGGATAAATGATAAATAAGAGATGAATAAAAGTTTATGACTTTTTAAATGACAGCCCCTGCATAAATTATTTGTGTTTGAAAATAAATATGAGAGATGTGTGTGTAATATGATAGATGTGATAATTTTTGAAAAAAATATTTTTTAAATTTTAAAAATGGCAAGAGGAATTTTTTTTATATTTATATTTTTGAATTTTATTTTTGAATTTTTAAAAATATTTTTTTTAGATTACATGGGGTTATACGGATTTTTTCAAGATTACAGGGGGTTATATGGATATATGAAGATTGCAGGGGTTATATTGATTTAGGTCAGATTACAGGGGGTTATATGGATTTTTTTCAATTTTGCCGTTAACTCGGCTGACGGAAGGCGGACGGAGGGGGTTATATGGATTTTGGGTATGTTTACAGGGGGTTATATAGATATATGAAGATTGCAGGGGGTTATATGGATTTAGCCAAGATTTCAGGGGGTTATATGGATTTTTCCCTTTTTTTTTACAACCACATGATAGGGAAAAAAAGGAAAATAATGAGGTAGTGCAGAACTGAAAGGTGGTCCATACTCCATACGTACTCACTCAAAAGGATTCGTTTCCCTTTCCCATGCAAAGCCAAGCTCATCATGCACTTGACAGTTTATACACCCACATGAGAAATCAATAATATATATATATTTACTAATATAAAATATATAAAAATTACAAATAATATAAGTGTAAAAACTAAAAAGAACAATTAATATATTACTTTTTTTATAATGATTAAGAAGCCAGAGTTTACAGAAAATCTGACTGAAGAACAAAAAGTTATATAGGGAGGAAGCACATATATATGCCAAAGAGAGACCTGACTTTTATAGCTTATAAGTGAGAGTAAGTCCACCATTTATTTTTATTTTTTTTCTGCAGTACTGACTGTCTCATGCTCTGTACAATGACAAAGGTGGGAAGGAAACAACCTATAAGTTGTACAAAAATGAGAGTTTTGAGAGTTGTAGGTGCCCAAATTTTTTTTTTAAAAGATGGGAGCATCAATGGCTTTGGCAGAAAAGCAGAGATTGAGAGACCGAAAGGGTGGTGTGTGTGTGTCCTCTTGGATTCCTCAACGTGCATGCAAAGAAAAACAAATCACTCTTTTGTTTGGCTTTAGTTGATTGAAATATAAAGGCCAAAGAATTCTTAGTTAATTCAAGGGTGAGTCATGCATAAGATGTGGAGCATGCATGTGGTGGTTCTTATATATAACATATATGGCCCTCCTTTAATGGTGTGTTCGTGTGTCCGTGCAGTCATGAAAGTGAGGGAAATAAAAAGAAAAAATAAAATTGTTCTTTTTATGATAAAAAATATTTGTGTTTGTATTAATCAAGAAAAAAAATATTGTCATTTTTATTGTCATTGTTGTATTATTGGAAGAGGGGAAACTTTTTGTTATTTTCCCAATGAATGAAGAGATATATAGTGACTCTAGAGGACAAAACGCGCGTTAAAAGGGACTCATGTTTTTATTTTCTATCTATGATTTTTTTTTATCATATGCACAATAACAATTTTTTATATTTTAGTACTTTCCATCACATGCAAAGCAACAAAAGAATTGATATCTCAAAATTTTTTTTTCTTTATTTATCAGTTTTTATTTGATCCGGATTCTCTCATTTTTCTTCACAAATGCACTCTTAATATTTTATTATTTTATCTGTGATATATGTATAAAGATTGAATTGACTCATGAACTCATGGGGAAGGATTATAATGCATTTTATTAATTAAGAAAAAAAAATGAACCTTCTATTATAGGTTCACTTTGATTCATATATTTAATGGATAATTCAATTCAACATATGGGATGGGCATAGGGCTGGTAAATGAATCAAGCCACTCGGGCTTGGTTCGGGCTCGGCTCGATTTAAGCTCGTTCAAGCTCGTTCAATTAGACAAATGAACGAGCTTGAACAATTTTTAAAGCTCGGTTAGGCTCGGGAACTGGATCGAGCTTCATTTTATGTTCAAATTCGACTCGTTTGTGTTATAAAAACTTAGTTGAAGCTTAACTAAACTCTTTTATAAAATCATAACATTAAATTAATACAAAGTTATGCTCGTTTAGGCTCATGAACTTGGTTTATTTAGACTAAAATTTATTTTCAATCCTTAAAAACCCTAAAATGAAGAAGAACGCTAAGCTCGTTGAGGCTCGTGAGCTCGACTCGGCTCGACTCGTTTATAAACGAGCCGAGCTTAAACATGCCAAAGCTCGACTCGTTCGGCTCGTTTACCACCCCTAGATGGGCAGCAGACCAATGAAAAATTGTCCCCTTCAAATGATAATGCTTCACATATTCTAATAAAAAATTGAGAAAATTGATGTTTCACATATTTTCATCATGCTTCACATACTACACGTGCTTATAATTGAGGCGTGCTAGAATCCACTTGTGAGTAATCCTTACCGAACTCTTCATGCAATTATGCAATATACTGATATCAGATGTTACTCTAATAATAATAATAATAATAATTATTATTATTATTATAAAGGATGATCCATATGAACCCCAATAAATTGTCTGAAACCATATAATCATATGATATTTCATAAAGTTTACAACTCTCTAAAAACATATACGAAAATCCAAATAGCCTTCTAAGTAATTTTCATTGACAAATGAAAAATATTGTGTTAATATTTTTTTGATTAACCGTAGCTGAAAACACAATATACTAAAAATTCTATATAATTTATTAAAAATGTATAAAATCATTCGTAAATCTTTTAGATATGATTTTATAATTATTTAAATAGATAAAATCATCATTTACATAAGGCTTTTCGTATTTTTAACACATTGTAGGAATTTTGATATATTGTGTTTTCAACCAGAGTTAACCAAATAGAATATTCACATAATTATTTTTCATCTATCAACGAAAGTTTAACTCAAATAATTATTTAGATTTACATATATATTTTACATGAACTTTAAGAAAAGCTAGGGGGTTACATGAATTTGAGATAGTTTGCAAGGGGTTATTTGGCTTTTCCCCTAATAATAAAGGAGTTTTGTTAACGAGTGCCCTCAGGGCACTAGTTAACCCACATTAATTGCTCACTTTTTATGCAACTTAATAAATTAATTATGATATGGTTAAAAAAAATGAAAGATTTTTTAAAATACCAACAATACCCTAATAAATTCACCATCTTTTTTTTCATCTTCTCTCTCACACCCAATTTTTCCCTCTTACACCATGTTTAAAAATAAAAAATGTTACAAGCATAAATAAGATATTTTAAAAAAAAATGTCCTATTTATGTAAAAAAAAGTATGTATACCAAATAATTGAACAATATTTTTTTTATATATACATTCAATTTTTTATATATTATTTATTATTTATGAATAAATTGGGTATGGAAGGGAAGAAAAAAAATATTGGAGAAAAAATAGAGTATGGGAGATGAAGAAAAAAAATGATGAATTTATTAGGGGTGTTGTTGGTATTTTAAATTTTTTTTTTTTTTAATCGTATTATAATTAATTTGTTAAATTGAGTCATTAATGTAGGTTAACGAGTGCCCTCAACCATAATAAAGAGTGTGATGATTAAATTAGGCAATGATTTTGGGGAACCTAATTTCATACAGTTGGACGCCTTTTATGCGGGTTTAACGATGCATCAAAAGATGCTTTCGCGTCATCCAACTCAAGTGAGAATCCCTTACGTTGATGTGTCGGATACATGAAACATAACCGGAACCGCCCAAGTGGATCAGCGTTTCGACAAGATTGTGTGTGCGTTAATGAACCCTGTTAAGACGTTTCGCCATTACAACTCACTCGTGACCGCCCCACCGAAGTGCGTGACGTGGAGTCGAGAATGTCCGCAACCTTAAGCTGCCTCGCAGTTAAGCTAAATCGACATCCACGGTCGAGATCGAGCGATAATTGAAATCTACGCTTTCGTGACCGTCCATTCGTGAACCCGTCGCGAAGCGTTTTAATCTATGGTTCACCCGCGGCGCGTCGTCAGGTCGCTCTCCACGCGAGGAATGAGGACATGCGAGATGCGAAATTACGAAAACAAACGTCTGAATCGAATTGGACGCTTTAAAAAGCATGGGTAAAACTGTAATATCACGAAGAGGCCATCGCCGTTTCAAAGTCAAATGTTGGACCGATGTCCGCGATAAAGGAAAACTCGGCGATCCCAAATCAGGAGGCGCCGATTATTTACTTCGTAGGTTCGGTCAAACTGACGGCGTCAGGCATCGACCAATCACGAATCTCCAGATTAACGCTTCCCGTCAACATCTAACGGAAGTCGTGTATCACACGCTAACGTCCCACTCTCAACGCGGCTTCCGCCATTGAAGCTTCGACGCCCAAATAAAGGTCTTCGTTTCTTCATTTCTTCTTCAAATTTTCTCTCTCTTTCTCTTTCTCTCTCCAATCGATCGATCCGTCGACGGAGAAGGATTTGCGACCTCTCGTTCTCTCCGTCTCTATCCGATCCGGGACGTCTTCTCTGCAAATCGATCCAAAATTGGGTCTTTTTAGGGTTTGGTCTCTTCAGATCTACGAAAGGTCGGATCTTTTTGGGGTTCCTCGGTCTTGATTGTTTGAATCCGATGTCTACCACGGCGATGACGACGACGACGACGACGACGTCCTCTTATTGGTGCTACCGTTGCAGCCGCCTCGTTAGGGCTTGGACCCGCGACGACGCGATCGTCTGCCCGGATTGCGACGGCGGTTTCGTCGAGGAGATCGAAGCCCCTCCCCGCGCCGCCGCCGTCCCCTCCGCCGCCCGCCGCGTCCCCCGAACCACCGCCGACGTCTTCCTCGGCGACCACGGCGTCGGACACCACCCAACCCCCTCCCTCCGCCGACGCCGCAACGCCGCCGGAGACCGGTCCCCCTTCAACCCCGTCATCGTCCTCCGCGGCCACGCCCCATCCGACACCCCCTCCGTTGACGCCAGAGGCGGTGGGGGCGGCGGCTTCCAGCTTTACTACGACGACGGCGCCGGCTCGGGCCTCCGCCCGCTCCCGACGAGCATGTCGGACTTCTTGATGGGCTCGGGCTTCGACCGGCTGTTGGACCAGCTCGCGCAGATCGAGATCAACGGGACGGCGAGCCGGGCGTGCGATCACCCGCCGGCGTCGAAAGCGGCGGTGGATTCGATGCCGACGGTGCAGATCGAAGCGACCCACGTGAGCGCCGACTCCTACTGCGCGGTCTGCAAGGACCCGTTCGAGCTCGGATCGGAAGCTCGCGAGATGCCCTGCAAACACATCTACCACTCCGATTGCATCCTCCCCTGGCTCTCCCTCCGCAACTCCTGCCCCGTCTGCCGCCACGAACTGCCCACTGAGACCCGTCAAAGGAGCGCCACCGCCATCACCGATTCCACAGAATCGGATGGCGAGCAATCCTTAACATCAGACGAAACCGTCGGGCTCACCATTTGGAGGCTCCCCGGAGGCGGGTTCGCCGTGGGGAGGTTCTCTGGCGGGAGACGCGCCGGGGAACGGGAACTTCCGGTTGTCTACACTGAAATGGATGGGGGTTTCAATTCCGGTGGTGCGCCGAGGAGGATTTCTTGGAGTTCAAGGGGGAGCAGGTCGAGGGAGAGCGGTGGGATTGCGCGGGCGGTCCGCAATTTCTTTGGGTTCTTCGGGCGGTTTCGATCTTCTTCATCGAGGGATGTATCAGAGTCCGGTGCGCCTTCAACTCGTAGGAGCAGGTCGAGCTCGGTGTTTGGGAGAGGTTCGCGGAGGCACGGGCATGCTTGGGCTTTGGAGGACGGTGGGGCGATCTCAAGATGGTGATTTTAGGATCCTATGTTTAATGTTGATGGCAGTAAATGGAGAAAGCATGAGCTTTTCCTGATTTCCATTGTAAATAGAGATGGCGCCGGAATTCGAGGGTATTTCAAGCTCTAAAAAATCTTCTCTTTGAGTCCTTGGAGGAGGAAAGAATGGAGGGTTTGATGTTCCTGCTTTAGAGAGAGAGATAGAGATAGAGAAAGAGAGAGAGACGGAGAAAGGCGTGTTGGGGATCGAGGGAGGTACATGCTCTGAATGTAATGCTTTCTTATGCAGATGCGATATGGTTTCCAGAAGGATTCGTTATTTCTTTCTCCTACTTACACCTGTTGTATGAAGCTCTGGTATCATCTGTTTGTAGATTTTAATTGGGCTTTAGTAATTCTTTGTTTGTTTCGGGAGAATTGTGATACATTGTTCTTGCTAGTGTTTAGTATGGTTTTTGTGTTACTTCGTTTGGTACAACGAAATTGATTTCATTCTTATTACTTCACCTTATGAGTGGGAATTGGAACTTCCCCTTGGAGTTCAAATGAATGATAGTGTAGTCTATGAATTGCTTTATTCATGTTTTTGAAACCTAATCTTCAATTGTAAAAGCCTAATTTTATGTTGGTTATATGAATCCTTATACATATTGTTTATTCTTTCAGTTTGAAATTTGAAAAGCAAAACTGGTGGTGCATAGTGCAGGAATGTGGGACGCACTATATGATCCATCTCCGCTATACCATATAAAGTTAAATGTTTCCTTCTATTGTACAAGTTAATTTATTGAACCTATGATTACTAAATCACGTGTATGCCCAAGACATTGGGGAGAAATGTGTTCATATGGTCCTTGATGGCCTGCCTTTCACATGAGAAGACAGTATAATTGCACACCAGAAAAAACACTTCTGAAAGGCAATATTAGACAATATCATTTCTTTCCGCTGTTCCTTTACAGGAAATACATTTTGCCAGTGAGACCCTGATTACTATACTGGGTGAACTTGTTCTCTTGGAACTCCTCTTGTAGCACTACGTGTGTCCTCTATTTGGAACAATGCTTTGCCTTTGCAGAAACTGTTTCTTTTCTTCTTTCTTTTTATTATTATTTTTTCGTTGCTTCTTGGGCTGTCTGTTATGGTGATGATATATTGTATACAATCATGGATTGACCTTGCTATGCTATTTTTATTGTTGTTGATATTGTCTACCCCAGTTGTTGAACCTCCTCTTTTGACAAAGTTTGAGAATCTATATTGGTGTTGTATGTATGGTGATAGACATGGGAGCCTGGTTTCAAACCCAAGATCTAATTTTGATGAGCTGCTTAGATAGTAAGTGATGTTGACCTTTCTTGACTATCCCCCGTTTGGAACGGGGATAGTTTTTATTCTAGGGTATAGATTTATCCAAGTATAAATGAGTATAAATAAGGATAAAATGATTTTGTGTTTGGTTGTATTTTGAATTATTCTCATTGGTAAACGTAAGAATAAATGTTTTGTTGTTTGGGTAAAATGTGAATAAAATATGGATAAGGATTTATAAAAGGTAAAAAAGTAATGATAGTTGATTTGACAGGTGATTTATAAAAGGTGATTACAGTTGATTTGACAGTGGGCCAACATATTCTTTAGGTGGAATAACCTAGGATAACTTTTATTCTAGGGGTTGATTGGAATTCCTATACCACTTTATCAAGGTTTATTCTGGCATAATTTATCTGGGGTTATCCGGGGTAAACAAACACCTCCAAATACTTATCTGGGGTTATTCTCGTTCCAATCGGGGGGTTATTCTCGTTCCAAACGGGGGGTTAGGGAACAGGTCCTGTAAATGGGTTCATTGCATTTCTGATTGCTGAAACATGGGTGGTTGGATTCACCAGAACAATTACTTATTGTAGGACGTCTGATGCTCATCCATCTCCTCTTTGTTATATAGGCCAAAAAAAAAAAAAAAGGTTGGCTGGTTTGGAATTTTGTCACTTGTGAGGCAATTGTTTTGTTTTATTCTCTTCCAATGAATGAATGGGTCTTAAATCTCTCCGCACTCCTACCTTGATAAATATCAAGGGAAGAAATGGGGTATTCATATGAATCATGTCTACTGGAAATTTCTGCTGACTCATTTAATTGGATCTTGGGTGTTCAGAGTAGAGTTTATACTTGAATTAATTGTATTTGCCTTCTTACACACAAAAAAGAGGTATTATTATAAATTGTTTTTTTAGGGAATGAGTGTGATGTGCGTGATATGATAGATATAGATGTGATATATTTTTTTTTGCCTGTGTGAGAGTATTATGTGATATAATATTTTTAAAATGACAATAATATTTTTATTCATAATAAGCAATTCCAACACTCTTTTACAATAGTTATCGAGTCTTTTCTTAACTTATCCCGGTATATTATTGGGGTTCATTCTTTCAAAACAAATGGTCTTTTTTTCCCTTATTCTCTTCTATTTCCCTCTTATTCCCTGGTTTTGTGTCAAATGAGTTAGGGACCAGGTTTTGCAACTGGGTTCATTGCATTTCTGATTCTGAAACAAGGGTGGTTGGATTCACTTATAAGGGTGGTTGGATTCACTAGAATAGAGACTAATTGTAGGGCTTCTGATGCACATCCATCTCTTCAAAGTTCAAACTATGGGTGGGTGGGTTTGGAATTTTGTCACTTGTGAGGCAGTTATTTTGTTTTATTCTCTTCCAATGAATGGGTTTTAAATCTCTCTCTCCTACCTTGATAAACCAAGAGAATATATGGGGTCTTCATATGAATCATGTCTACTGGAAAATACTGCTGGCTCATTTATGGGACTAATTTGTGTTCAGGAGTTAATGTTTTTTTTTAAAAAAATTGTATTTACCTTCTTACACACACAAAAAAGTACATGTAAATGATGATTTTACTCTTCCACATAGGGTTTTATAATATGTTCAGAGTGGTAAAAATTGTCAGTTGCAGAAGGTTTTTTAGTATTTAAACAAATTATAAGGGGTTTTGGAATACTGTGTCTTCAGTCAGGGTTACCCAAACAAAATATTCACATAATAATTCTCATATATCAACGGAAGTTTAATTCAGAGAATTATTTTGATTTACATATGTATTTGCAGTGAGTTATATGGATTTATGGTAGTTTACAACTCTAAAAAAAATGAGAAAAAATAAATAAAACAGTAAAATAAAATAAGTAAAGATGGAAAACAGGTTTCAGAGCATTTGTTTGTCTGAATGTTCCCCCACAAACCGGCCTACATAATAATGTCGTTTTTCACATGGAAAAGACTCAGTAATGTCTTTTGGGAGAGTTTTCAACTGAAAAAAAAGAAGACTTGGAGCTGATTCTATGAAAATTGAAGCTGCTTGGAAATAACATGCACATTATTAACAAGACTTATGACTTGCATACACGCGTTGAAAGTCTGATGGGGTTTACACACCCATTTGGCACATTTTATCTTATTTTTATTATAATATAAAAAGTTATATGATATACATATTTTTTCTACATTTTCAATTGAATGAGTTTTTTTAGATGGTTAATTTTTCTATAAATACTTTTCTATAGTATGTTATTCACATCAATATTATAATCATATCTTATGCAATTAGGTCCATGTGCATTTAACACGTGTATGTAAGAAGCTTTCAATTATTCTAGTTCAAAACATAATAATAAAGTTTTTGTTATTTAATATATCATTAATAAGTTTGTGAACAAAAAGTAAATAAGATGTGAATAAAGAAATATAAAAGGTAAAAAAATATTCAACATGTGAGTATTTGACATGTGAGTCCCGCTTATACTAGTGTATAAATTAGGTGGAAGGACATGGTACACTAATATCAGTTTATTTTCTTTCACCTGTTTTGACTATAGGTGACGTTTGGTAACACGAATTGTGCACAGTGTCTGCGATTGCAGGAAGCTTGGTTCCATAATCGTGTAACCAAACAGTTTTACAATTGCAGTTTCCTGCAAACAGATTTTCAGGCAAATAGTGTCTAAAAACCGCGATTTGAGAAAGCTGGGGGAATGTAGCTTTCTGTAGAATCAATTTCAAATTTAACGATTGCAGAAAATTAATTTTGCATTCGCGTTATCAAACGCTACTTTAATTCTGGTGGGTTGCATTTTTTGAAAAACAGATTTTGTCTCACCTTTTATATAAGGGGCGCTGATACACGCAGTCTTTTTTGCAGCCCGTTTTGTAATCTCATACACTAAGATAACGTAGTATACACTACATTATCATAACATATGGGTCATAACATAGTATATGACCCAATTTTTTTAAAATTTTTTAATTAAGAAAAAAACACTAATGTATCTTAGTATATACTTTATTTCATATAATAGTATACACTTCAAAAGATGAGTGTATGATTTTTAAAAAATCATGAACTGTAAAACAGGCTGCAATTGGGGCTGTGTATATCTTTTTTTCTTTATAGGCTACAAGCGGTGCAGATGCTGTCCACTTCTACGATTCAATTATAGAAGAGAGCCCAAGCCCACAGTGCCCGGCCCACTTAATTAGCTCCTCAAGTTGTTTTAATCTTCTTTAATTTATAAATACCAATAATCAAATACATTTTTTGAATGAATGACAATAAAAACCTAATGAAAAATAAAATAAAAATATCACGATAAAATTTTTACAATCTCCCATCTTTTCTAATAAAATTTGTGAAAAAAATAACAAATAAACATGTATTTCTCAATGGAGATAGGAGATGGTGTTGTATCCAATGGAGGTAGGATTGGAATGTATTGTTAAAAGAATCGGTTCATGCAGTCAGTTTTTTTGCCTAACATCTATATGCATTCATCATATGATATGTATCTTTCAAATAAATACATATGATCAAGAAGCAAAAGAAGGGTTAATAAAGGGGTCGAGACATTGAGTGCTTCAATGCCCATTGTTAAAATCAAAGTAGACTTGTTGTGGATAAAGTTAGAACGATATACTCAATTAAGAAAAATTCGAATATGTGCATTAAAATTTCATTTGAATATGTACGGTCTAAGGCGATAATTTTAAATATAATGTTCTATATTTAATTATTAATTAGAATAATATTTATTTTAATCTTTTAAAGTATTAACTTTTTATTTAAAAACCATTCTTCTAGCGGTTTGGAATGCAAAATTACTAATAACTTTTTATGTTCAAAGTTTTATTTGATTCAAATAAAATAAACATTGTTCCCAGGGGCGGAACCAGGATCAAAATAAGGGGGGGGGGGGGGGGGGGCAGGACCAAACAATAGACTTAAAGAAGTTATAAATAAATATAAATATATATAATGATAATTTAAGATAAAAATATCAAAATTCAAGTCATTTATTAATAAGTTAGTGTACCAATGAACATCAAATATATATTTTTGTTAATAGCCACATAAACAAAAAATTATGTATTTTAGTGTATACTTCATTTCATATAATAACATGTCTTCAATGGGAGCTACAATTGAGACTACAATTAGTGCTAGACTTTTTTATTTTGTTTACTGATTATTAGACTGGCCCATATAACCATGCAATATTTACATTTTTTTTAGGAGGGGGAGGGGGGGGGGGGGCTGCAGTTGAACCCATGGTTGAATATTAGACTTTAGCCCATCTAACAATACCATATTTCAAATATTTGGGGGGGGGGGGGGTCCCTGTATACCCCCCCTGGATCCGCCCCTGATTGTTCCTTGATGTTATCCACACCACACACCACAGTACCACATAGCTTTTTTTTCGTTTATAGCAAACAGGAAGTCCAATGATATTTTTTTATATAAAGAATAAATAGAGCAAGAAGAAGTGTTTTTTTTTTTAATTAAAGAAGAAACAGAAGTAAAAATAATAAAGAAAAGAGCCTTTCTGTTTCACATTCACATTTTTTTGGGGTTAAGTAAGATTTTTTTTGATATCTTTTAGGCATCATAAAATGTTGTCAATTTTTTACATGGCTTAATTTTTAACCATATTAAAATTACTGTTAATTTTTTTAAAAAAAATAAATATTTTTTGTAATGTGTTACGCTATTATTGGTCAATATATGGACTTATTTATATTAAAAAAAAAATTTAAGGACATTTGTACGTCTAGGGGTTTAAGGCAATTATCTAACTTGACTAATAAAAGAGCAGGCCCTAATGTGTTACTTATTTTTGTGAATGTACATATTTCATTAGACAGAATATATCTTTAAAAATAATATCAAAACTTATTGGGGGCATAAAAGAGACTACAAGAACAATTGTCTCTAAAGTTGTCCCACGTCTATAAATTTACACTCTCTCAAGTCAGACCCTAAATAATTCTTTGCTTATTTATTTATTTATTTATTTGGTATTAAAGGCTCCAGAAGAGCTACAAGTCCCTGCAACATACAAAAAACAACAGGCCCATAAGTGACCTTATAACATACTGGGCTACCGCCCATGAAACCAAGCCCAATTGAACTGTCATACTGGACCACTGCCCATGAAACACCAAGCCCAACAAAGCTCTTCATCTACTTTTTTTTTGGCAAGATGCAAGGCTTGAACTTGTGTCCCTTGACCCACCCGAGCAAAGTCTTGTTAAATTTTACTTATACAGATTCTCAAATATTTTCAATGTACACATTAGAACATTTGAAAATTGCATGATTACGGGCCGGTCAAATAGCCCAAATCACTGTGGGGATGAACGACTGGGTAATCTTGGCCTTCACACTCCGATTACCGCGAACAGTTAGTCGCCTCCCGGCCTCCCATAGGTCCTGGAAAGAAGTGAAACTATCATCCAAACCAGTCGCCTCCTTCATCCAACGCCAAATATGCCTAGTCAATGGGCAAGAAAGCATAAGATGAGTTGTTAGTCTCTTCTCCCACACGACAAAGGGGACATGATCGATCCGCGAGAGGTGCTCCATTTCGTCTGGAATGCCTTCGTCATGATTTTCTCTTGAACTAAAAGCCATGAGAAGGACCGAACTTTGAGCGGGATTTTTGACCTCCAAATCCACTTACACATCGACGCCATGGGTTCGAGACGTATCCGTGGTCCCTTCGCCACCAGTCGTAACATGCATGCACAGAGAAAGGATGCCGAGGCTGGGGCCGCCAAACCACCGTATCCCTCAACCCCTGCCACCAACGTCACCATGTCTAGTGCCCGTAATAAGGCCATGAACAAGGAAACTTCATGCTCCCTTGATTGTCGACGAAACTTCAAGTCCTAAAACCCCAATGTGCTTCCGGCATGCCAAAAGCGATGAACACATCTGTTTTTTATGCGAGCAAGCTAGAATAGTTCAGCGTAACACACATTCAATGCAGTCTCCCCGAGCCATATATCATGCCAGAAATTTGTCTCTCCTTCCGTCGCCTACTTTCCAGTGAACTGCCTCCATAAAACCCTCCATGCACGAGAGTATATTCGACCAAATTGCTGAGGTCCTTATGTGCAAACCCGGGAAGCGCTTCAACGACCCTCCGCACTTGTGTTTTGCCTCAAGAAGTCTACATCATAGCAAGTCACGATTAATAAGCCATCTCCAACGCCATTTACTTTGCAAGACTTTATTCATGTCACCAAGATTTAGTATCCCGCCCCCCTTAGCCAATTTTATGCAACAAACCGAATCCCATTTGACAAGATGAACCTTCCGTCCCTCCCTAGTCGCACCATTCCAAGAAGCGACATCAGATGCTGTCAATTTTCTGTAGAATTCTCACTCGGCGCTTTAAAAATTGAAAGATAAACGAGCATTTCTTGAGGGGGAAAAAAGGTAAATGGGCCTGGATACTTAATCCTGATGTTTGAAATGTAAATGAAATATATTTCTTTCCTCCACTGATACACTCAATTTATTTTAGGGCAAAGCTATTCTCCACTACTCAAGTTACTCTTTCCCACTATTCAAAATTATGAAAATGCCATTATTTATTTTATTTTTTTGTCTTCCTTTCCCACTACCCAGTTCGACAACGTTCAGTCGAAAGTGTTCTTCACTAGGATGATAGAAGATTTATCAAACTGTTTGAATAAGTGTCGACAGAGGCCCAGTTGAAGTGTGTTTCACTAGGACGACAGAGATTCCGTCGAATCTGTCTGAGTAAATGTCGACATGGAATGTGTCGAACCCTTCAAAACAACAATTTTCTTCTAAGAATCAACTACTTATACAATCATTTAAGTCCTTATGAAAAACAAAAATGTCATTTAAGTTATCTTAAGTCTTTTTTATAAGAAACAAAAATAATTAAACAAATAGTTATTTGGATCAAATAAACAGTAAACATTTCATATAGACAAATAACATTATTTTTTTTTCTAAATAAATGGAGTCTTTTCTAGACAGAATCGACGGATCTCTGTCGTCCTAGTGAAACACACTTCGACTTGGGACTCTGTCGACACTTATTCAGACAGTTCGACGGAAACATCTTTGTCATCCCAATGAAGAACACTTCGATTGGACACTGTTGTCGAACTGAGTAGTGGGAAAAATGGAGACAAAAAAATAAAATAAATAATGACATTTTTATAATTTTAGGTAGTGAAAAAATTAAGTTGGGTAGTGGGTCTATCACTTGCCCTTTATTATATTGCCCATTTACAAGTTGTCCTTCATTAATGTAGGCCATGGAATCGACTAGTACAACATATATTCCTACAATGTATATTCTATTATCAAAATCATCAAAATATAGGCATTCAATTATTCGTATTTTAGAAGTTAATTTATTAGTTAAATTTATACTTTAAAAACATAAAACATGTGTGGATTGCAAATGGGGCCCAAAGGAGACTGAGGTAGCGTTTAGTAGCGGGATTGTAAAATTGATTTTATGTGAACGCTGGGTTAGAACTGTTTCTGTAAGAAGTTCTCCCTCAGCTTTCTCCAATCATAACTTTTGAGTACTATTTGCTAAAAATCTACCAACAAAAAGTTACGATTGTAAAACTGTTTAGTTGTATAATTGCAGAACTAGCTTCCTCCAAATATAAAAGATGTTAATTTGTAGAACCAAACGCTGTCTGAATGTAACATTTTTTATCACCTCAATTTCCACACGGGCCTTTATAGTGATAACGATTAATGGATCAATGGATCGTGTAGACTTTTGAAAAAGGAAAATGTTACACTCAGTCCATTTTATAATCTAAAATGCAGATAGCATATTTTTTTATTTTTAAGGGTTTTTTGCATTTATGCCATAAAAAAATATGTTATTTATTTTTATACAACTACAAATAACATATTTATATTTATATTTATACCATTATAATTTTTCTTAATGAAAAACGTGTAGCACTTTTATCTTTTTTAACAAATATCAAACTTAATCATAGTTAGTTTTTAATCAAAAATTAAAAATGACATAAATAACCTCAACATAATATTTTTTATAATGTAAATAATGAAACATCATAATCTAATTAATTTCTTGTTCTTTCCAAATCAACCATTGAATCATTTATTCATTTAACTTTATCTCTTTTTTCATTTTCTTCCATTCAAGATCTAGGTTTTTTTAAAATTCATTTTGTAATATATATGATTAATTATTCTCAAGTAAATTTATTTCATTTTTACTAGAATAAGTATTACTAAATATTATGTATTAGATAATAAAATAGTTTGTATATTTCATATTTATGTTTGGATTTTAGATGAAATTTATCATTTTCATGTTGAAATTAATATTTGTTATTTTTATAAATATTGTATCTGATAAGGTAAATATGCAAAATAAAAAATAAAGGTAATTTGATCATTTATCCATAATTTCTACATATTATAATGATATAAAAATAAATAGGTTATTTAAAGTGATATAAAAATAAATAGTATATTTTTAGATGGTAGACATGCAAATAAACTTTTTTTAAATCATGTACCTCTTCTAAAGAGGGTGTATATTTATAAAAAATGAAGTATATACTTCAGTGAATTAAATGGTATCATTTACAAAAAAAATGTAATTTTTTTTAGTAAGGTACCACCTCATTACAATGAATGAAAAGGCCAGGCTAACGAGATATATAAGACTATAAATATAAAAATAACCGAGTGTGAGAGACTTCATTGAAAAATTATCAAACATGATGCTACCAGTTGAACGATTAAGATAAATAATTGGTTTTTGGATATTCAAAATTGTCAATTTTTATCACCAATAAATTGCTTTTCAAGATTCTAAAAAATCACAATTAATCTCAAACTATTATAAAATCAATTCGAATTATTGTTGAAGTTTTCGTGATTCTTGTGCTGTTGTTTTATTACACGTTTGTCTTTAGCCTTCTTTTACTACCATATCGCCCAACAAATGTTTATATTTAGATATGTTAATTATTCAAAAAAAATTTATGTTTGTTCTGAATTTAAAAAATTTGAATTTATCAATCTAAGAAGCTTTAAGAAACAAATAAATATAGATACCAAAGTATCTTATCTGCATAATTTGATCTGTTGACATGATCAGTTAGAATTCAGGGGATTATTACATAATTAAATGTCACAGTGTGATAACGTAAAATACTATCACTTGTTCTATAATTGATAATGAATTACAGTTCAAGAGGTACGACCTCAATTATTATTTTGACTTTTCATTAAATGTATAACTTTGCTTAGATAGGATAACAGGACATAATTAAAAGCTTATATTTTTCACATATATTTAATTTTAACTTACGAAAATATTACGATATATTATGGGATAAATGACTAAACTAAAAAGTTAGTAAATTGATGTAGTATATGTTGGGATTATGTCTTGATCCAGTGTATTACATCGAATGGGCACGAGAAAACCATATTAAGTTGGACACCTAATAAGTAGAATATTATTTAAGATTTGAGTTTAATTAATATTTAAACTGAATCTTCTAAAATAAGAAACAATATTTTTTTGTTAATTAGGAGAGTGAATAACTTCTAATTAATGGGAATAATATTTGTTTGTTAATTTGGATATTTTGTGGAGGAAATTATTTATCTCTATAAATATCTTTTAGGGTTTTATGCAAGACTAAACATGTATTATACAATGTAGAGATCCTAAAGAAAAGTTGAGAGATTCTAAGAGAGGGTAACTCTATGTGAATGTTTGTGAGTTTCTTAATATAACTCAACTATCAAATTGGATTTTTTGTTTTTGTCTCGTGGATGTAGACATAGGCAGAACCACGTATATCTTGTGTTCTTCATGTGATGTAATATTTCGTTTTTATGTTCGATCTCGGGTATGTTGCTGGCTTCGGCGATAGCCTTCCAACAATGGTATCAGAGCTCCAGGTTTTGACCTAGGAGGACAAGATTTGGAGAACGATGATCAATAGTGACGCGGGTCGATGAATCTATACCATCGACAGATGTATTATTGGAAACTCCGGTCGTACATGGTTTCATGCGAAGAAGAAGAAGAAAAAAATCATGCAAGATTGCATGGAGCTCTCGGTGGTGGAAGAGGCATATCTATTCGGGTATGCAATGGTGATACCAATTTGTTGCGGGTCTGAGGTCCACCGAGATACACGAATGCGTAGAGACTCCAAGGGTGCAAAGTTTGCAGTAACACGCAGAGGCATGTGGATGATTCATGTGAAGCATGAGTGCGGAGTTCGTACATAAGAAGATGGAATAGTGCAACAAGGTCTAAGGCGTTTTTGAACTGGGTATCTGAGGAGCTGCCCCATGTGGTTTGGTTAAAAGAGCGATTCTAGCCATCTCGCGAGCGCATGTGTGGTATGTTTAAGGTGGAGGTAAGATCCAGATCTTCTTCGGAGATCCATGAGGAGCGTGGAATAGATGCACGTGAAATCAAGTCATGTCATTGACTTGAGGATGCGCGAATGCTGAGTCTGACTCAGGGGTTGATCCATGATAAGGTGAGTACGAGCTTATGGATCCAACACTTGGGCGATGTAGACATCCGGAGGAAGAAGGTCCTAAAATCCATTCAAGGTGGAGTTCTGCGGTGCGGGTCTAATGCACAAAGAGACTCGTGATAGCAACTTGAAGGCTGGTGAAACTCAAGAAAGTCGAAGACCACTTGATTGCAGGTGGAGGTGCACGGTTACTCGCGTGGTCGTGCTTCAAGGACGACATGAAGCAAGGTGGAGACATCAACGAAAATCTTCTAAGGGGTTCAAGAAAATCCGAGTGTACAGGATACAAGCCAAGGTGGAGATTGTTGGGAATATGTCTCGATCCGGTGTATCACATCGGATGACCATGAGAAAATCATATTATGTTGAACACCTAATAAGTTGAATATTATTTAAGATTTGATTTTAATTAATATTTAAATTGAATCTCATAAAATAGGAAACAATATTTGTTTGTTAATTAGGAGAGTGAATATCTCATAATTAATGAGAACAATATTTATTTGTTAATTGGAAGATTACTTGAAGATGAAGTTATCTCTATAAATATCTTTTAGAGTTTCATGGCAAGACTAGTCAGACATTATATAATGTAGAAATCCTAAAGAAATGTTGAGAGGTTATAAGAGAGGATAACGCAATGAGAGATTTTTTTTGAGTCTCTTAGGGTGCGTTTGGTTGCGCGATTGTAAAACTGATTCCGCAGGAATCTGCGATTACAAACCTGATTCTGCAGGAAGCTCACTTTCTCAGCTTTTCGAAATCGCAGCTTTTGGGCACTATTTGCCTGCAATCGCTGGGTTTAAAACTGCGATTACAAAACTGTTTGATTGCGCGATTGCAAACGCAGCTTCCTGTAATCGCAATCGTAGCGCAATCGCGCAACCAAACGCACCCTTAATGTATTTCAACCATCAAATTGAATTATCTATTTTTGCTCCGTAGATGTAGACCTAGACCAAATCATATATATCTTGTATTCTTTGTGTGATATGATATTTCGTTCTTGTATTCAATCTCAAGTTTGTTATTGACTTCGGCGGTAGCCTTCCCAACATCCAATAATGGTATATAGTCTATTAAACTAAAAAGTTGCATTAAATCCATGTAGCGTATGTTACATCAACATCCAATAATACATAACATATAATTGCATACGCCAATTAATGCATGATCTTGAAACCTCTCATTAGTTTTTGCGGTCTGCCAAGGCTAAACGTGTCGACCAAGGATGCACCACCCAATACAACAAATTGACTTTGAAGTTCCATGAAAACTATATAAAATTTTTGAATTAATTATAATATCTGTACTACCTTCTTGTATAACTGGCATCCTCATGTGACCTGGATGCATGTTAAATCTGTCGATGCCAAACTTTTAGTTAAATTAACAATATGTACACACTTTTGTTGAAAATACTTGGGTTTCTTGGGTTTTGATCGTTCTTTCTTGTCAAAATGAGTTTGAGTTTCACTCATTTTAATTTATTGGATTGCGTTCCTCTCGTCGAAGAGATGAATATCCGTATATTTACGTTCTCAAAATCATTTTAGAGTGAATGAGAAATTGAATTCCAAAATTCTCACAATAACAAGTGAAAGTGGTTGGTGGTTAGGGAAGAAAATGCTATATTCCTATATCGGTTGTTGGGAAAAAGCATTGAATGATTTATAAGATAAGTTCTTTGTACTATAATGAATTGCTTTTTGGTAGACACCCTAATGGTGGACCTTTCCATACGGGTGGTGCATCACCATGTGCGTCGCGTGCACATGAGTATTGGGCGTTTTAGAGACGAATAAGGTGGGGATAAAGGGGAATAAGCTCAAAACCTATTAGTTTGTTTACAAGGCATGGGTGGTATAATTATGCTAATATATGTTTAAATAAGCTGATGTTTATATTCCAAGTTCCTTATAAAATTGTGCTATTTCACTCAATTTATTCTACTAGTATATAAACACTATACATGTCAAATCATATGTTATCATCTCTTATAAATGAGTGGCCTACATGTCAAATCATATGTTATCATCTCTTATAAATGAGTGGCCTACATGTCAAATCATTATTTTATTTTTTTATAAATTTTTATCCATAACTTATTTGTGGTCAACTTAATTTTTTTTCTCATTATTACACATTCCAATAAGAATAATTAAAAATGCCAATCAAGCAAAAAATGTATTATTATTTATTCATACTGCAATGATCATATTATATAATAACTTATGTCGCTACTCAAATAAAAATTAACCACCAATTTAAAAAGTAGAGATAGTCTAATAAGGAATGACTTTTAGTTCCTTTTGGGTAGGGGATCGTATGGGAGAAATAGAGAAGAATAAGAAAGAATAAGTCCAAAAAATTGTTTGTTTGTAAATAATAGGTGGAAATAGTTATATTAGAATATGTGATAATAAACTAATATTGCTGTATTGGTGTGAAGGTAAAAATATGCGCTAGGACACGTGTCAGGGTAAGACAGACATGAGGCTATTCTGACTTAGGGACCGCTTGGCCTAATCCAATGGTGAAATGATTTCATGATGACATTATCAGGTGTGTCGAACATGACTAGACTAAAAGATCTAGTCGGACAGTCGAACATTTCGTGAGAGGATGTAACCCTGAGTAGTTTAAGGCATGATCAGATGATAGGTCTGGTCGGTCGATCTTACTACTCGGGAACGAAGTAGTCTTAAGGCACGACTAGACATCAGATATGGTTGGTCGACCTTACTATTCGGGATAATGAGTAGTCTAAGGAACGTGTAATGCCTAGGAACGTGTAATGCTCCATGGCTTACACATCAAGAAATTGTCCGCATTGCCCCTAAATGGGCTCACGGGTTTAAAACACGTCTTAATGTATAAGAGCTGTGCTCACATATAAACACAGACTATCTCCTCTCCATTAAGCGATGTGGGACTAAACACTCTCACCCTCACCCAATCCATGAGACTCTTGGGACTCTTGGGACTCTTGGGCCTGGGCCAAGCGTCACAATCACCCCCCTAATAGGCCACACGTCCTCGTGTGGGGCCACCCACACCTAACCATCGCGTAATGGAATATGCACTGATACCAACTGTAACGTCCCAGGCTTACACAACAAGAAATTATCCGCTTTACCCTTAAATGGGCTCATGGGTTTAAAATGCACGTCTTGGTGTGTAAGAGCTGTGCTCACATATAAGCACAGAACTATCTCCTCCCATTAGGCGATGTGCGACTAAACACTCTCACCCTCACCCAATCCATGGGCCTCTTGGGACTCTTGTGCCTTGGGCTAGGCGTCACAGAACGAACCAGATATCAAGTCTGGTCGGTCGACCTTACTCCTCGCAGACATACGCAGAAACATAACACCTAGGTGGGCATACCAAAGGACACCGAGCAGACGGAGAAATGATCAGAATACCACTAATGCCCGTAACCGTTACGTTGACATTTAAAGCCCACTACCAGCAGAACATGGGGAATTAAAAGCCGACGTGGAGTGAGGGACGTTTCCCTGAAGTAAAGTCCACTAACACTTAGTGACAAAATTGTTACAAGAGCAAAATTGGAACTACGTGAGACTTGCTCCAGGGATACGTAGGCAATCTTATATAAGATGGTCGCGAGACAACACTCTTACTGCATCAGAGTCGGGATGACAACTTAGTCATTTACGACCGCCAGACACAGTTACTTTTACAGCTAAGTTTTGTCCAAGTTTAAGTTTATTTCTTCCACCTAAAAATCCTTATCCAAATCTCCACGAAACATCATTTGAAGTTTTAGGCCCACAAATTTAATTGTAGGGGAAAATTATCCACCTCAATTGGTATTCAAAGTCCCATTAGAATTGTGTTATTCTACTTTAATTTACATCAAATTATGTGTCATCATCTCTTATAAATCAAGAACTTTATATGTCAAATCAATTTTTTTTTTTACGTTTTATAAATTTTTATTCACATTTTATTCACTTTTGGTACACAACATATTCATGATCAACCAAACAAAAAAAACTTCATTATTATATTTTTTTAATGAGAATAACATCAAACACAAAATGTTTATTGCTTATTTATGCTAATACCGTTATCTATCACATAATAGCTTATATTGCAGCTCCAATGGGGGCTAAAACACGTAACATATACAGTCTTTAAAATTTCTCAATGAACTTCTTTCGTTTAGACGAAGTTTAAGAAAGAATAAAAAGAAATAGCTTGGTAGGAGAGAGAGCTAAAAAGCTCTTTAGAAGCAGATGTCTTAACATACTTCTTTCAAGATGTCTCAATTCATGTCTTCGCTTTCACCAACATATCAAATCTGATGATATGTCTTGATTAATGTATTCATAAACATTTAACAAGAGACATCCTTGTACAAATTCTGAAGTAAGAACAAAAGCTTCTCCGTCCTAAAAAATAAAAGTGGGACGAGAATCATTCAATTTCCACCACTACACTATTAATGTGTGTGAACTGATTTTTTTTTTAGGGAAAAGTTCATATAACTCCCTGTAAACTAGATTGAAATCTATATAACCCCCTGACTTTTCTTAAAATTCATATAACCCCCTGAAAAACACTTAGTAAAATCTAAATAACCCCATAAATAAAATTTACGTTTACAGATGAATGAATATTTTATAAATATTATGTTTGATTTAACCCTAATAGAAAACACAATATATCAAAAAAATCCATACAAGATATTAAAAATGTGAAAAATATAATATAAATGACAATTTTACTCATTATGATAGAGTTTTATAATATATCCAGATAGGGTAAAATTATCATTTTCATAGGTTTGTTTTACATTTTAACACATTGTAATAGTTTTTTTTAATATATTGTGTCTTCATTGAGGGTTAACTAAACGAAATATTCACAAAATATCCATCATCTATTGATGAAATTTTCAATTCAGGGGGTTATTTGAATTTACTAAGTGTTTTCAGAAGGTTATATAAATTCTAAGAAAAATCAAAGGGTCATATGGATTTCAATCAGATTTCAGGAGGTTGTATGAATTTTTTTAAATGTATTATTATATTTCAGCATATATTTAATAATTATGTATTTCAATAAAAGAATATAATATTTTTTTAAAAAAAACTTTGGATTGTAAATGAGACCGGAAAATATGCGCTCTCCAGAATTTAATTCCTTAATTTTTTTTCACAGAGGTAGGAGATGCTTGCCTACTGTAATAAAAGCTTAGTTCGCATGTCACCCTTATTTTATATCTTTATTTTCAATTCACAAGTCTATCTCATTCATCCCTCGTCGGCCTCCCATCTATCATGTTTGCCTCTTAATTGTGCTCTCGCAGTGTGAGCGCCGCATATATACCCCCGCAACACCATCATCACCACCAACATCGATCACCACCACTGCACACCACCATCATAATCACATACCCACCATTGGATAGTCATGAAAGACAGGTTCGGACGATGGGGGTCGCTTGTTGCAGTCTGGTGTTTTCTTTCATTCTCTTCTTTTTTTTTTCTTGTCTCTTTCTCTCCCTTTTTGTAAATCTTCATTCGTATACAGTCTATTGACATTTTTAATAGATATGTCTATGATTTATCTATAAAAAAAATTGCATGCCCCCACCATCACCACCACTAGGTTGTCATGGAAGACAGGATGATGGAGGGAATATTGGAGTGGGGTTAAGATTCATTCAGGTGGGAAGGGTTGGGGTGAGGTAAAAATTTTAAAAAATTTTCACATTAGGGTGGACCCAAATATTTACAGGGTGAAGTAATATGAGATTAAAGGTCAATGTAATTATTCTTGGTTTAAAAATATAATTAATCTTTCTAAAAAAATAAGTTTTGGTATAAATTAATATAGTTTGTTTGAGAGTGACTAAGGGTGCGTTTGGTTGCGCGATTGCAAAACTGATTCTGCAGGAATCTGCGATTACAAACCTGATTCTGCAGGAAGCTCACTTTCTCAGCTTTTTGAAATCGCAGCTTTTGGGCACTATTTGCCTGCAATCGCTGGGTTTAAAACTGCGATTATAAAACTGTTTGGTTGCGCGATTGCAAACGCAGCTTCCTGTAATCGCAATCGCAGCGCAATCGCGCAACCAAACGCACCCTAAAAAAATATAAATCTGGATCTAATCAAAGCAAGTACCATTTATATTGAATCATACAATCTATAGTTAGTATGTAATATGATTATTGAACTGTTAGTTCGACACTAATCAAACTGATTTGTATAGCTCGACACTGATCGTTTTTTGAAAATACTCATGAAAAAAACTTACACAATAAAATAATTGTTCATAGTAATATTTTAAGTTCCATGTTTATCAGCACATCGATCGAAGAAACGTGTGTTGGAAGAACACATAATTATTATTAAAAAAAACGAAAAAAGGTCAGACGTCGAGACAAGAGAGATCGATGAACAACAGACGCGTTTTGAGGAGATGACTGAAGCGACGACGACATGAGTCATTCCTACTATTTTGTCCTCTTATGATCCCCACTCGTCATCTCGAGTTGACAAGTCTTCCTCACTGACATTTACAAAAGAGGAGAAAAAGTAAATAAAAAGTGAAGCCCGGAAAGAAAGCCATGCATGCATTTCTAATTAACCAATCATTATCTCTATCTACACATAAAAAAAGGTGGGATGCACACAGAAAAGATTTTCGAGTCGACCAAATCCATTGTCGGTTCTCGTTTAAATGTTGGTTTTGGATTTTTGCATGCAGTCATGTATCGGGTGGGTTTTAAATCAATTCATGTGTACAACCCCACCATTCATATTTTCAGTGCTGCAACTGAGACGGGTTAAATTTAGATTGATGTCAAACATCATAATTTATAGTGTTCAATTCTAATTTGATTTAATATGAATTTAACTTAAATCCATCTCGAATCAATTAGCATAATCTAATTTTCAAGCCTACCTCACAAAAATAAACTCCATAACAGATGTTGTACATTTTTTTAACACAAAAAAAATCACACACATATATTTCACAAATTTTAATCACCCTGTAAAAACAATCTAGGTCTATAAAAAAAATTAAGGGTGCTATTACACTCAATTTTTTTTTACAATCTAAAATATAGTCATACATACCTCGTTAGAAATCCAGTGAAGCATATACATCATTAAACGATGTATATATCTTATAAAATATTTTTTATACTTACTAAAAATGTATTCATTCAACTCAAAATTGAGCGATATACAATTTTTTTTATCAAAACATACACCCCAGTGCATGTTTACTATTTAAAAAAAGAAAAGAAAACATGTGGTCTATGTATTGGTCGATACAAATGACTAAGTCTAACATTTAAAAAAAATAGATTGTGATTCAACAATAAAGATTTAGAGTAAAAAATCAAGTATTAATGACCCATGACCTATTTAGAATATCTTATGGGTGTCAACTACGGGTTCAAGTTGGGTCAGATTGTCTATGATATCAACTCGAATCCAATCCGATTTTACAAACAACTTGAATTTATCAATCGAAATCCAGTCTTTAAAACCCAACCCGCATAAAAATAAGATTCAACTCGTCGAGTTCGGGTTGGACCCAACCCAGGTTGCAACACTAGTGATCTTACATGTTTAAATTATATATAAATTTTGTTCTAATTTTTTTTTATAGAGGTGTTACTTTCTAATGAACATTGATGAAAATAATCATGGAACAAATATTTTTATTTGAATTTATATAACATTTATTTAACATGCAAAAATAAAACTGTAATTAAAATTGAGTTATGTTGTAATTTTAAGGTATAAAAATGAAACATGTACATTTATAAAAAAGAGTTATTTACTTAATTGAATTTTTATCTTTTACACAAAAATATACTTTCCAACGAAACCTACATCCTATTAGATAAATAAGACTACACACAAAATTGTATATAAAATTACATGTAACATGTATTTTTGTTCTTGTTATATATATATATATATATAGAGGGCCGATTACCTGCGGCGAACGGCAGGTGCGGCGTCGATCGTGGACCGTCGATCACGGGTCCATCGCATCGGACGGTCGGGTGCGATTCACATCGACCGTCGGATGCGATGGACCCGTGATCGAACGGCCCACGTCGCCGCCGCACCCGCCACACGCCGCACGTAATTGCCCCCGTATATATATATATATATATATATATATATATATATATATATATATATATATATATATATATATATATATATATATTTATGAGTCGTGATATTATACGGTCGTGCGGTCGCGATTCACGGGCCGTCGATCACGGGTCCATCGCATCGGACGGTCGGGTGTGAATCACGTCGACCGTTGGATGCGATAGACTCGCGATCGCGTCCGCACGACCGCACGATCGCATATTATCATAAATATATATATATATATATATATATATATATATATGGTCGTGATTACGTGCGGTGTGCGGTCGGTGCGGTTTACGACGTGGGCCGTTCGATCGCGGGTCCATCGCATCCAACGGTCGACGTGAATCGCACCCGACCGTCCGATGCGATGGACCCGTGATCGACGGCCCGTGATCGCGCACCGCACCGACCGCACACCGCACGTAATCGGATCCCTATATATATATATATATATATATATATATATATATATATATATATATTAAAAAATAGACCCACATTGCCATCACATCCATCAACGAGGGTGAGATGGGAGACCATAAGGTTTCACGCGCATCAATTTTTATGTGGATGTGATTGTTTGTTTTGCAAAAACGTGTTGTATTGTATGCTCATAATTCTGGCTATGATCATTCCACCAGTAGAACTATACATTAATTATTGTCATATTATTTGTGTTAGGCTACACGCATGAGAGGGGAAGCATACCACATTAACAATGTTAGGACGGTCCACATTTTTTTTATATTTAAAAATAGTAAGACTTTTTTTATTTAAAAATAGTACGCAATTTCTAATAAGATATATGTTTTTATAAGAAAATGTATATAAAATCATGATATATTACATGTATTTATTAGATTGAAAACAATGAAAAATTGTTAGCATTGCAAATATTTCGTGTGATGAGATATATATTTCAATAGACGACCATCAATAAATGACTATAGAGGTATATACTCATATATCTCGTGATATTACATTACATGTAACACTGCTCTATTGCAATTCACGAGATTCTAAAAAATGATGTAAAAGATAGATCAATAACTTCAGTATGTCTGAAAATAACATGATCAAATAATAACCCCCCTCAATCGATTAAAAACTTAGGTGTAAAAGTTAGGCATTGTCACATGCATCTACCAACTGTGGGTCCACAGAGAGATCATTCAAAACTTTTACATGATCTCTCACATGCATGCAGTAGTAAAACAGACAAAAAATAATTGACTGAGATACTCTGTGCCCTCCACTTTAGAGGTTCCCAACTGTTGGGTTACACCACATGATTTGTAAATAATTCAAATAAATGAAGAGTGTCCACTCTGCTAGATTTACTAGAACTTGGGGGGGATTCTCCATGTTTCCCTGAAAGTCCCAGCTTAAATATATTAATCAGTTTGAAAAGAAACAGATCAGATCAATGAAGATTAACAGTAGATTGATGAACTGTACTCACTATTGTTTTTCAAACAATGTTTTAAATATGTGTATAATTTAAAAGTGAGCTCCTATTTGGGTAATGTATATGGGTTCCACAAAAAAAAAAAAAATGATTTTATATTCTTATTTTATGGTAGACACGCTTTATATTTTCATTTAGGCTTGTACCAACTCCGATAGGGATCTTCTGCATCCCTGACAGATGCCTAAATTGAATACACATTATTGATTAATATAGGACTCCTTGTATATAACTCTTCAGAATTAAATCTCAACATAAATTTAGTGGTTGACAGTAAATGCATAGTAATGTGCTACTCAAAAGGGGTAGGGTATATATATTTGGTGGGGATATATCCAAGCAAGATACATTGGAAACTTATTTCACCGCATAAACCTTGTATGCTATAAAATCATGGGTTTGTATATTTAATAAAATATAACCCATTGTTCTAAACATTATTTTTATTAGTAAAAAGCCTAAGATCTATTACATCATAACTCTTGTTTGATGGAGGCAGTTTATTAAGATCTAACCTTCCCTAGAAAATAAAAAATCATATATGGATCAAACACAAAAAGATATATATTTGTTAGAGAAAAGCAAGAGTAAAACTCAATGATTGCAATCCTAAAGCAAATTTTTTTTGGGGGTTTTGCAAATCCTAAAGCAATTAAGTCCCATGAAATAATGTCCTCCTAGAACATGGTCACATTTAAAATACTGAACTATAGAAGTTGGACCACTTATTATTATGCGTAGAAACTAGAGACAAGTCAGCACTCCCCTCTCACCCCACACACAAAACAAGGGTCCACTTTTAAATCCTCTCCCCAACCAAATTGTAAAACATATCAAAGTGCTTGACATCAATCTCCTTCAGTGGACTCAGATGTGTGACACAAAAAAATCTATTGTACTCTACTGCACAAATACCAAAACAAAACTTCCCTTCCCCACCTCTACAATTGGATCCATGGCTGATTCAGATACACACTGCACTGGTTGTTCCCTCCCTAAACAAAATTTTGAACATACCTACCACTACTATAACACAACGTCATGATTTATCTGTGTTAAAAGTAAGTCTTAGTATCATATCAAATCTTGACACTAATTTAATCCCGTGTATTTATGTAGGTTTATGGATGCATAGATCAAGATAATCTATTTAGCTGTACGGGGGGTTTCCATTATAAAAAAAAATAAAAAAAATAAATTGAACATCAGTGACCCAAACCAATCTACCACCTCTGAATACATGCCTTAATGTGTCAATCTTTTATTCAAAATTTTCAGTTAACCAGCTAATCACAAGAAAAGATCTCCTCATTTAAATCTTCCCAAAACAACCCCATCTGTCTCCTTATTTATTCCCAAAACCCCTCAAATTAAATCACGCTAACAAAGTTCAACAAAACAAAAAATATCCAGGGTCCTCAAAAATGGCTTCTTCACTCCACCACCACCTCCTCCTCCTCCTCCTCCTCCAAAACTCTATTGCACTCTCATTCACACCCAACCCCCCCAAAAAGCTCCAACCTTTCATCTTCCCCCTCAAAACCCAGAAAATCCCTGCCATGTCCCTCCCAAGACCCTCCCCAAACAAGCTCCTATTCCACCACAACGTCAGCCTCGTCGTCACCCTCACCGTCGGATCCCCCCCACAAAACGTATCAATGGTCCTCGACACAGGGAGCGAGCTCTCCTGGCTCAACTGCAAATCCCACTCCGACCCAACCCATAAAAATCCCACCTTTTTCAACCCCTCCTCCTCCCACACCTACTACCCCTTCCCCTGCGCCTCCCCAACCTGCAAAACCCGAACCCTCGACCTCCCCATCCGACCCACCTGCGCTGCCTCCGGCTCCTGCCACGTCTATCTCTCCTACGCCGACGCCTCCTCCGCCGAGGGTACCCTCTCCTCCGACCTCTTCTCCTTCACCCCCTCCAACCCTTCCAAGACCATCTTTGGCTGCATCGACTCCAGCTTCAGCAGTACCACCTCCGACACAAGCTCAATCGGGCTCATCGGGATGAACAGAGGGTCCCTCTCACTCGTCTCCCAAATGGGTACCCCCAAATTCTCATATTGCATATCGGGAAGAGACGATACGGGGGTGGTCCTCCTCGGGGAGGCGGAGCTTCCATGGCTGCTCCCGCTCAATTACACCCCACTCGTCGAGATGTCCCTCCCCCTCCCCTACTTCGACAGGGTCGCTTACTCTGTTCAGTTACAGGGGATCCGAGTCGCCCAAACCGTTTGCCACTACCCAAATCGGTCTTGGTCCCGGACCACACCGGGGCCGGTCAGACCATGTTCGACTCCGGGACCCAATTCACATTTCTTCTCGGCCCGGTCTATGAAGCTCTAAAAATCGAATTTTTGAAGCAAACGAGGGGGGTCTTGAAGGGTCTGGGTGAACCAGAGTTCGTCTTTCAAGGGGCTTTTGATACTTGTTTCAGGGTCCCGGCGGGTGTGGGTCGGGTCGGGGAGGGGTTGCCAGAGGTGGTGCTGATGTTTCCAGGGGCTGAGGTGGCGGTGACGGGGGAGAGGCTGTTGTACAGGGCGGAGGGGGAGGTGAGGAGCGGCGGAGCAGAGTGGGTGTATTGTATGACGTTTGGGAACTCGATTTGGTGCCGATGGAGGCGTACGTGATCGGGCACCACCACCAGCAGAACGTGTGGGTCGAGTACGACTTGAGAGGGGGTCGGGTCGGGTTCGCTCCGGTCCGGTGTGACATTGCGGGCCAGCGACTCGGTGCAGTGGTTTGAGTTTGGGGTCCAGATCCAGTCAAAATTTACTTCGATCAGCCAGGTAGGTATCAAACTGCACAACCTATGAATCAAATTATAATATATGAATTGAATTGCACTATCAATTATTTGTTGCATGTGTCACTCTCTCATTGGATTTAATTAAGTCTGGATTTGGTCAATATCAACAATATCCATATGAGAGTGACACTTGAACAATTGACTGTGCAATTCGATTTATGAGTTTTGTAGTTTGATTCATCCGTTGTGCAATTCGATACTGCATCAGAACTCAAAACCCTTGAGTTTGTGTGCGCCTTGGGGGGGGGGGGGATGAATCTGGACTATCGGATGGAGTGGAATGGACGGTTGGGATTGGATCAAGTGATGGGAAGTTTTTTGGTGTTGTAAAAACAAAATGTCTGTGACAATTGTATGAGTTGTAAAATTTTTGTGTTATTAGATGGTTAGAGAAAATGTATATTTTGTTTTTTTCATGAATTTAGGTTAAACGTGTTAGGAGTGGTTAATGATAAATTTTGATTGTTAGTGGTGTTTAACATGGATTCTAATGACGATGGTTTTTTTGAGTGGGCAAAGATTGTTTTTGTGTTGCCTAACAACTAGGCCGACCGTGTGGTTTTGTAAGTTTAGGCAATTTTAGGAAGGACAGAAGGGATGACGTGTGACCGAATGAAATTGGGGTCCAAGGTTCAAATGGAAGGTTGGGAAAAGAGGAGTGGTTAACTAAGGTCTTTTTCAAAATTTCCTTTTCACTTCCATGTACTCCAGTCAAGTTATCCACGTGTAATTACATTACTCTTGATCAAAGATTTCCTTTTCAGTTCCATACTTCCATGTACTCCAGTTCGATATTTTTTTAAGGATGTTATCAAATATTTGATCTCTTTTATAAAAGTGAGAAGTGTTTATTGGTTTAACTACAGTTCATTAAAGTATTTATTTTAATAGATAAAATATATTTTTAAATAAAAAAGGTGTGTATTGGAATTTGGTTTTGAGTTTGAAAAAAAATCGTGCATAATTTTATTTTTTTGAAAAGAAAATGATTTATAATCCTTTGGCCTAGTTCTAAGGCACATCATGCCTTTCTTGTCTCTTGAAAAAAAAGGATTTGCTACATGTAGTCCATTTTGTAGTCTGTTTTACAGTTGTGTACGCAATAATAACGTAATATATACTACACTATCATAGTGTATATAATTCTATTATAGTAAATAACTCAAATAGTTTTTTTCATTTTTTCACTGTGAAAAAAATAAACTAATGTATCTCAATATATATTTCATTTCGTATAACAGTGCGCATTTCAAATGGTGAGTGTGATTTAAAATAAAAATGAAATAGACTGCAATTAAGGCTGCAATGGGCCCGCGTATATCTTTCTTTTTCCAAAAAAAAAAAAAAAACACTTCTGAGCTAGTTCTCATGAGTTTTTGGGCCACGGCCTTCTAGTTCTTATGAGATAACTGGGCTTTAAAAGGACTAAGGGGTAATTGTGTAATGGGCTTTAATAGATTAAGTTAAGAGTGTTGTTACATCAAGATCCGTCCATCCCCAATTTCTGTCTCATATGCGTCGATAGAAAATTAACGGAGCATATTCTCATGTTAAACACATGATATATGTTTCGAATTTTTTTATTACATTTTATATAAATTTATTAATGCAATTCATTGGAATATATGCTTCATTTTATGAAAAACATATACTTCATTAGATGAAATATACTATTTAAAAAAAAAATTTAAAACACATGTAGACTAGAAATGAGGCTGCACGTAACATTATCTTTAAGTTAAAAGAAAGAGTGTTGTCACACATAGTTTTTTTTTCCAGCTCCAATTCTAGTCCCATATGTGTCGATTCGATAGAAAATCACCTAAGCATCTACTCACATTAACGATGTATATGTATTGATAGAAAATTTTCACATGTTTTATAAATGCATTCATGCAATTCATTGGAGCATATGCTTCATTTTTTATTATTAAAACATGTACCTCATTAGATGATGTGTACTATTTTAAAAAATTCAAAACACGTGTAGACTGAAATTGAGACTAAAAACATGGTTATACATAACATTATCCTAAAGGAAAATGTTATTTATTATTCTTTTTTCAATCATAATTTTAGTTAATTAGATATATGTTTTTTTATAAAAAAAATAATATATACTTCAATAAATTATACGGATTCATTTATTGAAAAGTAAAAAAATTAATGAGCTATTTATAATTCGTTAATGAGAGTATAAAGTGGTAAACATGATAACCATGCTTGGATAAATAGCATAAGCTTGATAATCATTTTAAGATGCTGAAATTGCTTAAAATGGCTTTATTAATGCCAATAATTAATATACTCTTCTATTACATTTTAAAAAGTTATCTTACCAAACACTCTTACTCATATATAAAAAATAACACGTCACATGTATATCATATTTATTTCACACAAACATCTCTCATACATATTCTCAAACGGAAACATCTGGAAGCAATATTGTTATTTAAAAGCTTATAATTTTTTATTTTTATCTATTATTCATCACTCATCTTCATTTCCTCCAACATGAATCAAACAATTTTTTTAAAATGTTTTTCAATAAAATATAACACAACAGCAATTAAACCAAAATAATTTATTCCGCCTCCATTGCTATCTATCCTGTTACAAATACCAAATGTAATTCACTCCAATTATATCTTTTGTATCTTTATGTATAGAACAGACAAAAATGCCTACAACATACCGAATAATTTTGTGTTTTCTGAAAGGTGGAACAGAAGTTTGACCCAATGAACTATTTACCACACACGCAAAAAAAGAAAAAGAAAATGTAAACAACCCTGTTCCCCTAGGGATGGATTAAAATGTAATTGTCCAAAACCGGTAGTTTCGAGAAAGACCCGAATCGACGAGAATGAAAGCTCGCGATCACCTAACCGTACGATAAGAAGCAACGGCGTGAGCATATCAGTCTCCCCAACAAATAAACCCCTATATATACCAATAAAATATTAGCAAAAATATTCCGATAAATCCGAGAGAGAGAGAGAGAGAGAGAGAGAGAGAGGGAATTCGAATCCGAAGCCTTCAACACGTAAGTGAAAGAACTTTTAATTTATGCCTTTTTTAGGGTTTCAGTTTTCCTGGTTTTGGTGTGACTTGTGGATTCGTTGAGGTCCTGAATCGGGGTTCGTGAATCCGTTCGGAATTTATGATTAGGGCATCGTATGTGTTGTGTTGGATTTTCGCCTAATTGGATTTCTTTGGTTCGAATTATGTAATCTGATTGTCGTTGATGTTTAGGATTCATGATGCTTTTTACGGTTTAAAATGGGGAAATCAGTTTCATGCGTTTCTTATCGAGAAGTTGCAAGCATTAGAAATCGAGTTTAAACGAACCTTCGCTGTTTAGATTTGTATTGGGTGGTATGAGAGACAAGGGGACAATGTGGGCATTTGGTGCGGTATTCATCACTGACATTGAAGTTGGCCCCCTTTTCCCCCTCATCTGTTTATTGTGTAGGATTGATGTTTTTTTTCCCCATATCTGTGAAAAGATGTGTTTGGATTCAATCTTGTATATGAAAAAGAAGAGCAAAGATGAAGGGAAAGATTGTTAGAAATGATATATTTTTTACATCATGGTGTTGTTATTTAGTACTTGGAGAAGATTTAATAACCCATAATTTGACCCATTTTTATGAACCAAACTGATTTGAACCAACATTACAAGGACAACCAACCCTCTCTAAAATGTTAGAATTATGTCTTGTTATCAGTTGTCTAAATGAGTTCGGGGCAATAAAAGGGACACTGGAAGAATGCTGTTTTGATGTAGGACTGGTTTTTGGAAGTAAATATTTGATGTTCTGTGATCATTAATTCTTTATTTGTTGCCTTTTGGTTATTATCAGTAGAATGCCCCAAAGCATTGGCTATTTTTTTTTTTCTTGAAGTGCTCTTCTTGACGATCATCTATTTGCTGGATGGAAACTCTCTTTGTTTATAAAAAGTGAAGTGACAATTATGGTGAAATTCCTTATTAAGTTGTGGGGTTCAAACCTTGCGGGGGAAGATGCGGGTTTCTTATTCTAGGGGCAAATTCCTTATTGAGGAGTAGCGTTTTGGCTTTTGTTGGCCGATTCTTGGTAGAGTCCTCGTCTACTGGGTCTCAGTCTTGCCCCATGGGCTCCATTTTGTAATCTTTGTTCCGGGCATTGTTTTGATATTAATACAATCAAGGCACATGCCTACCATCTTTTTTTTTATAAAAATAATGGTGAAATTCCATGAGGGGTACAAACTAAAGATTTAAAGGTGGAAATCTGGAAATAAATTTACTACTTTTTTTCCATCAATTGATCTCTTCTCTAACAAATTCATAAAAGGAAAATGCCTTCCACTCCACACACCTCTCTCTCAACTCAGCAATCAATTAATTTCTCACTCTTCCCCTTTCTATAGACATGGCTTTATGCGCAAGACATGTGATCTCTTCTTGTAACCCCAATTGGCAACAGGCTTGATGATGACGACCTTTCTAAAATAGTGTCAAATTATGGAAATGCTACTCAGATGTCTGTGCAGTTTAAAATTAGATAAAAGTGGACATAAGTATATTTAAACAGTTCTTTGAAATTTTTTTTAAACATTTTGATGGATTGACAAACATTATGAATATTTTGAACATTTGATGGGTAGAGTTTATGATTTTCTATTAGCGATATGCACATGGGTGGGTTATTAAAGTTAAAGGTTCAAGAAAAAGAACATAACAGAGAGATTGGGTCCTAAGGGTTAAAAAGCAAAGGCTGAATATATTTTGAATTTATGAAAGGACAAGCGGCCACTTATTTCATTATTTGAGTGTCATCAGTTCTATTTTGACTGGTGTTCTGATTCAAGGTGGAGAAAAAGCTAGCAGTCTATGTGTTCTGAATGTCTTGGTGTTGTTTCTCGATTTTTTTCTCCTTCTTTTATGTCTAATTCTTGGGTTATTGCTAGTAGTAAATATGTGACCATGCAGTGAACTCCAGTCAAATGACTTTGCATACCTGCACTTGTAATGTGTATTGGTTAATTATGTTTCATTAAATAATGGACCAAACAGATTAAAAAGCGGTAGTTAAATTTATTCTTTGCTGATTATATCTTTATATTTTTAGGTTTTTGAAAGTTCTTTTTGCAAGGATCCCGGGGGAGTGGCAGACTTTAGAGGGGATCTCAACTGTTCTATTCCCAGTCTCTTTAACATTGTCAATCATGAGCTTTGCTTTTAGAGGGACAAGAGCTGACATAGAGAATGGATTTCCTGGAATCATTCCAGAAAGACGTGGAATGGTAAGTTTCTTGATGTGTTTAGTTTTGTTTGTTTGAAATAGGCCATAAATATCGCGGGTGTTTTTTTTCCCTATATTTTGTTTACATGGCATCTAAATTACTATTTTTGTTATGTCTCAGCGCATGTATGCTGGGGGTCGGCCAGTTAACACTAATTCAATGGCATTCCTTGTCACAGGTACCCTATATGCTTTAGACTTGTTATTCTATTCTTTTGTTTAGGTTCTAACAACTGTTCATGTTCATATGCTGCAGTTCTTCTCTTGTTTATGATTCTTAACTCCCACCAAATGTCTCCAAATTTTCTGGTACTAAATCACCTTCTAATCAATTCACTTGAGAATAATGCCAGTTTATGGTAAGTGGATACATTATTGAGCTGTCTTCATCTTTTCTCCTGGTGTAGCTTTGGTTGGTTTTGGGTGTGTTTCTTCTTGCTACAAGTCTTAGGATGTACGCGACTTGTCAGCAGCTCCAAGCCCAGGCCCAAGCTCACGCTGCTGCTGCCAGTGGCCTGCTTGGAGGTACTGAATTACGGCTGCACATGCCTCCATCTATTGCCTTTGCAAGCAGAGGGCGCTTGCAAGGTCTCCGGCTCCAGCTTGCTCTTCTTGACCGAGAGTTTGATGACCTTGGTATGGAATTTTAATTAATTGTTATCCCTTAGCTGCTCAACCAACTTTCTTGATGGTTTCAGAACGTTTTAAAGGACCAGCTTTTTATGTTGATTGCCTTTGGTGGCACTGGCTAATCCAAAGTCATCAATTTAGAGAAGTTACAAAGTATTTGTAGGATTTATCTGTCACCTTACTTGTACATTGATGATTTGGATTGTCTTGCAATAGGCTGTTTGAAGAAATATGAGGATCATTGATATCAGAAATTGAAATCTTCACTTGCAGATTATGATGCTTTAAGAGCACTGGATTCTGAAAATTCTCCTGGAGCTCCTTCAATGAGTGAGGAAGAGATTAATGCTCTGCCGGTTCACAAATATAAGGCTCAGTCTCGTCATGGATCTTCTGGTGGCCCTCAAAGGCAAGTATAGTGATACCTTTTTTTTTTGGTTTATATAAATAAAAATGTAACTTATCAACCTATCATTTTTTTTCTCTTCATACTTTGATTTAAGTAAGGAATTTGACATTTTCCTGAGAAATATACAATTGTTGTCACTTGCTCTTTTAAATAGGGAAGGGTCACCACAACAAGCATCATTGTCTGCCACTTTAACTGAGGTAATCTTCATGTTCACCATTCAATTTGCAATTTTCCATGGTCAAATGCTGCATAAATACAAAAAATCCTTAATTTTTGCTTGCCTCTTTGTTGTGACAATTTGTTATAAAATCAAATTTCAATTCCTAGTGGCATCTGGGCAGTTGCATTTTTGTTTCCTTGAGTGAAAGGAAGATATTTATTAGTTTATTTTAGAGAATGATACTTTATTAGTTTTTTTCTGATAAGAGGGAAATTTAAACTGAATTAAACATCTAATGCTTTAAGTTGGAGTGGCATCCATTTGTGCTGCATTTAATAGCAAATCATTTTAGAGCTTTTTAATCTTGGTCAATGATTCTGTTTGCTTTCTTTTGTAACTTTGGCTTGTCCTTTGTTTACTTAATTGAAAGATGAGCAGGCCTACCAATTCTCAATAAAAAAAAAATCTAGGTGAATGGATAGGAGAATCTGCAGACAAATTATACACAAAGTCCAGTTGAAGCAATATACGATTTCCATGATTAGAGTTATATGGAAAATATTTGTTTTACGATATTTGTATTCTGAAACATCTGGTTGACTGTTTTACTAATTCCTTGTGCTTGTATTGAGCAGAAAAAACTAGATTCTGCCCGGGCAGATGGAAGTGGAAAATCTGATGATGAACTGACATGTAGTGTTTGCCTGGAACAAGTCAATGTTGGAGAACTTATTCGTAGTTTGCCTTGTCTGCATCAGGTAGCTGCTTTTATTTTTGAACTGTGTTGTACACCAATATTGTACAAAATTGGTTATATTTGGTAGCATTTCCCTGACACCTGTTTTTGTGTGATTTATCTATGGGAATGCTTTCTTCTGAAAATCTTTAGGAAATGTCATGAACCCAATTGTATTTGCAGTAAATTTTTTAATTTTTTTGGTTCTCGAAAACTAATCAATTGAATGTTTGTAACTACCCATAGTTAGAAAACTGATTTAATGCAAGGATTGTTAAAACTGATTTAATACAAGGATCATTATAAAATGCTATTCCATGTTATGAACGTTATTTTTTCTTTGGCTGATCATATGCAAGGATCAATTTTCTTTCTTTTTTTTTAAACCAAATTTTTATGATTTTGAAGCTCTTAATTGACAAGACAATGACCATTTTTATTATGACTGTTATTTACTTTTTTTTTCCATGGGAGTTGGAAATAATTGAATAAACCAAGGGCTGTCACAATATTCCTTTTGTTTTGCATGCCTGGTTGTAGAGGAAGTGGGTTTGTAGTTTGCAGAAACATTTTTCCAATGTCATGATGAATGATGATGGTGTGATGAAGTTTGGGAAAGTTTTTTTTCTTCTGGAAACCTGAATATTGCAATGATGTGATTACTTGCTTATTTACGCTTATATAATTCAAAGGCTATAACATGTAGAATTATTATGTCAGTATACAAGAGATTTTTTTAATGTTCTATTGTCAATATTGTCTGACATATCTACCTTGTCACAGTTTCATGCAAGCTGCATCGACCCATGGCTGCGGCAGCAAGGCACGTGCCCTGTTTGTAAATACAAGGTGAGTGGCGAGGATACCGGATCTTCATTCATGGTGTAACAATCACTTACAAAACATATTTAGTTGATGGTATTTTTAACCTTTGGCAGTTCAAGCTGGATTCCATGTTAGTGGAATTGTATAATCAATGTTTTCAGTATGATATATATGTTTTAATATATATCTATAAAAGTTGTTTCATGACCCAACTTTCATTGCTCAAAGATGAACATACCATTTTCTGTATCAATGTCATCTTGGCCTCAACTCTGCTTCTTCAGTTTTGAGGGTCTGTAGTATTGATGTATTTGACTGAATATCTATTTGTAAATAAATCTTATGAGCAGTCCAGGTGATGCAAATATGTCCTGTGATTTAGTGTTTCATTGATTTCTATAACGGGCATGGTAGGTTTTCTGTTTATCTTTAATAGAAAATGAAGTATATTTTGAACGAGTTGAAGTGTATCTTTTGATTTTTTTTCTTGGCTGAGGGTAGGTGATGATCACAGGAATGACTGACTGAATGTATTAGCATTTTGAAACAAGTTTTTGTTGGAATTGTTCAAGGATGGAGGCCACAAAAAGGAAGATACCATCACTGTGGGAGGTAAGAACTTCTATCCCACTTGTTCTTCCAAGTTGCAAAAGTTGTTCCAGTGATTCAAACTTCCCTGCTTATATGGAAAATGACAGGTCTTGTGACTTGCTTCTGTGGGATCATAAAATTCAGACCCAATAAGTGTTCTTGTTATCATCCCAAAATTAAACAGATTTCACATTGGGCTATAATTAGTGAACTTGCAAAATTTGACTTTCATCATGCCCAGGGAAAAAAAACAATCAACCCCCCACCACCACCACCTCTCCATTAACAGTCCATCCAGTAGGGAAAAAAGAAGCACCAAATTGACGTTTGGGGACTACCTAACCTAGGGTAGATGCAAGAGGTGGTTCAACCGCGGAAACTAGTGACGGAAGCGAGCCTAACCCAACGAATGGAGTAAACACGATCTTGCGGCGGTCTTTATGATCGAAGTGCTAGCGAGACGAGGCGAGCGAAGTGAGTACACTAACAAGTAAGTATCGGAAAGACGGATCCTAGTTCGGTCAGTATCGAACTGAAAAAATGTGCAACAAACTGCATCACCTATAAATCGAATTGCACAATTAATTGTACAACAATTAATTGTTGGGTATATATTTTACTCTCCTATTGGATACTGATGATACTTAGGAATTCATATTTTCTTCAATAGCTGATTGATTACAATAAGAGAGTGAAATATGTACCTAACAATTGGTTGTGTATTTCGATTTATAGGTGGTGCAGTTCGATTTACACGTTGTCCAGTTCGGACTGAACTGATCGACTGGATCTGGTCTCATTTTATCTCTCTGATTCAATACAATTTGGTTGGTGAGGCAATGATATAAATGGTGGGATAAGGAGTATTTACGGGGATAAATGAGTGGGAGAACATCTTATCCCCATTTGATATAAAAAATAATTGGGATAAATCGTGAACAGTTGTCCTAATTTTGAAATGAAATTGAGATATTTTATTTCACTTAAATGTTGAGATAACATTTATCTCAATTTTGATAAATGTAAATATGAACAAATTTAATGATTTTTTATCCTTTAAAATTAAGATAACTTATCCTCAAAACTTTAACCTATTACCAAACTTTAAAGAATGGATAATGTTACATCTAATCTCATTTTTAGCCTCAACTCTAGTCTACATGTGTTTTGAATTTTTTAAAAATAGTATACTTAATTTAATGAGTTACATGCTTTTATAAAAAATGAATCATATACTCTAATGAATTGCATGGATGCATTTATAGAAAATGTAAAAAAATTCTTTCAAAGCATATGCCATGTTAACGTGAATATATGCGTCAATAGAAATTATCGATGCATATAGGGCTGGAATTGAGGCTGAAAATGGATCTGGGTGTAACAGCGCACTTAAAGAATATGTTCACATGCGGAAGTCTGACTTTGATCGGTCAATGATAAAAAAAAATTCCTCCACGAGTTATTCTATTCACCCTATTTATTTAAATAAAAATTGATTCGTTACATTGTATCTCATATATAACTCACCCCACGAGTTTGATATATAAGATGTCTTCTGTGTTTAAGATGGTTCGACATAAATCATTATCGATCGGGAACGAAATTTTATTTCCAGTTCGACATAGACGATGTCTTCTGTGTTTAATGTGGTTTGACATGGATCATGTTGATCGGGAAAACCGATAGACCAAAGACAAATGAAATCTTGATTGATTATCAACATTACATTACATATCTTGTATGGAATGACAATATACGTATGATGTAATAATTTTTTTTGCTCTACTTTAATACACCACGTATATGATAATCTATATTGATTTGGGTGTATGACGATCGTTCTTTACAGTGTTACCAACCAACAAAAACATTGAAGGGCTGGAATGTGTTGGGCGAATCATTGATCTTCATGAACAGTCAAACAAAGTAATTTGTGGCCATTGGTTGTAATATATCAACATTGTGTATCTCATTTTTATTTTCTAGATTCATAATATAAACATATTGGTAATTAGATCACAAACATTATAATTCAATAAGATTTAATTACATCAAATGTTTTAACACTTTATTATTAAAGTAGGCCTATGTCGTCCATGTAATAGTCGACCTCTTTTTTAATGAGTCAATCGTGGTATGTGAACTCAAAAGGGGTTACTTTATGATTTGGATGCCAAACCTCAAGCTTTGAAGCAAATTGGCATCCAATTAACCATGGTTTAATTTACAAAAACCCTTGGCTTATCTTGATCAATGAGGATTGGATTAGGGACCACAATCCATGGCATAGACAAAAATATCCAAGACCTTGAGTCATATAGCAATAGCAACCTATATCTGTTCCTAGAGTTTTTGGAGAAAGATAATTAAAGAAGAGTCATTGAAAGATTCTTAAACCACTACCCAAGCTGATCTATTGCATCACCCAATCAGTCTTAACAAAACTAAAATTCCCTCAGCAAAGCCAACTTGGATTTTGACATGCCCACCACTATCATTGTCAGCCAAAATATCTAAGAGTCTGTTTGGTTGCGCGTTTGGGGGCGATTTCGCTTTTTGAAAAACGAAAAATCCCCAAACGCGCAACCAAACGGGGCAGCTTTTGACGGAATCAAAAGCTGGATTTCTTTTAATTTCTCTCTTGAAATCCGTGTTTTTAAAATCTAAAAAATAACGATTTTTGGTCGGAATCGATTTTTTGAATTGAAAAATAACTTTTTCTACCAAACATTAAACTCATTCCAAATATTGATTCCTGAATTAAAAAAAAGCATCCTAAAAAAGTCAAATGTCTAAAATTATCTTAAAAAACAGCTTTATTCCAAAATCTATTTTTCAATCTGTGTTTCCAAACAGAGCTTAAGTTATTCTTTGATTAAAGAATATTCAATGCACCGTGGTTGGAATACTGAGTCATTTGTTAGGCACAAAATCCATCTCTTGCTGAATCTCGAACTCGAGCCCTTTCGACCTATTCGGTGGTCTTTTGATTGTAACAGTCCCTAACCATATTCACCAGTGATTATAATACAACGTTATGTTTTACTTGTGTTAAAGGTAGATTTTAGTATCGAGTTTTGACGCTGACTTAAACTTTGTACATTTTTGTGGGTTTGAGGATACATAGGCAAAGATAGCCTACTCAGCTTGGCAGTTAAACCAGTTACATGAGGTCCCTCTGTTACCTAAAAAAAAAAAAATCTTACGTAAAACAATTATTTAGTAGGAAATCAGTTGTGAATGGTGAATATATATAAGCACCTAAGTTGTATGAAAAAGTGTGTTGATACAGTCATTGATGTAGTTAGTAGGGGACCTATATTTTTTTAAAGAAGGCTTTAACAACTCATGAATTTTAAAAACTTTTGTTATGATGATAAAAAGATCTCTCTTATCTTTTTCTATTTTTATTCATTTAAATGATTAAAATATAGTATTTTTCAAAAATTTAATTATCTTAATTGGTTGGATGCTGAGTATCCTTGTGCCACTCAAACAATAACATATACATAATTATAATTATTGACTTTATAATTAAAATATTTTATTTCTCAGACTTAAAAATTTAGGTAGATTTTCAAATTTGAAGCATTCATATAAGGACGAGCTAATAAAAGTATCTTCAATATTTTAAACGAAAGTTATGTACAATTTTTTTTATGCCGCGTCCACCGAATTCAATTAAAAAAAAAGGCACCGAGAAGTGAAAGCAACGTTAACATCTCAACAATATCACTCCATTATCTTTCATGCTATTATGCTTAAAAAAAATAAGAAAAAAATAATTAGGGTCTATGTGATCATGCATATATTATTTTGGGGACGGATATACCCACACCTCGAAATCCACATCAAAATAAACATTAACAACTCAGTTTATTGTTCTTTTGAAATGGACAAAACCCACCCCCACCTACCCCCACCTATCCCACCCCATAGACTTTTAACCCCATAAATTTCTATATATTGACACATCCCACCCCAAATTCAAATACAAGAAACCCAAGACCCCCCATTCGTGCCGCGCGCTCTCTCCTACCCCCGTCGTCCGGCCCCTTTTCCGGCAAGTTACATCATCGTTGTTTCCATCCACCTTCACCGACGATCTCTCCGTCGAGTTCTTATTCATTTACAGTTGGATTATTTTGATTGAATTCCTATTCATTTACAGTTGAATTTTTTTGACAAGTCTTGCAAAAACTGTATATATTTTTATTTTGTATAGATAGTGGATATAGATAATATTTGTTAGATCTTTTCTAGTCGATCATTGAACCACCTGTTCAACTAAGACTTGTCGACCCGTTCGACCAGAAACTGGCGTGTGTAAACTCCCAGGTCGACCTATTTCAGTCGACCGTTGCACCACTGGTTCGATTGAAACCTGTTGAACCTGTCCAGAATCTACTGGCCTCTACTGACCGACGTTCGAATCCGGTCGACTTGTAGAAGTGAGGATCGACTGGCTTTGGTCGAAGTAGGTCCAGAACCTTCAGACCTCCGTTCGACTGCCAGAATGGTGACTCCTATCTCCCAGATCAACCACAAACTGTCGTTACGTTATTGAACCGGTCGACAAATTTCTGTCGAATGGATATTGATGTCAATGGACCAACACTTAAAAACACCCACTACCAATCTCTCGTAATGTTAATGTCTTAAAACATACAATAAGAAACAGGGGTCTCCAAAACCTGCCTGTAGAAGAAAAACATTCATCTTTCACATACACAAATCCACCAAGCCATCAATCCCAACTTTCCTCTGAAACTCCTCCAACAACTCCCCAGTGCCCGACCTCTTGCACTTGCTCCTCATGCACACCTCAATTTTCTCCTTCAACACCCCAAGATGACATAAATTAGACGGTTGAATCAAATGCAGATCCATATAAACAGCTCATTAGAATGAAGAGAAATATCAATACATGAAGAATTATAAAATAGTAATATTTACAGTTTTTTGCATTAATCGTCGAATAAATTCATGAAAAATTATAATACTTTGATGAAATCATTGTTGAATCATGAAAAAAATCAAATTCGGTTTTTAATAAAACAAAATTGGGTTAGATATTTTTATTTTTATTGTTTTGATCAAGATCATAACTATTCAAAATTGAAAAATCAAAACTTGTCAACGGTACCAGTACCTCGACCACCTCGTCCGGAGAGACAGGAGGGGCCTCTTCTTGAAGGAGCTTCTGAAGTTGAACCTGTTGGGGCTCCAGTACATGCAATCGCGGCTGGAGGCGCTGGAGGAGTTGGAGGGGCTCCCTAGTTCTAAAGCTGGAAGCGTTCGAGCAGCTCCACTGGATCCTCCGCCTCCTCCCATCGTAAAGGTGGTGTCGGCGCTTCCTCCCCAAATGCATAGGATGGGAGAAGACAAAGGGAGAAGAAGGAAAGGGTGTGAAATGCTTGGGGTGGGTTTCACTGACTGTTTTCGAACTTATATTGAGGGGTGAGTTCAGAGATTAACAAAAAATAATGGGAGGGGTCAGATAACGGTGTGGGATTCTCATTACATGGTGTGGGGGTATCCGTCCCCTTTTAGGTCTGTATAAAATTTTAGGTTTTTTTAGATCCTTAAAGCTCCGAAATATTATATTTAGGTCCCTCCGGCCGGATATTGTTTAAAAATATCAAAAATACCCTCGTCCAATTATGGAAAGGTTAACAATGTACTGGAGAGTACTAATAGTGTACTTGAGATATTTAACAATGTACAGAGAAGTAATAATAGTGTACTGAAGCAATTGTATGGGGGACATTTTCAGTATTTTTAAAAAGCATTCGGCTGAAGGGACCTAATGATAATTTTTCACCATCTTAATTATCTAAAAAAACTTGAAAAATTCTAGGAATATAAAAATAATGGATGGGTGACCACATGGACCCTAATTAATTTTATAAAAAATAAAAAAAATTATACATCAATCCATTGTGTAGCACGTCTACATTCCTCAACTGTTTTATTTTAAAAAATATATATATATATACTCATCTAATAAAATACATTTATAATTACAAACAAATGAAATATAAATCTCGATAAATCAATACATTTTTTTCTAACTTTTTATTATCATTTTTCATAAATTATAATAATGGATTGTATAATACACTAAAACAATATAAAATTTTAGAACATTGGTTAGTGTTTTTCACAGTTTTCTTGTAGATTATATCCAAAAGCTACAATTTTTCAAAGTTGAGGGAAGTGAACTTCTTATCGATTCAGTTTTAAATCTAGATTTTTCAAGAATTAGTTTTATAATTGAACAACAATAATTTTTTTATTAATATAATCAAAATCATAATAACTCATATCTAATAAGCATCTAACCAACCCCCCACTTAAATGGAGACGTCCAACAACGGAAACTTCAACGCACCCTTAAAAATCTCCGAAAAGCTGTCCTTCCTATTCTCTGGTGCAGTACACATTCCTCCGAGTCAGTCAATCTTTGTACTACACATATGATAATACACATACCCAACTCAAAAAGCCCTCTTCAACAAACAAACAAAAAAAAAGAAAAAAAAATCACCCAAAAACAATGGCCACCACATCTTCCATGAAACCCCTCAAACACCTACCCCTAACCCTCCCCATCCTCCTCTCCCTCCAAATCCTCCAAACCACAGCCCACGGCGGCTCCGATGACGATGACGGCGATGCCACCACCACCAACCTCCATGGAAAGGGTCTGATCCTGGTGAAGATATGGTGTCTAATCATCCTCCTTGTCTCCACCTTCGCTGGCGGCGTCTCCCCCTACTTTTACAGGTGATGTTAGAATCAGAATTGAAGATAATGAATATATATACATATTTTTATTGAAAGTCATTTGCCTTTTAAAGCAAAGACTAATACTCCGGCCTCTCTTTAACGTTATTTTTTTTTCCTGTGATTTAAATTCCGTCACTCTCTTTTATTTACATATTTGTGCACGAACACACAAAAAAATACTAAAAATACTCTTATACATGTAAATATCACTAACAGATGGAACGAGAGCTTCCTCTTGTTGGGGACCCAATTTGCCGGCGGCGTCTTCTTGGGGACCTCTCTCATGCACTTCTTGAGCGACTCGAACGAGACGTTCGAGGATTTGACGTCGAAGACGTACCCCTTCGCGTTCATGCTCGCGTCGGCCGGGTATCTGCTCACCATGCTTGGGGACTGTGTGATTGCGGCGCTGACAAAGAGAGCTGGTGGTGGTGGTGGTGGTCAGGTGAAGGTGGAGGGGGTAGAGGAGGGGGCGGCGGAGGCGGAGGCGGCGGTGGTGATGGGGGATCACCACCAGCCGGTGTTTGTGAGGACGTCGAGTTTGGGTGATACGATTCTTTTGATCGTCGCGCTTTGCTTTCACTCTGTGTTTGAGGGGATCGCCGTCGGCGTTTCGGGTAAGATTTCTATTGTGTTCAGTGTAATTCAGTTTGTTTGGTTTGATTTTGAGTCAATCCTAATTGAATTATAATGTTATTATATTTAATTCAAATCTAAAACGAACCTGAATTTGAAATTGAATTTTTAAACCCATAATCGAATCGAATTTGGTTAGTCAATGTGAATTGAATTAAGTTTGGTCCTGTTAAAATATATGGATTCAGAAAATATATCATTACAAATAAATAAGGTTAATTTGCATAAATAACATAGTTGGAATAAATATTTGCAAGACTAACACTGCTATATGATTATTAGCAAAAAATAGCACTGCACACAGTCAATTAATTTTTTTTAACACTCTTCTTTGTTTTAATGGCTCAGATTTTTTTTACATATATTCACTATTGAGAAAAGATGGAAGATTTGTTTTTCTTTATCTTTATCAATTAAATTTTTAAAAAGCATCATCCTAAAAAATCTTCCTTGCTTTTCTCATTCAACGGGATACCTCCCATGTTAAAAATAGTGTTATTTTTTACAAATATTCAATGTTTGATGCGATGTTTGATGCTATTTTTGCTAATATTCAATTTTTAGGTGTTATTTTTGTTAATTAACCAGTAAATAATTATAAAGTATAAACTGATGAATGGATATTGATCTCAAACATTACTAGAATGGAGAGTTTGGGAAAGTTAATAGTGAGTATAAAATATGGACAAATTAAATAAAAACTAGTTTGAGAAGTTTGGCTCGCGGGATTTGATTATGTCTAGTTCGATTTTTTGGAATGTGTAGTCAAACCCGTTTTTTTGTTCAAACCTCTCTTATCCAACCAAACTAAATATTTTCTAGAAGAGAACTTTATAAGTTGGGACCACACATGAATTTTCCATGTCTCTCAACACATAAGGTAATGCATAGGATGTGAAAAGTAAAAAAAAGTACATATGACAATCAAAATCTTGATATCTCATTCTTATCCGATCCATTGACATCCCTGCTGATGCCTTCCTTATTCAGGCACCAAAGGAGAAGCGTGGAGGAATCTATGGACAATCTGCCTGCACAAGATCTTCGCCGCCATCGCCATGGGCATTGCGCTCCTCCGTATGCTCCCAGAGCGGCCGTTCATGATGACGGCCGCCTACTCCTTCGCCTTCGCCGTCTCGAGCCCCATCGGGGTGGGCATTGGGATCGCAATCGACGCCACCACGCAGGGCGCCACCGCCGACTGGATCTACGCCATCTCCATGGGCATAGCCACAGGGGTCTTTGTCTATGTGGCCATAAACCACCTCATCGCCAAGGGGTTCAAGCCGAGCAAGCCTTCCCATTTCGACACCCCCACATTCAAGTTCTTGGCCGTGCTCGCCGGAGTTGGGGTGATTGCGGTTGTCATGATCTGGGACACATGAATTGAGTGACATTTTGGTCTAGTACATGTGAAATGAGTTATATGGTTATAGAAGTGTGGGTGGTGGAAGTGGTTATTATTATTATTATTAGTATTATTATTTTGGGGCCATTTACATATGTTTTAATGATTTAATGAGAATATGCAAAAATTTAGTTTGTGGTACAAGAGGAAATTTTGTGGTGGTGTTTTTCATCATGTTGTTTCGGAGGGTGAGAATTATGTCTAATTAATTTTAAGTGTTATTCACTCTTATGAATACAATTGGTGATGAGACGAGACATAGTCAGTGCTGAATTCTATCTGTCTTTGACATGTAAAATTTGACAATAATTTTAGATTTGATTATGTTCTAGATCACTTGTGACATGTATACACAACTAATTCAGTGTTTACACATGCATGATTTACGATTTTTTTTCAATAAGAAAATAAATATGTAGAACAATTAGAAGAAAATAACATACCACAATGGTACACGCTTCAATCTCACTTCTCTAATTAAGACGCTTGTAATTTTTGATTTGTGTGTATAGAATACATTCAAATCATTGGAGTATTATATCTCGTTTAGTGTCACCCCATAGTTGGATTCAAGAGATGTGAAAGTGGCGAAGGCGGGTGGCAGGGGCAGGGTAGGACTTAAACAAGCTGAATTAAAAAATGGGGGTGGTTAAGACAGTATATACTTGATGGCCTAGTTTGGTACGAAGATAAAGGGTTGTGATAAGAAAAAAAATTAGATTAAATTACTTGTTATCCCATATGACATTAAAAAAAATTGAGATAAAGCATGAACATTTGTCCATATTTTAAAATAAAAAATGGGGATAGTTTGTTCTAGGTAAAAGGTGGAATAGACTTTGTCCTAATTTCTTATCCCTATTTTGTAAAATTGGGATAACATTTATGACTACCATTCCCAACAAAAAAAATGTGTTCCATCAAACAATATTAATACCTCATTAATAGGAATGACACATTTAATATTTTTTAAATAAATTAAAAGTTATCCCATGTTTGATCCAAATGCAAGATTGATGATAAGAACACAAAAAAATGAGGATAATAAAAGCATTATCAAATGCAAATCTGAATAAAAATAATAATTTTTTTATCCTTATAAATTAGACTAACTTATCTAAAAAATTTATTCCTTAAGGCCAATGTGTTTAGATTTAATTGTGTTAAAGACATGTGATTTATTTTTACAATGACCCGAACAGGACGACACAATCCGAAAATAAGGGCCCACAAACCTACATTAAACTGTGTACCAAACCAAATAATAACTAGCCCTCTACGACTTTAAAGCCTTTTTTTTTCCACTGTGTGTTACGAGACACATGAGAATCAGATGCCTATGTCAACAACGTCATATAAAGATAAAATGCGTGATATTTTGATAAATATTAATTAAAGTGAAGTAATTTAAAAAAAAATGTTTGTTTTTGTCACATCCATGACACCCCTTACTATTCGGAGAATCTCTGTTTGTTAAGAGATGGCAGCAAATGATAGAAAATAGTGTACCGAGTCAAGGTGGAGTAGAAGTTTTTTTTATTTTTACTTTAAAAAGGGCTATATATATACTATATATAACATTAAGTAAAGCTTGGACTAATCCACCTCTTTTTGTACATATATGTAATTTAGTTCTTGTTTAGGTAAAAAAAAGAAGTGGAATACGATGGAAAAGTGGAAAAGGAATGAATAGGTTAAAACATATCTATTTGCTTGCAAAAAAACATATGAGTACAATTATATGAAAATAAACTAATATTAATATTTTAGATCTTTTTAGAATTGTGTTATTTTCACTAATCTATTCTTACTAGTCTTATTTACATTAATACCCTTACAATTTTTTTTTTATTTTAAAGATTGATAATGATTTGCAAATCGGGTCGGTGTTTCAAACAGAGAGAGGACATGATTAGCAGGAGTAGAGAGACCGGGCTGGGCTCTCTTTTGGGCCAGAACATCAACACATAAGGCCTAGAGTCCACAAATTGATTCTATGGGTGTAGTAAGAAAGTAAAATGATATTCATTTTTATCAATTATTTTATTTTAATTTTTTGAAGCTATGTACTTGTCTAATGAGATAGATACTCTTACAAAAGATGAAATAGTACTCAAATGAAATTAAATGCTAATATTTTCATATTTTTTCTAATACAATATGTGAAAGTTATATATTACATTAAATGACTAAATATCTTAGCGCATGTTAAATAAAGTTCAAATCAAACATGATTTTGATACACTTAGGGTGCGTTTGGTTGCGCGATTGCAAAACTGATTCTGTAGGAATCTGCGATTGCAAACCTGATTCTGCAGGAAGCTCACTTTCTCAGCTTTTTGAAATCGCAGCTTTTGGGCACTATTTGCCTGCAATCGTTAGATTTAAAACTGCGATTACAAAACTGTTTGGTTGCGCGATTGCAAACGCAGCTTCCTGTAATCGCAATCGCAACGCAATCGCGCAACCAAACGCACCCTTAGTCATTGCCTCAATCACTTTTGTAATGATGTCTCTTTCCCTAATCTAGTATATATTATGTTAGACTTGTCTATAAGAACAGTGGAGCATGTATGTATATACTAAAGATTTCATATACTACGCAACATATCACTTGCAAAATGCCGGAGTTATGAATGAACTACCATTTTCAAAAAAAAAATTTAGTTGATGGTATCATTAACCGCTGGCGGTTCAAGCTGGATTCCATGTTAATGGAATTGTATAATCAATGTTCTCAGTTGATATATAATTATAAAAGCTGTTTCATAGCCCTTTCATTGCTCAAAGATGAACATACCATTTTCTGTCTATCAATATCATCTTGGCCTCAACTCTGCTTCTTCAGTGTTGAGGTTCTGTAGTATTGATGCATATCTTACGAGCAGTCTAGATGATGCAAATATGTTCTGTGATTTATTGTTTCATTGATTTCTATAATGGCATGGTAGGTTTTCTGTTTATCTTTATAGAAAACGAAGTATATGTTGAACGAGTTGAAGCTTATTTTTTTATTTTTTTTTAGGCTGAGTGATAATAAGTTGATATCTTAATCATATCACATGCCATCTTAGAGCGAAATGTATGTGTATTTGGGCATGAATTCATCACCATTAATTCGTCTTGTGTGATCGTCATGTCACGCCTAGGGGTCCCAGGTAACGCCGTCTTCTTGAATGTCTTCATCAAAATGAGCAAATACAATCACCAATTCAAAATCGATGTTTAGGTGTCCCAGTGGTCTCTGATAGATTGCACAATCTGTTTTGGACTTATGTTGATCCAAGTATCTCTAGTATTAGCAGAAGTCTATCATTATGCTCTATTAGGGATTGTGTCGCCCATTCTATGTCTTTGTATGTTATCAGGTGGCAATGGATGGATGGATCGGTGGCGACCGTGGGGCGTGTGCCTACGTCAAGTGCTCACGGCCATCGCCATGGGATTCATGGTGCAACGGCTGATGCTTCCGCGTGAAGTGTGACATTCGCTCGCTAAGACTTCGGTGTACTCGCTCCTCTTCACAGTCTTCAGCCCCTTTGGCTTGTGGATCAGTGTGATCGATCGTGGCGGCAGTGGGGGCATCGAGGAGGAGGATGGACGTTGTCCGATTGGGTTTGCGGGGCCCAGGTAGGTCTTGTGAGGGGGTGATTAACCATACAAGCAAGATATTGGGCTGCATTGACACTCGACAGGTGGAGGGCCAGAAATTGGTTATCCGGGTTCGGGCTACCAAGATCCGTCTGCTCCCTGTCCCTTCGGTCCGGCCAATTTTTGGAATGAACCTTGAGATATTTCTTTAAGCTGCCTACGTACCCCTATATCTGCCTCTGGGGATCAAGTCATATGTAGTTCCTTTTTATAGTGTTTAGAGAGCATCCCCTTTGAATAAGGTGAGATCCCTGTTCTTCCATCTTTAATGGGGATTTGATCAGATTGATTTAATCCCCAAATTCTGTTTCAAGGCCTGCTAGGGGATTGGGATAATGATAAATCTAGATCAGATGGATCTGTTGATTGACCTGGCCCCAAATCCCCTATCTAAACTTATTAGAGAATTTGGATAATGATAGACCTGGATCTAATGGATCTTGTCATATTTGGGGGGTCAACCGGTTAGGATTTTACCCGATCATTGGGCCGGATCTGGTGTGATAATTGAGCCGGCTTCGGGCCTTCCTATGGTGGGTCGTGGACCGGCGTTAATCGAGTCGTGGACCGGCGCCGCATGAGCCCAAATGATGGGCCTTACTTTTGGGCCCTACAACAGGCTTGTTGGCGATCTGGTGTGATAATTGAGCCGGCTTCGGGCCTTCCTATGGTGGGTCGTGGACCGGCGTTAATCGAGTCGTGGACCGGCGCCGCATGAGCCCAAATGATGGGCCTTACTTTTGGGCCCTACAACAGGCTTGTTGGCTCTATGGGGATTTTGACTTTTCTGCTATGGTAATCTGTATATGGTGATCATCCTTGATCAATTATGTGACATCTGATTTTGGTATAAAAAATGGATCATTTGTTATCAAATGGATGCAATACTCAATTAGTCATACACTCTTATATTCATCATAGTGACAAAGTTTGTGTAGAGCAAATGTTCGATGAGTGTTTTGTTCAGTATGTTGCGTGTACATTTGTGAATCATACGTGATAGATACGGTAAATGTACAAGAACACGTAAATATAATATAAACCATGAGTATAGATAAAATATCAAATTATATTTTATCATTCTAATAGAATGTCGAACACAGATAAAATTTAATATTAAATATATTGAATATTAGCGTTCAAAAATTTTATTTGAATAAAAAAGATTAGCATAAAAATATACATAAACATAAGGATATTTAACATTATGATGTTATACATCATCTAATTGTTATTTCTTCTTCTCCCTGCTCTTCAGTGATCAAATTATCTTCTTCAGTATTTGGAAAAACATTAATGTGATTCAAATATATAAGCTTCAAAGTATCAGTTTGCTGAGTATGAGTCTTTTTCAAGTGAAGATTCATTCATACAAACACGAGATCATTGAGTGTTTTTTACTCCAGGTGATTTGGGGACAGGGCCTAGGATTAGCCGATTAGGAAGGAGGTCGGAGGCGAATCACCTGCCGTAGGTCAGTCAAAGCTTTGAAACATTGTGATTCTGTAAGAGCATCTCTAATTCTATACCCAAACATTTACTTAAATTTAAATTTGAGTAAAAGTCATCCAAAATCATCTCCAATCATTTACCCATACCCATATCAAATCAAGCTTTTTACTCAAACATTTATTCAAATCAAGAAAAACTCAAATCTTTACCCAAATTTTTAACATCTATTTTTTTTCCTTTACCTCTACATTTTCTTTCAAATGTGACTTTTTTTCTTCCTTCAACTCCATCTTTAGTTGAATTATATTAGATGCCTTCCCACCCCCCAAAATTTTCACCATCTTTTGAAACCCCCCCAAAAAAAGTGGCATTCTTTCTTAAGTCTTCATCTTTGTTTTTTAACTTATTTTTACTCCAATAAAAAAAAATTATTATTTTTTTAAAAAAATTGGATGATAATGATTTTTAAATATCTTGAAGGCAAGAAAAATTGAGTTGTTTAGGGAAAGAACTTTGAAAATGTTTATAGGAAATAATTAGAAGAAGATGTGAATTTTTAAAAAGATTTAAATAAAACACAAAGTGATGGTTGAAAATACATCATATCAAATCAAATTTTTACTCAAATTTTAAGTAAAATTTGAATATATATTTGAGTAAGGGCTCCAGATGGCCCAAATATGTTTTTTTTTCTTTACATTTAAACTGAAAAGAAGAGAAATAGTGATCTGAAATATCCATACCATACGGATTTGGTATGGATTTTCCGAATATTAAAAACATCCAGAGAATGAAAGTTAGTTTGCCCGTTCCATTCAGGGAAATCCCAAATAGGCGAATTTCACCGTATATACGGTGAAGTTCACCGAACTTTGTTACTATGATATTATGGTGATTTTGCATATCCTTTTTTGTAAAAAGAATAAAAATGTTTGGGTTCTCATCTTAAAAATATGTCAATATCAGTTTTATCCGTCTTTGATTCAATTCAATATATAAATTTAAGAATTTATCCACACGACAGAGTATATGCTATATTATATATCTTTAAAATTGACCACTCTTTTTCAAACTCCAAATTCTATAGTTGCATAGATCTTTTTTCACTACACTTCTAACTTATACCTTGAAACTTATTTTCAAAAGCTACTTTAAATGAGAAACAAAGTCTTTCAAACTCGTCGTCCATAAAGGTTACCCAAGTCTGACTTGATCGGTCAATAATAAAAGAATAACAACTCTTCAAAAACGTGGTATGTGAACCCAAAATTAGTTTATGAGATAAAGCGAGGGATTAGTTTATGATTTGGACGCCAAACCTCAAGCTTTGAAGATAAATTGGCATCGTATTAATCATGGCTTATCTTGGTCAATGAAGGGTTGGATTTGGGACCACAAACCATGGCATAGAGAAAAATATCCAAGACCTTGACTGATATAGTCGGGCCTGTCAATCGGACGGATACGGATTAGATAGGCACACATCCGTATCCGTATCCGAATTGAATATTCAAAAAAATATCCGTATCCGATATCCGACGGATATTCTAAAACACATATCTATATCTGATCCGAAAATCCGGATACAGATTCGGATAATATCCAAAATATCCGTACGAGAATTTTTTTTAAAGGATTTATAAAATCTTAAGTTTTAAAATAGGTATCCACCAAAGACATAAAAACACAAATCCTAATATAGTTAAACAAGTATCCAACATGGTTAAATAAGTTTGTGTTTTGCCTTAGATCATGAGTCATTTGATTTTCATATAAGGGTCGAAACTAATTTTAACATATATACATAAAATAACAGTTCAGATACGGATATTGTTCAGATCGGATATATGCAATATCCGATCCGATCTGAAAATTTTTAGATATGGATAATTTGGTTCGAATACGGATACAGATTTTCGGATATCGGATATTTTCTATATTTTTAGATACGGATTCAGATCGGATACAGATATTTTTTGAATAATTAATATGTTTAGATATAACAATCTATTTCTGTTCCTAGAGTGTTTAGGGAAAGATAATAAAAGAAGAGTAGTCATTGAAAGTGATTTTCTCATTCTTTAACAACCACCCTAGCAGACCTATTGCATCACCCTATCAATCAAACAAAACTAAAATTCTCTCAGCAAAGCCAACTTGGATTTTGACATACCCCACCACTATCTTTGTCAGCCAAAATATCTAAATTACTCTTTGATTAAATAATATTCAATGCACCGCGGTTGGAATACTGAGTCATTTGTTAAGCACAAAATCCATCTCTTGCTGGATCTCGAACTCAATCTTTTGATTGTAACAGTCCCTAACCATGAGTTGGTGGGATGGTCCAATATATATAAAACATGCATGCAACTTGGATAAGGATGATTAAATTTAACAAGGTCTTAACTCTCAGCTCTATAATTAGATAGAATAGATATTCTTCCACCACATATGTTTGATTTTTGGGTATACAATCCCAACCCAACATGTATGGTTGTATGTAAGCCTAGATAAAAACAGGCCAGATATATATCTGAACCAATCATTGCATTCTATAATGAATAGCCATGTCATAATGCACGTGTTTATTTATCAGGAGGGAGGCTTGTAAGTGGGCATCGGCAATGGGCCGGGCTGGCCTGTTGAAACAGGGCCCCAGGCCCGCGGGACTGTCTGACCAGTTGGCCCTGGTTGGGCCGGCCGTGGCCAAATAAACACGCCTAGGCCCTGCCCACAGGCCCGGGCCTGAAAGGGCCTACTGGGTTGGGCCCAGGCTTTGGGATTGTGGGCTCAGATTTTAAATATGTTATTTTTTTAATTTTAAATTGTCCATTTGCATATAAATGCTAAAATAACACAAAATTAAAATTTTAATATTGAAAAAAATATTTACATCCACTGAATTTTTAAAAATAAAATATAAAATAAATTAATTACTTGAAAAATTGAATCACGACGTGTATCTAACTAGGTTGACAATCTACATAAATGTCAATAATTTAATTCAATCACAATTCAAATAAAAATTATATAAAATTACATTTGACTCATTCATTATATCGTAGGGCTAGCCCGAGCTGCTTTGAAAATTTGTCGGGTTTTGGTCCTACGGGCCTGGACTGGACTTTCAGGCCTCAGGTCAAATGGGGATCCTTACACTTATAAGTAGGGTTGCAACTCGGACGGGTTGAATTCGGGTTAATCCCAACCCGAATTTCAAACTACTCAACCCTCACCTGATCCAACCCGATTTTTAACACGAATTGGACCAACCCGAACCCAACCCATAATTAAATAAACCAACCTGACCCAACCCGAATTGGACTAACCCGACCCTAACCCGATTTTCAACCCGAATTGGACTAACTCGACACAACCCGAATTTTTAACGTAATGTGCAAATTAAATAAATCAGCCCGACCCAACCCGTAAGATTAACTAGGTTTACCTAAAATTTAGACTACCCATATTAGAAGCTATAGAATGAACGGTCATGATGCTTTTTTAACTATTAGTTTGCGGGTTCGGGTTGGGTCGAGTTGTCAGTGAGACCACCCCGAACCCAACCCGATTTGTGAGTCAATCCGAATTGGCCAACCTGAACCCGAATCCGATTTGATCAATCCAATCCATGTAAAAATCAGGTTCAACCCGTAGGGTTCGGATTCAACCTGTCCCAAGTTGCAACCCTACTTATAAATTATAAGGTCCACAAATACTATGAAGAATAAATATATGACCCATGTAAACAATTATTAGTAGGAAATTTCAGTTGTGCCTGAAGAAGCAGAATAGGTGAATACATGTAAGCACCAAGTTGTATCAAGGAGTTTGTTGATACAGAAAGTCATTGATGTAGTCAGTAGGGGACCAGAATTTTTTTAAAGAAGGATTTAAAAAAGTTATTAAAAAATATTTAAATATGCTTTGTATCATGTTCAAACAATAACACACATAATTTCAATTAAAAAATATTTAAATATGCTTTGTATCATGTTCAAACAATAACACACATAATTTCAATTATTGACTTTATTTGAGAATATTTTATTCCATTCTTAAAAATTTAGGTAGCTTTTCAAATTTCAAGCATTTATAAATGAGCATCTTCAATCCTATGTACAAATAAATGTATATCCAAACTTAAATTTAAGTAAAAGTTACCTAAAAACATATTCAACCATTTACCCATATCCATTCCAAATCAACCTTTTACTCAAACTTTTACCAAAATTAAAAGAGACTCAAATTTTAATCAAAATTTTCAAAGACTATTTTTTTCTTCAACTCTATATTATTTAAAATATTTGAGTAAAATACAAAATAATAGTTAAAAACACATCATATCAAATAAAATTTTTACTCAATTTTTAAATAAAATTTAAATATAGATTTAATTAAAAGCTAAAATGACCAAATAAAAATATCTTCAATATTTTAAAACAAAGTCATATGCAATTTTTTTATGCCGCATCCACCCAACCATTTAAAAAAAAAAGCCCCGAGAAGTGAATGTAACGTTAACGTCTCAACATCACGCTATTATCTTCCATGCTTTTATCATTAAAAAAATGATACATTCAATCCATTGTACCACACGTTTACATTTTTCAATTGTTTTGATTTTTGATATATATATATATATATATATATAATCACCTATTCACCTAATAAAATACATTCAATTATAAAAAATGAAATACAAATCTAGATAAATTAATACATATTTTTTCTAATATTTATTTATTTTTCATTTATTGTAACAATGAAATATATAGTACACTAGAATAATATAAAGTGTATAGACTGCAAATCGGATGTTGTATCAAAGCTATTGAAGAAAAAATAAGTTAAAAAAAGAGTATATACTTGTATCATATAGCTACAAAAAAAATTAAATATATTATAACCCTTAGAAAAGTACAATTTAAAATAACATTAGCTACCATGTATAATAATAAAACGTTAGGCATGTCAACGGGTCGCGTCCAAACTCGGACTCGATTATACGTGTAATTTACCTCACCTGGACCCATTTACAGGTATAATTTACTTGGAACCCGAATATAAAATCGGATCAAAATCTAGGTCCACCCGACTTGATTCTACGGACTTGAGACCACATTGTTTTATATATAAGCCCATATAATATATAGTAAACTTAGTAATGAAATGTACTTATTTAACTTTGATTAATTTATTTCAGTATTTTGGACAATTAACTTTTGAATGTGTATAATTTGGTTGGTTTATTACATGATGTATTTTGAGTGTTGTAACGTGTAAGAATTTAAGCAGATTTGGTTTTTATATATTTGTATTAATTTGTTTTAAATCATTTTAATGTTTATATTAATATATTTTTATTTATGTTATATATTATATATTCTAAAAATTATACTATATTTTTAATTTATAAATTGTTTTGTAAAGATGAGGTTATTATTTTGTGGACCTGACTTGGACCCAAATGACTTGAAATCTGATATGAATTCGAAGGATCTGACAATTAAAACGGATCAAGTTTGGATCCACCCAGATCCGACCCGAATACGACCATTTGACAAACCTAGTTAGCGTCCATCAATGAGTAACATGAGTTCTAAAAGCATTTCAAAATTTATCATTTCCTAAACACTGATAGATGGATCCAACACTAACCGGATGCCATTTGAGATTTAAAAAAAAACCCAAATAAATCTGAATGGAAACCTAAATAATATTATCAAAATCATAATAAACAAACACCCTCCCCCAGTTAAATAGAAACTTCAACGCCCCCGTTTAAAATCTCTCACAAGCTGTCCGTCCTATATATTCTCTCATGCTGTACACATTCCTCCAAGTCAATCAATCTTTGTACTACACACATAAGAGATATTGACATACATACATACCCAACTCAAAAAGCCCTCTTCACCCTTCAAAAAAGAAAAAAAATTCACCCAAAAACAATGGCCACCCCATCTTTCATGACACCCCTTAAACACCTAACCCTAACCCTCCCCATCCTCCTCTCCCTCCAAATCCTCCAAACCACCGCCCATGGCGGCTCGAGCGACGTCACCACCGCCAACAATCTCCACGGGAAGGGTCTGATCCTCGTAAAGATATGGTGTCTGCTCATCCTCCTCGTCTCCACCTTCGCCGGCGGCGTCTCCCCCTACTTTTACAGGTGATGTTAGAATCAGAAATTGAAGAAAATAATTATATTTTTTTTAGTTATCGGAGGTATTCCAAATCCTTTAAGACAATGAATAATACTCCGCCTTTAACTCAAATATATAATACTGAAATACTCTAATACATATAAATATCGCTAACAGATGGAACGAGAGCTTCCTCTTGTTGGGGACCCAATTCGCCGGTGGCGTCTTCTTGGGGACCTCTCTCATGCACTTCTTGAGCGACTCGAACTCGACGTTCGGGGATTTGACGTCGAAGACGTACCCCTTCGCGTTCATGCTCGCGTCGGCGGGGTATCTGCTCACCATGCTTGCGGACTGTGTGATTGCGGCGCTGACAAAGAGAGGTGGTGGTGATCAGGTGAAGGTGGCGGTGGTGGAGGAGGGGGCGGCGGTGGAGGCGGAGGCGGCGGTGGTGGTGGGGGATCACCACCCACCGGTGTTTGTGAGGACGTCGAATTTTGGTGATACGATTCTTTTGATCGTTGCGCTTTGCTTTCACTCTGTGTTTGAGGGGATCGCCGTCGGCGTTTCGGGTATGTTTTTTGATTGGGTGTAATTCAGTCGGTTTTGATTAGATTTTGGATCAATTTAAATTGAACTGAAATATTATTATATCTAATTTAAATCTTAATTGAACATGAATTTGAAATCAAATTATTAAATTTATAATTGAATTGAATTTGGTTAGTCATGAATCTAAATTGAATTGATTTGAATTTATAAATTAGGTCTCAAAATATAAAGTTTTTGTCAGTATATAAAGTTTTCGTCAGTTTTTAGCGAGGGACTATCTATGTCAATAGTATAATTTTGTACTATCTATGTCACACACCTTCAACCTAAGTACTTTGAAAATTTTCGAATGTATAGAAAATTCCATCCATTGGATATCTCTTGTAAATATTGACCAAACAAATTTTTGTTCAATTTGTGTTTTCATCTTTAAAATCCAATTATCCTTTTGGTTGTAGATAGTTTATCACATTCTCAGGGATTAAAAAATTAGCCTTAATGGTTTTCTCCTTCTCTATAATCGAATTAAAGGTTTTTATTTATATGATACAGGAAAAGTCTAAAAAGCACATATGAATATATACATTGATAAAAACACATGAATAAAGTACAATAATGATTTTTGGGCCCCAATTTGTAGACCTCATTATAAGCTGAGGTGGCACATGTATAGTTCCATTTTTACCCTTCATTGAGTTTTTTTTGAATTTTTGGGTAACCGATCCATAACTGCCTATGCGGTTATGATTTGTTGGGATTCTTTGTTCATTCTTTTTTTTTTTTTCTTTTTTAAAAAAACCAGTCAAATTCAATGGAAGAATAAAAAAGCAATCGAAGTCAATTGTTTATCACCAATCAGCAGCCCATTTTATACTTCTCATTGATTTTTAATGACCATAAACATAAACAACGATCCAATTCCATTTCCTGAGGGGTATTTCAATTTTTCTGTTTTGGATCCAAACAGATTGTGATATGTGATTTCTTTCTTGTTTTCAGATCCAAAAAATTACTAGATTTTGGGATATTTTAATTTTCAAATTCAGATGGATTGGTGGATTTGAAAACAAACATCGAATTTCATTTTTGTTTCAATTCAATCTGTGGAGAAGAGAAGAATTTTGATTCATTTAATTTTTTTTGTGACCAATTTGTGGTGCAAACAATGACGATCCATTCAAGATTGTCATTTTTCGGTCTGAATACATTATTTTAATTTTTTGTCATTCATTTGAATCATCATATACATGTATTGAATCTGAATTTTATTTTAAATTAAGATACATAGCCTGTATCTTGATTTACATGCATTGTTGTGTACCATATATGATTTGTACAATCGTTTATAATTGTGTGTTTGTGTATAATTATGCATAATGTGTCATTCATCATATTTTTTAGCTTTGTATCAACATTATTCAACTCATTCATATTCAAGATTTCAAATACAATGCACATTCTCTTGTATGGAATGTGTATTTGTTAGTTTAAATTCCAGATACACCTGTATCTAAATTTGAATTCTAACTCATTTTTTCATGGTATTTATTCATTCAAATTTCAGATACACATGTATCTGAATTTGAATTCCTATTTTTTGAAGGTTATTATTTTTATGTTTAGGGATTTGATTAATTTAGCTTATTAATATTTATTTACTTATTGTTGGCATTTTGAAGACTTTTTATGAATTTTTTGTGCCGTTCTCAGTAGCATGTAGACCATATTTGTTTATTTGGATTTTCAGATACATTACTGTATCTTAATTGATAACATGTGGTTGATGTTCTTTTTAATTCAAATTTTTAAAAAATATGTTAAGTCAGGGAAATGATTTAATTATGCCACGTTTTGTGGGATTCAGTTATGAGATTTAATGGAGATATTAATTAGTTGTAACTAATTTTTAAAATTATAAGAAGTGTAGTCTTGTCATTGTCATTTTGGTGGTTAGAAAAAGTCAAATAAGAACCAATAACAGAGTGCCACCTATTGGAGCTCACAAATGAAGTTTAATTTATGGGGCCCAGGTAGCAGCTCCCATACAAGTATTCATATATCTGATTCATATCTGATCTATTGATATCCATGCTAATGCCTATTCAGGCACCAAGGCGGAAGCGTGGAGGAACCTATGGACAATCTGCTTGCACAAGATCTTCGCTGCCATTGCCATGGGCATCGCGCTCCTCCGGATGCTCCCGGAGCGGCCATTCCTGATGACGGCTGCCTACTCCGCCGCCTTTGCCATCTCGAGCCCCATCGGGGTGGGCATTGGGATCGCCATCGACGCCACCACGCAGGGCGCGACCGCCGACTGGATCTATGCCATCTCCATGGCCATAGCCTGTGGGGTCTTTGTCTATGTTGCCATAAATCACCTCATCGCCAAGGGTTTCAAGCCGAGCAAGCCTTCCATTTTCGACACGCCCACATTTAAGTTCTTGGCCGTGCTCGCCGGAGTTGGGGTGATTGCGGTTGTCATGATCTGGGACTAGTGATTTGAATTGGTTTCATTTTGGTCTGGTACATATGAAATGAATTATGGTTATGCAAGTGTGGTTGATGTAACGTATGTTTTAGTGAGAATAAGCAAAAGTTTGCTAGTGTGGATGTACAAAGGAAAATATTGTGATGTTGTTTTTCACCATGCATTTTTTTTTATAGAGATCTTGTGTTATTGTTTGGGGGGGTTTGATTTATGTGTCTAATTAATTTGAATACAATTGGTGATGAGATGGGACCTGGTTAGTACTGGATTCCTTCTATCTTTGTTAGTGCCCAATGAGAGAGATTGATAGTTTGCATGGTTGACATATAAGATTCGATAATTATTTTGAATTTGATTTTAGATCACAGGTGACATGAGACATAACTGATTCAGTGTTTCCACATGCATGGTTTATAATTATTTTTAATTCAGACCGAAAGAAATAACAATTAATTTGAATGAAAATAACATACAACAATGGTGCACGCTTCAATCTCACTTCTCTAATTACGTATGTACTCATGTAATTTTTTATTTGTGTGTATAGAATACATTCAAATAATTGGAGTATCATATCTCGTTTAGTGAAACTCCGTAGTTGGATACAAGAGATGCAAAAGTTGCGAAGGCAGTGGCAGGTGTAGGGTAGGATCATCTTGCACAAGTTGAATTAAAAAATGAAGGGGGCCGCTCAAGATGGCGGAGAAGTTTAATTATGTAAGCTGTGAGTGGTGGTCAGAAGAGTACTTGTTTGATGTGTTTGGATCCTTGTGTTAAAGACATGAGATTTTTTTTTACAAAGATTCGGACAGAACGACATAATCCCCAACATACTACTAATATGGGTCCATAAATCCAGAATAAGCTATGTCCTAAACCCACGATACCCATCCCTCTACAAATTAAAGCTTTTTTTTTCCCACCTTGTGCCAGACACATATGAGATGCCCATGTCAATAACGTTATATAAGGGGCTGTTATATAAGGGGGGTGTTCTGGTTGGTTAGATCTCCTAATCATTTACATCACCCACCTCTCCATCAGCCTATGTTGTTCCTAGGCTCTTAATTAAGTTATTTTCTTTTTTACTTGAGCTTAGGTTTCTCTATTTCTGGACATGTACTCCTTTTGTGCAATCAAAGAAATGGCAAATCTACCCATCTCAATTTTTTAAAAAAATAACGCTATATAAAGATAAATGCGTGATATTTTGATAAATATCAATTAAACTAAAGTGAAGTAATTTAAAAAATGTTTTTATGTCACATATGACACCCCTTATATATTGGTCGGGGGAGTCTCTGTTTGTTTAGAGAAGGTAGCAAATGATAGAAAATATTGTACAAGTCAAGGTGGATTGGAGTAGATTTTTTTTTTTTTACTTTAAAAAGGGATAACATTTTTTCAAAATTTTAACCTCTTTTCAACCAACCCTAGGTTACAGAAGCATGATCGACTATCCCCCATGAACCACCGTATGTATTTTTAGATCAATTCATGCAAGCATAATTAATATGAGTCAACGAGTTATTTTGACTTAATTCATATCACATGACAAAGGATAAAAAAATGATATGTTCAGCCTTATGGCCTTATGTACAATATCATTCGTAGCCTTCACTAATTTAAAAAATATATATAAATATACACTTCCCAAGTGAAGTGCATATTGATGCGACACGTTCATTTGCGACTTCATTCTTGACTTCCATCTTTCTTTCCCTATGTCGGCCATGCGAGGACTGATGGATGGTGCATCTTGTCAGATGCCCTCTCTTTTATAAGAAGTGAAGCATACACTGAGATATGCTATAGTATTTTATATATATATATATATATATATATATATATATATATATATATATATATATATATATATATATATAAAGAATATTAATGTGTATTAGCACTCCAAAGGATATTATTATCCGGGTCGATGCAGAAGGAAGAATTAACCAAAGATCAAAATGGATATGAATGCCTTTTCGATTCAGAACTTGTGGAATGAAATTCATTTGTTTTTTACCTTTTTTATTAAATCCCATGGAAAAGGGATGAATAACCTAAATTTTTTATTTGTTTATAAAGAACATGTAAGTATAACCATATGGAAATAAAGTAATATGAGTATTTCAAGTCTTTTTAAAATTGTGTTATTTTATCTAATCTATTTCACTGTTAAAAGAAAACACATATCAAATTAATTATTATTACATATAATTAGAAAGCCTTACATGTCAAATTAGTTTTTTACATGTTATAAATTTTAATTCACATCTTATTTACTATATACCCTTACAAAAAAAATTCTAAGATTGATAGTGGGAAAGATGGGAAAAATCTAAAATTGATAATGATATGCAAATCGGGTCGGAGTTTCCAACAGAAAGAAAGGGCAAGATTAACTTTTTAAATTTTATAAATTTTAATTCACATTTTATTTACCTACGTACCTTTATAAAAAAAAATTCTAAGATTGATATTGATAGTGGGAAAGATGGTAAAAATCTAAGATTGATAATGATCTACAAATTGGGTCGGAGTTTTCCAACAGAGAGAAAGGGCAAGATTAAACGGATCATCCGCAGGAGTAGAGAGACAGGTCTGGGCTCTCTTTTGGGCCAGAACATCAACACATAAGGTCTAGAGTCCACAAATTGATTCCATGGGTGTTGTAAGAAAGTAAAATGATACTCATTCATTTTTGTAATTATTTTATTTTAATTTTTTTGAAGCTATGCATTTTTCTAATGAGATGGACACCCTTACAAAAGATGCAATAGTACTAGATGAATTGAATGCTTGTATTTTTATATTTTTTAATACATATATAAAAGTTATATATTATATTAGAGATTTGACGTTTTAGGATTACAGAAATAGCTAAATATCTTAACGTATTGTAAATAAAGCTCAAATCAAACTGGATGTAAATACACTTGGTCATTGCTTCAATCACTCACTTTTGTAATGATGTTTTTCCTAATCTAGTATATATTATGTTGGACTTGTATATATGAACATAGCGGAGCATATATATATACACACGTTACTAACTATTTCTTATAGTACGTTGGCATGACGACTCTAATTAATAGGGCGTGAAAAACTATGTTTGCTTACGCCATTGTATCTATTTTTTATTCAACAAGATTTTGATTAAAAGATTTTATAACTCTAAAATCTTCTCCAAATTTGATCTTAAATCATGATAACGGCAATTCAAATTATAGTAAATAGATATACACGGCCTTTTCTTTTAAAAAATAATGAGCCACTAATTCTAAAACCTACATTGCACACATTGATATAGTGCAAGCAAATTAACTGCTTGGACAGCATTTTGAGTGAATGTTTCGGCAAACAAATATTTATTTATTTAATTAATGGATCTTTTAATTGATTAATCAATCCTTATATCCAATAGCTCTCGTGTGTAATAAACAAGCTATGATGCAAGAGTCATAATATATGGGAGCTCAACAACCCCAAATCATATTCAGTGATAAAATGGAGGTCCCAAACTTTGCATGTCCAGGGTTGGCATGGGGCCATGCAAATAATAATTATACACATGAGTTCGTAGAACAAATTAAACAAACATAGCATGCAAGGAGAACCCGAAGCCACCTACAACAGATGAGGGAAATATACATACAATACATTATTACATGCAGGAGTACCCACAAATTAAAGTAGTGCAGTTGGTGCAACCACAAAGTTGGTTATACTGATACGTAGTCTGATCGAGTACATGTCAAGGCAAATTAACTCCACCTCTGAAGAACAAATACACTTAGCACTACTGAGACTAATCATATCAAGGGACAAGATTAATTTGCACAACAAAAATTGCATGTCATTGGTGGGGGAAAGACATGGATTGGGCTTAGTGAGTTGGGTGAGACATCTTTCTCCTTTCTTGCTTGGAGACTCGGAGAAGATGATCTTTTTGATATAGTGGGCCATGAAAAGATTGAGAGGGACCAGGTGGATTTGACATTGATTTTGAATGGTATCACCTTTTCATATTGATTGTTAGCAAAGTATGATGGCCCAAATCTTACAGGATCAGGGCTGGAGTATCAGGGATTCAATGTAGAGTGATATATAATATTTCATTTTTTAATATTCAATTTAAGATAAGACGATTATGATCGCGTTGAACAATCAAATTATCAAATGCGCATTGGATTTAACCCGATCCCAGAATATTAATCTTAGGGATGATATATGGACACCTCACATACTACTAAACACCTGAAAATTCTTTGGACGGAAGAACTTTTACAATGAATTGAACTCAATTTACATAAACCTTGAGTTGAATTGAACAACTCTATGCTTGAAATGAGTTCTTCGTTAATCTAACTGAACAATCCATGAATCAAACTAAATAATATAACAAATTTTTTTTGAAAAGTAGATAGATGTTTGCAACTGATTTCATTTATGAATTCGAATTACAAACTAACATGAAATTTATTTTTGAGTTTTGAATGGAACTGAATAATTTTTACAGTGAACCAAAAGTACTGATTTTGAACTAAACTAAATCAATTAATGAAAACTCTCGGATTCAACTTACTAATTCATTAATTAAACCAAATAGCTCATGAATTAAACTAATTAAACCATTCTTGGATTATTTCTCCTCAGAGAATGCATGGCTCAAGTGTGATGTCCCCCACCAATCCTAATGGAATAAACACCGACTCTAAATCCAAACCCAGAATAAGAGTGTAATTCCGCAAAACCAAGATTGATTATTCCCCTAACAATCTTAAAATGGAAGGTGATGAACAGAGAAAAGATTAAAAAAAAAAAGTAAAAAAAGTAAAATAAAAAGAAGAAAAAGAAGAAAAAGTTTTTGACTTTGGCACCACTCTAAAGTAATGGTGGTCCAACAGTTATACTGCAACTATTCCAAACAACCCCAAAAGGACCTTCATCTTCTCATCCGGACTCACCTACTCAACATGATGCACACACTATATAAGAACCTCTGAAACCCCTCCCAATAAATCCACATCCACCTTGTTCTATATACCAATTCACTCCATCATCCATCTCTCTGTCTGCCTATCAAAGTTTGATCAACATGGGCTCTTCTGTTCTCTCTTCATCAACCCTCATCACAGCTTTGTGTTTGGCTTTGAGCATGTCTTCACTAGTGCAATCTCAACAAACTGGCATAACTAGGCACTACACGTTCAATGTATAAACCCAATTTGAGTTACTTTTGATAAATGCATGATCATGATCATGTACTAACACACATTTCATCATGAATGATATTTGTGTATATATATATATAGATAAGGTTAAAGAACGTGACGCGCCTGTGCCACACGAAGGCCATGGTGACCGTGAACGGGCGGTATCCGGGGCCTAAGATCGTCACAAGAGAAGGTGATCGTCTGCTTGTTAAGGTCATCAACCATGTCTCCAACAACATCACCATTCATTGGTAAGTTATGCAGTATTGCATAGTTTTTATTGGTTAATCAAATTTGATGTTCAATATCATTTGATGAATTTAAGTACAGGCATGGAGTCAGGCAGTTGCTGAGTGGCTGGGCTGATGGTCCGGCGTATGTGACGCAGTGTCCGATACAGACGGGCCAAAGCTATGTGTACAACTTCACGGTTGTGGGTCAGAGGGGCACACTTTGGTGGCACGCCCACATTTCGTGGCTAAGGTCCACCGTCCACGGCGCCATCGTCATCCTCCCCAAGCTCGGCGTCCCTTACCCCTTCAAGAAACCCTACAAAGAAGTCCCCATCATCTTTGGTGATTAAAAAAAGCCTTACTAGATTAATTTTGCTATAACATTTAAGGGCTTTTTGCATATATACCCTTCAAAGACATTCTAATTATTTTTATATATTGTAAATGGCATCTTTATCTGTATACCATCAAAATCTTATTTAATGGGAATATATACAATTTGATCACTTGTTATAATCAAAACCTAACTTAATTATTGTTAACATATAGTTAATGAAAAGAAATGACAAGAATAACCTTAGCTTAAAGTTTATAATAATAGTCTAATCTTTGTAATTATATTTTTAATAATTGATTGTTAACCACTTTTATTTTTTTCCTCTTTCCATATTTGCTTCAAATTAAATATATATATTGAGTTTTCTATTGTTTTATCATTTTGTTATATGATAAGTATTTAAATGATTTATTTTTACTTTTATTACATTAATGTAATCAAAACATAAAGAAAACTCTTTGATGATTAAAGTAAATATGATTGTAATTTTTTTTATTAAACATCTTTTATTTAAAACTTGAATTCTATATATTTATATATTAACTATTATAAATGTTATTATAAAAATAACTACGATGTTAAAATAAGGGTACTTTGGTCTTTCTACATGACTAAATTGGTGTTAATTAACATATTTAGAAAGATAATAAGAAAACTTAACTAGAGTGGCAAATGAGTAAAAATTTTATACTTTTGAATGGTGTAAACGAAAATATAGTATTTGTAATGATATAAAAATGAATATCATATTTTTTTAAGGGTATATATGCAAAGACCCCACCATTTAATTAGTTAGTTTATGTGAATATATATGTAACATGTTTGTACAGGGGAGTGGTTTAACGCGGACCCAGAGGCGGTGATAAGCCAGGCGCTTCAGACCGGCGGCGGTCCGAACGTGTCCGATGCGTACACCATCAATGGCCTCCCTGGTCCACTCTACAACTGCTCTGCTAAGGGTGGTAATCTCTGCTCTGCTCTGCTAAGGGTGCTTAAATTACAGGGAAAAATCTAAATAACCCATTGTAAACTGTTTGAAATTTATATAATCTTTTGATTTTTAAAAAAAGTTCATATAACCCTTTAAAAGTATTTATAACCCTTTAAAAATATTTATGTAAATCTAAATAACTCATTCAGTTAAACTTTCGTTAATAGATAATGATTAATATGCAAATATTCTATTTTGTTAACCCCGACTGAAAACACAGTATATCAAAAATTCTCTATAGTTCGTTAAAATGTGAAAAACCTTATGTACACGATTGTTATACTCTTCTAGATAGATTATAAAACTTTATCCACATGGATAAAATCGTCATTTATACAAGATTTTTTGCATTTTTAATATATTATAGAGAAGTTTTGATATAATACGTTTTTAATCAGGGTTAAGTAGATAGCATATTCGTAGAATAATTCTAATATGTTAATAAAAATTTAACTATGTGACTATTTGCATTTATATATATGTTTTCCGGGGTTATATGGCTTTTAGAAAAAGTGAGCGGTTATATTTATTTCATGCAGTTAGGGGGGGGGGGGGGGGGGGGGGGGGTTATTTGGATTTTTCAATAAATCGTATTTTGATCCATTAATAACTTGTGTCATATATGTTGGATTAGATACGTATAAGCTGAAGGTGAAACCAGGGAAGACATACATGTTGCGATTAATCAATGCTGCACTCAATGATGAGCTCTTCTTCAGCATCGCCAATCACACAGTGAAGGTGGTCGAGGCCGACGCCGTCTACGTGAAGCCTTTCGACACCGACGTCGTCCTCATCACCCCTGGCCAGACAACCAACGTCCTCCTCGAGACACACAGCTCTCACAACAATGCCACCTTCCTCATGGAGGCTCGTCCCTACGCCACCGGCAACGGCACCTTCGACAACACCACCACTGCTGCCATCCTCAAATACGATCACCACCTCAAACAGCTCCCATTGTTGAGGCCCACATTGCCGTCCCTCAATGACACCGCCTACGCTGCGAGCTTCGTGAGCAAGTTCCGGAGCCTCAACAAATCGCAAGTGCCTACAAACATCGACAAGCGCTTCTTCTTCACGGTGGGACTTGGCACGAGCCCGTGCCCCAACAACAACACGTGCCAGGGCCCCAACGGAATGAAATTCGCCGCTTCGGTCAACAACATCTCCTACGTCCTCCCCAACACCACGACCCTCCTCCAGACTCACTTCTCTGGCAAGTTGCGCCGGGCGTACGCACCAGACTTCCCGACTTCGCCTCTCCACCCGTTCAATTATACGGGGACTCCACCGAACAACACATTGGTGAGCAACGACACGAAGGTGGTGGTGCTGCCTTTCAATACGACGGTGGAGCTGGTGATGCAGGACACCAGCATATTGGGCGCAGAGAGTCACCCGTTGCACTTGCATGGGTACAACTTCTACGTGGTGGGTCAGGGGTTCGGGAACTATGACCCTGTGAAGGACCCGTTGAAGTTCAACCTGATCGACCCGGTTGAGAGGAACACCGTCGGTGTTCCTTCTGGTGGTTGGATCGCCGTCAGATTCAAAGCTGATAACCCTGGTGAGCAGCTTTATTTATTACCTATTTTTTTGTTGCATACACATGTGTTGACTTTGGATCATTGACTATTGACTAAATTGTTGTGTGATGACGTGGTAATGACAGGTGTGTGGTTCATGCATTGCCACCTGGAGGTCCATCTTAGCTGGGGATTAAAGATGGCTTGGGTGGTCCTCAATGGGAATGGGCCAAATGAGAAGCTGCTTCCACCACCGTCTGATCTTCCCAAGTGTTAGGAAACCGTTTTCGTGTGGTTCTCTCTTCTGGTTTTGCGGAAGTTTGTGTGGCATTTTGGTTTTGTTTTAAATTGAATATTTGTTTTTTATTTTTTATGTTGCTTTGATTCTGTTTTTTTTTTTCTTTCATTTTTTGGGTGGTGGGATTGAGGACAGGAGTGCATTCATTGGCCTCCGTCAAAAGGTGGAATAAATTTTTGTTTTCGGTTTGCTCCTGAGATTACCATATAATATAACAATAAGATGAGATATGTTTTATTCATCATTTTTTCATAGTTTAATTTGTTGTTTATATAAATTTTTTTTTTTCAAAGATGGTAATGGATAATTTGTTCACAATTATGGTGCATGAATTCTATTCAATATCACGGTTGGTTTGTGATTTTTACCCCCCCCCCCCCAGCTAAATTCAAAACGAAATTAAAATGATGCTTGATTGAAATGAGTTGAAAAACATGGATATTGATAACAGAAAAACTCTTATATGGAAAGGATAATAGTACATACAGTTTTTTTTCAACTCCAGTTCCAACCAACACATGTTTTGAATTTTTAAAAAATAATATTGATATTTTTTAAAAAATTATATAAAACACATCACTATTTTATCTCACTATTATCATATATATGATATCACTATTTTGCATTGATTTTGTTCTGAACCTGTTTGTATGTTAATGGTGTTTGGTGGTTAAATCATCTGAATCTTTCGGGCAATTTGCCTTCGAATTTCTTAAATCGAAATGTATGAGGCTCATGCATAAGAGTGTTTATTCTTTAAAAAAAATCCAAAATTGAGGAAATGTCATGCACATCACTGAAACTTAGAAAACAGGGGCGGAACAGTTAAAGGGATTTTGCATATACACCCCTCAAAGTGTTTAAATTGTTAAATATCCCCTTTTAAATTCCATTCCCATCAACACCCCCTTCAAAAGGTTTGAATTAAACAATATGCTATGTTGAGGGTCTTTTTTTTAATTTTTTACAGGAATACCCTTTGAAATATTATTCATGAATAATTTAAATCATTTGAAGGAGTATAGCTTTAAATAGTAATTAACTGAAATTTTTTTGATAAAATGAGATCTTTTTTGGGGTATGTGTAAAAAAAATCATAATAAAAATGAGTAGGTTTGAATTTAAAATGTTACATGTAGTCATGTATGCATCCCGGTTAGCATACATACATTTGATTTTTTTTAATTTATACTATATAATAAAGTATATTAATCTTTTATAGAAATGACGTACATGCTCACATGTAATTAAATATATATTTTTTATTTACGTTTACAGCAATAGTGTTTACGAATATACAAATGAACTAGATGCGTTATAGCTCATTGAGAATTTGAGTCATGAGTCCTTTTTTTTATAAAAAAATTGTGAAATGCTTTGTTTTACGAAAATATTAGTATTTGATTTTGAGGGGTTAAAAATCAAATATTTTAATGTTTTAATGATTTTTTTTGTTTATTTTGATTTTTCATCATTAATATATTGAGTTTTCTTAGATTTTTTGGAAGTTGGGTTTTAAAATTTATTTTCAAAATTTAGGGTTAAACGATATCATTGTATATATGTTTTTGTGATCAGTTATTTACTTCATATTCTTTTTTTTTTTTTAAAATTGATCTTCATTTTTTTAATCTTTTGTGATGTGAATAATGAGACTTCAAGATTTTTTTCTAGATCTTATATAAATTATTCTAGAAAATAAGTTAAAATTTTAAATTTTGATATGATTCGATCACCAACTGACTTGATTTCATCTTAACTCATCATACATCTATAATTATTATTATTTTATCTTACTCATTCACTCTTTGACCCTCCTTTGCTTTAATTCCTGGTTCTACCCCTGATAGAAAATGTTTTATATATATAGTTCGAGTCTAAGGTTCCGTCTTGGGATGCACTCCGCACATATTTTATTTTTAAAAATGATAAACATCCGTGAGGGTTTACGAAAATTGATTTTGATATTTGTAAATGATCAAATTACCCCTAACACAGTAAAAAGCTTGTTTTCATGCACCCCTTTTTCATCCTTGTAAGATTAAGGATTATTATATGGTCTAAAATTGCAAATCGATCTATAGTTAAGTCAAACATCATTTTAAAAAAATTGACCTTTTTTTGAAGAGCTTCAGCAGCCACCCGGCCCGTAGGTCCCTTGTTGCCAAGCTGGGGGGGGGGGGGGTGGAGGGGTGGTTAAAAAACAAAAAAAAAATTTTTTTTTTTTCCAAAAAAAATTTAAAAGATAAACATGTTACATTCAATCTATTTTACAGTTATAAAAATCACTCATGTTTTTATTTTTCAAAAAACTATATACCCCATCTAATGCATGTACTTTTATAAAAAAAATACAATATATACTCCAACGAATCGAGTGATTTCCATGATAAAAAATGTGTAAAATTTTTAACGAGGTATATATCTTGATATAGTGAGTGAAGGAGTTAACCCGGTATATAGGATTATTATTTTTACTGTTAAAAAGAAGAAAAAGAGTGTAAAAGAGTTCTTTTAAAAAAAAAAAAATTAAGTGGACTAGAAGGTCCGTGCTTAAAAGAGTTTACCCCTCGTTTGGATAGCGGAATTGAGTTATTCTGGATAGATAACTATGCCAGTATAGATAACAAATCTACAAAAATAAAAGATTTTCTGTTTGGTTGTATTTTTTTTATTCTCATTGGAAAACGTAAGAATAAATGTTGAGTTGTTTGTTTGATAAAGAATAAAATATAAATAAAGTGTAAAAAAATTGATTTGACATGTGGGCCCATTGATGTATAAGAGGTGTTGATAGGTGATTTGATGTGATGAGGTGTAAAAAGTTGATTTGACATATGGGCCCATGGGAATAGATAAGGTGAGTATAGCTTATCCTAGGGGTTGCTTAGAATTGTTATACTCTCTTATACTCGTTTAAACTGGCTTAGTAATACCAAGTTATACCCTACAAACAAACAACTATTTTTCCTATCTATTCTTATACCATCCTTATACCACCTTATTCCGTTACACAAACGGGGCTACATGTTTTCCTTATTCTTTACCTTGCCAAGGAATCTTAACAACAAACGCGGTCGTCATAATAGCCTCCACTACGCTCTCTTTATTTAGCTCACTTGGAACCTCATTAGATCCGTCTTGCCGGTGGCCCTAAGTCTGGGCCCGGCCTGTTCAGGCCAAGGCTCATAGGTATAGTCTGGGTTCGATTTTCTTGCTCGGGCTGGCCTAGCCCAGGCCTGGGTCTCGGCCCAGCCGGTTGTCAATGCCTAATAATTTCATCATGTGAGTGTGAGTTTGGCCAACAATGCAATGGGTTAACCGGGATGACAGTACGAGATTATGTGAATTAAACACATAAAGTTATATGGATATTTCAATTTTAGAGGGGTTGATATGAAAATGACAGGGTCACAGTGGATTACCATTAGCATTTTGTTAAAGATCATCTGTCTCCATTAACTGGCGATTTGCAAGTAGTCATCCCTTTTTATAGGGTAATTTTTATTTTAACCTCTAAACATTTTTTCATCATGGTCAATTTTAATTGTAAAACTGACTCTGCGACTAGTTTGATCAATCTCAATTTTGACCTAACTTTTTTCTATTTTTACATAGTCTTGTATTACGAATAACATTTTTATAATTCACATTTTTTTAAAATGCTCTTAAACTTGAATATGTAATTTTAAAATTTAAAAACTATAGATATTAAAATTTATGGATATATTTGATGGATTCATCATGAGTTTCAAGTTCTTATTTTATTACTAATAAAATCTTTATCAAATATATCCATCCAATCTGTTCATAAGAAGAATATTTTTTTAAAATTTAATATTCAAAATTTAAAATTTAAATTTAAGATGAGATTCAAATTTTAAACTTCAAATGGCGTTTAAAATTTAATCAAAATTTAAAATTAAAGTTTGAGTACGAATAAAGGACGTAATTATAAATCATGTTTTCAGGTGACGTGATCATGTCTAGTGAGTCACTGGTGTGATACATGCAAGTTTTGCAATTAAAACCGGTCTATTAGACGAGTTTGAAATTAAAAAAATATTGAAGCCAAATATGAAAATTGTTATTGTTTATATTTAAGGTCTAGGATGGTCAAATGAGGTACTTATGCGTCATTTCGCACATTGAATCCCCCACAAGAGGAGGGTCAACTAGGGGTGGTAAGTGAGTTGAACGAATCGAGTTTTGATCAATTCGAGCTCGACTTGTTTAATATCAAGTTCAGCTTGAGCTTGATTCGGTTCAAGATTGAGTTTAATTTCGTGTTCAAACACGGCTTGTTTGGCTCATGAAAAGCTTGGTTGCAGCTCAGCTTGACTCATTTGTTAAATGAACAAAGCCGAAGCTTGAATCAATGCTCGGTTTGAGTTTGTTTAACTAAAAATATAAAAAAATTATTTAGCATTTGATAAGATATTTTTCACAAATTATAACATCTTATATATGTGAAAATGATATAAACTCGAGTTTGGACTCGACTTGTTTACAAATCGAGTCTTAAAGAGTCTTCAAGCTCAACTAGTTTGTCTAACAGAACAAGCTTAAATAAGTTTTAATCGAGCCGAGTCTGAGCTACTCGGCTCGTCTAACACCCCTAAGGTCAACTAAAATTTTGAATGAACAATATGGGAGAAGCAGTGTCCTCTCCCCAAAATGCCCCTGCACATTGGGTGAGCTGAGAGAACATACAGACAAAGATATGCATGAAGAACAAGAATTCACCTATAATAGATAAGGGAAATAAACAATACGTCTTACATGCAGTGAGTGCCCTCAGTTGGTACAACCACAAGATCGGTATTCAAATTCTGAGTACACATGAAGATTAATCGACCCCCTCCTCTCAAGAACAAAAAAAAGAAAAAAATAAAAGAATTTTTGCACATAGACTAACCAAATTATGGGACATGATTCATTAGCACAACAAAATTGTCATTGGTGGGGAAGGAGATAGATTGGACCAGTGAATTGGGTGAGACATGATGATCTTTTTTTTTCTTGGAGACTCGGACAAGATGATCCTTTTTTAGTTATGTGGGTCATGAAAGATTTGGAGAATGAGATTGAATTGATGTTGATTTTGAAGGAGAAATGGACCCTTATCAAAGTCAGGATAGGATTTACATTAAGGTTTGCCCTAACCCAAGGCAGTCGCCCAAACGCCACCCAAAAATGATACATTGGGTGAAAAATATGTTGGATTTTTTTTATCATAATATTATGTGTGAATATACATTGGGCTCTATTTGTAGCAGTTTATACACTATCTCATCTAGTCCGCCTATATTTAGGATCTAAATCGACACATAACACATTTTATATGTTAAATTGTGAGATTTTTTTGAATAAGAGAAAATTAACAATGAACAGATATAAGTTAATGAAATGAACTGATTATATATACCATGTGATTTAATTTAAATTGTGTAACTCGCGAACTGAACTAAACAATGTAACAATGAAATAGACATTATTTTTAGGGATATTTACATATATACCCTTGTTAAATTTCAATTTTGTCAAAATACCCTTAAAAAAACTCACAGTGCAAAAATATCCCTCAAAAACTTTATGTGAGTGCAACCGTACCCCTATGGTCAAATTCAGTCTGGTTTGATTAACATTTTCCGTTTTCATTACATTATAGGTATTGAAATGACCCTTATACCCTTAGGTTATTTAAAGTGAGTTTTATTTTATTATATTTTGCATATATACCCCTCTTAAAATCTGTATTTGTAAAATTATCCCTCTTATTTTTACCATTATATAAATACCCCTGAAATTTTAATACATCGTGTAAATTTTTGCTTGAGGTTAGTGTTTGTGAGGATTGATTAGAAAATCTCCATTAGCCACCACAATCACATATCCAAAATAGTCTCACCGTGCCCTGTTTGAATGGTTGAACCCTAGTTCCTTCTTCCTCCTTCAACCTTCTCTCTTTTTATTTCATGTAAGGTTGAGTAGGATATGTGATTTAAGTTAGTAAACCAGTCATTTACAAGGTACTGATAGGGTTAATAATCTAATCATTGTTCGGTCTGTGTTCTTAATGACAACTAATTGTGGGGCAAAATTGCACAATTTAAATAAATTTTAGGGGTATTTATGTAATAATAGAAATAATAGGGTTAAATTTCACAAGTACAGGTTTTAAGAGAGGTATTTATGCAAAAAAAAAAATTTCAAAATGAGTAAGGGCATTTAGGTCAATATACATGTAGAGTTAGACTTTTAACCACGGTTAATCCAGAGTTCTTCACGGCGTGTGGTATAGGAGTACAGTTGCACTAGCTCAATGTTTTTTAGGGGTATTTTTGCACTGTGGGTTTTTCAAGGGTATTTTGATAAAATTAAAATTTAACAGGGGTATATATACAAAATCCCCTTATTTTTATATTATTAAATTGAACTGATTTAACAACACTTATATTAAACTACAAAGGACCTTACATTGAAATAATCCTATTTAATTTATGTTGTCTTCCACTGAACCAGACAACACATGACGAATTTTTTTTAGAAACTGTAATCATATTCTATTACCGAAAGATAAGATAGAACATGTCTGAACGGGGGATGAGAGAGAATAGAGAAAAGAAAAGAAAATTGTAAAAGTCAAAATAACACATGATGAATTGTTGATCAACTATTCAAAAATTTGATATCTTCACCATATTGAATGTTTTAAATTAAATGAGGTGTTCACTTTTCAATCTATTTCTGCTCCATGTATCTAACACACTTGAAATGAATCCAAATCACATAATAGTATGCTTTGTAAATCTAGATTATCTTGAAACAATCTTAAAATAGATCGGCATGGCCAGCTAGAGAGCAGATATAATAAATAAAAATAATATATTATATAATAATATGATTATTGACTTTGGCACCACTCTAAAGTAATCTAATGGTGGTCCAACAGGTGTACTGTAGCTATTCCAAACAACTTTAAAGGGACCTTCGCCTTCACATGATCTCATCCGTGCTCACCTACTCAACATGAAACACACTATATAAGCACCTCAACCCCTTCCACAAACCCACATCCACCTCAATATTCAATCTATCAATTCAATAACCCATCCATCCCTCGGATCTGTTAGTTTCTACCTATCAAAGTTTGATCAACATGAGCTCTTTTATTCTTTCACCATCAACTCTCATCACAGCTTTGTGTTTGACATTGAGCATGTCTTCACTAGTTTATGCTCAACAAACTGGCATAACTAGGCACTACACGTTCAATGTATAAACCCAAATTGCTTTATATTTGATCATCATGTACTAATATATCAACATTACTTAGTAACTTATATGCATGCATGTGCATGGTATATTATACAGATAAGGTTGCAGAACGTGACGCGCCTGTGCCACACAAAGGCCATGGTGACCGTGAACGGGCGGTACCCGGGGCCTAAGATCTTCACGAGAGAAGGTGATCGTCTACTTGTTAAGGTCGTCAACCACGTCTCCAACAACATCACCATTCATTGGTACGTTAAACCGTATTGCATAATTTTTTCTTAGTTAATCAAATTTCATGTTCAATATTTTTTTATGTGTTCAAGTACAGGCATGGAGTCCGGCAGTTGCTGAGTGGTTGGGCTGATGGTCCGGCGTACGTGACGCAGTGTCCGATACAGACGGGCCAAAGCTACGTTTACAACTTCACGGTTGTGGGTCAGAGGGGCACGCTTTGGTGGCACGCCCACATTTCGTGGTTGAGGTCCACCGTCCACGGCCCCATCGTCATCCTCCCGAAGCTCGGCGTCCCTTACCCTTTCAAGAAACCCTATAAAGAAGTCCCCATCATCTTTGGTGATATAAACAAATCACTTATTACTAGATCAACTTTGATATTATATTTAATTAGTCTGTTTAATGATCATATGGTACTTGGAACATCTTTGTATAGGGGAGTGGTTCAACGCGGACCCGGAGGCTGTGATAAAACAGGCGCTTCAGACCGGCGGTGGTCCGAACGTGTCCGACGCGTACACCATCAATGGCTTCCCTGGTCCACTCTACAACTGCTCCTCTGCTAAGGGTACTAGATATAGCTATAACAATCTAAATTGGATGAATAGTTACATTGTCAATCAATTAATTTGTGTCGTATATATTTGACCAGATACGTATAAGCTGAAGGTGAAGCCCGGGAAGACATACATGTTGCGATTAATCAACGCTGCACTCAATGATGAGCTCTTCTTCAGCATCGCCAACCACACAGTGAAGGTGGTCGAGGCCGACGCCGTCTACGTGAAGCCTTTCGACACCAACGTCGTCCTCATCACCCCTGGCCAGACAACCAACATCCTCCTCGAGACACAAAACTCTCACAGCAATGCCACCTTCCTCATGGAGGCTCGTCCCTACGCCACCGGCCAAGGCACCTTCGACAACACCACCACAGCAGCCACTCTTGAATACCATCCCAACCCAAACAGCGGAAACAGTCTCAAACAGCTCCCACTTTTGAGGCCCAAGTTGCCGGCCCTCAACGACACCGCCTTCGCTACGAGCTTCGTAAGCAAGCTCCGGAGCCTCAACAAGCTGCAAGTGCCTACAAACATCGACAAACGATTCTTCTTCACGGTGGGTCTAGGCACGAGCCCGTGCCCGAAGAACCACACGTGCCAGGGCCCCAACGGCACGAAATTCGCCGCGTCGGTGAATAACGTATCCTTCGCCCTGCCAACCACCACGGACCTCCTCCAGGCCTACTTCTTCGGCAAGTCTGCCGGGGTCTACAAGACAAACTTCCCAATTGACCCTCTCCACCCGTTCAATTATACGGGGACCCCGCCGAACAACACGATGGTGAGCAAAGACACGAAGGTGGTGGTGCTGCCTTTCAATACGACGGTGGAGCTGGTGATGCAGGACACCAGCATTTTGGGTGCGGAGAGTCACCCATTGCACCTGCATGGGTACAACTTCTACGTGGTGGGTCAGGGGTTCGGGAACTATGACTCCCTGAAAGACCCATTGAAGTTCAACCTGGTCGACCCGGTTGAGAGGAACACCGTCGGTGTTCCTTCTGGTGGTTGGATCGCCGTCAGATTCAAAGCGGATAACCCTGGTGAGCAGTTTTAGTATCTTTTATTTTTCATTTTTGTTACATGAGTGTTTTGACTTTGATCTTTGACCCATTGATCATTGACTAAATACAGGTGTGTGGTTCATGCATTGTCATTTAGAGGTCCACCTCAGCTGGGGACTGAGGATGGCTTGGGTGGTCCTCAATGGGGATGGGCCTGGTGAAAAGCTGCCTCCACCACCGTCTGATCTTCCCAAATGTTAGGAAACCGTTTTCGTGGGGTTTCTCTTCTGGTTTTGCAGAAGAAGTGTGGCATTCTTGTTTTGATTTGATTTTTTTTTTTTACTCTGGTTGTTTTTATTTTTTTTTCCATTTTTTGGGTGGTGGGATTGGGGTGCATGCATTGTCCTCCATCAGAAGGTGGAATAAATTTTTGTTATCGTTTTGCTCATGAGATTACCATGTATAATAAGATGAGATGCGCTTTATTCATCATTTTTTCAGAGTTTGTTGTTTGTATAAATATTTTTTTCAAAGATAGTAATTAATAATTGGTTCGCAGTTGTGGTGCATGGATTTTATCTGTCAATATCATGTTTGGTTTTGTGATTTTAATGCCCCAGCTAGAGGGATGCCTGGGACAAGCAAGATCCAAAATTCTCCCCTAGCTGACCCTTGTGAATTACCAGATTTTTTTATTTTGTTTTTATTTTCTGATTAAATCTTATCATATCAGTAGCTAATACTCAAATTAATCTCTCCCAGATGTATACACACTTAAAAACACATCAAAAAATATTTTAAAAATGCCTAAGTGTTTCAAATGAAATTAAAACGATGGTTATTGAAATGAGCAAAAAAACCGCGATTGAAAGCATAAAAACTCTTATCTAAAAAACATCAATTTTTTTTTGTTTAATGGCAGAGAGACCTTTTATGGATTATCTGACGATCAAGTTGATAGACTACATTCGCATGTTTGTACCGGTCCATAAAAAATTCTTTCGAATTTACAAGCTCTATTATATCACTATTATCATATATATGATATCACTATGTTGCGTTGTTTTTATTCTTATGTTAATGGTGTTTGTGGCTGCCCGGTTTTACAATCGTGAAAAGTGTTATTTGTGGTGGTTTTTATGACGGCCTAAAACAAATTGGTCGCCAATGATGACTTCTTTTGTAGTGAATCTTTCTGGTAAAATTTGACAGCCAATAATATCTTAAAATAACAAAATGGAGCAGTAATATATGAGGCTCTTACATTTAGATGTCGTTTGAATAGAAGCATAAGATAATAATAATTTTCTTCATGTAAGTTTGGTCGACATTGCAATGAGTTAACCGGGGTGACATTAGGAGGTTATGTGAATTAAACACAAAGTTATATAGATATTTCATTTTTGAAGGGGTTGATCTGAACATGATAGGTTTTACATAAGATTACAAGTAGCATTTTTTTAAAGATCACCTGACAGAGATCCTCCGTGAACTGGCGATTTGCAAATAGTCATTCATTTTTTATAGGGTAATTTTTATATTTAACCTCAAATCCTTTTTTTTCCATCAAGGTGAGTTTCAATTGTAATTGTAAAATTGAATATGGGTCAGTTTGATCATATCACCTTAATGTTGATCTAGATTTTTTTTTTTTAACGTAGCCTTGTATTACAATTCGAATAACATCTCTATAATCCACCTATTTTTTACATGCTCTTAAATTTAAATCTTAATATTAGAATTTTAAAATTATTGTTATTAAGATTTATGGACATATTTGATGGATTAATTCACCATGAGTTGTTTCCACATTATTACCAATATAATCTTCATCAAATATATCCATCGTCCAATCTATCAATAAGAAAATTTAAAATTTAAAATTAAATAATATTACAATGTAAAAGTAAAATAAAATTCAAAATTTAAACTTCAAATAATATTTAAATTTAATCATATAATACAATCATTTAAAATTAAAAATTAAAATTTGAGTTTAAGCATATTAAAAAAACACGTTATTTAAATCTCTAACAGAATTTGTAATTACGTCTCCTAATTTAGCACTGATGTGATAATGCTATTTTTGTCCTTTTTTATATTTACAATCCAAAAGAGGGAACTATGTGTCATTTCGCTCAATGAAATCCAAAGACGAGACGTGGAGTTAGTTTTAATGTTATTTACCGTTCATTTTTCAGGATCAATTTCAGTTTACACATGAATTAAATTTTTAAAAATAATATATTTTATCTAATGAATTACTTGTATTTATAAAAAAAACTCACATACTCCAATAAATTGTGTTGATACATTTATAGAATATGTAAAAAATTTCGATCGAAATATATATTTTATTAATGTGAGTATATGCACTAGTGATTTTCTATCAAACGCATATGAGACTCGGATTGGGGCTGAAAAAAACTGTGTAACAGCACTCCGTCTGTAATTTCGAACAATACGAAGGAGAGGTGTCATCTTCTCAAAATGCCCCTACATAGTATGAGCTGAGAAAACTTACAGGCAAAATATGCATGGAGAACAAGAATTCACCTATGATAGACGAGGGGAAAAAACAATACTATTACATGCAGAAGCGTCTCAGTTGGTACAACCACAAGATTGTTATTCAGATTCTGAGTACACATGAAGATTAATCGACCCCCCTCCTCCTTCAAAGAACCAAAAATAAAAATAAAAAGGAAAAAAACCATACAACCCCCTGTAAATTGATTGCAATCCATATAATCCCTAAACTTTTCTTAAAATTTATATAACTCCCTGAAAACACCTACTAAATCCAAATAACTCCCTGAATAAAATTTACGTTTACAGATGATAAATATTTTATGAATATTATGTTTGCTTAACCTTGATAAAAAATATAATATACCAAAAAAACTATAATATGTTAAAAATATGAAAAATCATCTATAAATAATGATTTTATCCCTCTGAATAGGGTTTTATATATAATATATCTAGAGAGGGTAAAATCTTCATTTTCATAGAATTTTTTACATTTTTAACACATTGTAGTGGATTTTTTTAGTATTTTGTGTCTTTAATTAGGGTTAATTTAAAGAAATATTTATAAAATTTCATCATCTATTAACGAAAAAAAATTTCAGGGGCTATTTAGATTTACTAGGTGTTTTTAGAGGGTTATATAGATTTTAAAAAAGTTAGGGGATTATATGAATTTTAGTCAGATTTCATAGGGTTGTATGGATTTTTCCCAAATAAAAAACATGAGAACTTGGCCAAATATGCCAAGCGCACACTGGAATCGAAAATTACAGCAGAGCTAGAAGATGGAATTATTCGAAGGAAGATCCATAAGTTTTTGTTTAGTACTAAAGGTTGTATAAAATATGCAGAGGGAGTGAATTCTCCTCAATTTTTGGTACAGAGCCTGTAGCCTTTTTGTGTAAAATTTTGCCTGTTTACCAGGTCTGTAAGGGCCCGTCTATCCCCACCAAACAATTTTCCAATCCCACCGATCAAAAAAAAAAAAAAAACGGTGTTTGTCTGTTCCCACCGATTCAGTTCGACCGAATTCGGTCGCCATTTCAAGTTTTGGGCGACCGTAATGGGTCGTCATTTCAGGTTTCGGGCGACCGGAATGGGTCGAACATGGTTCATAATTATATCTACTTATTTTTTGTAAACAAATAAATTTTTGGATTTATCCATCATATTCTATATTTATTCTTTCATCCAAACAACAACTAATGGATTAAAAAAAATGTAAGTAAATATACTCTCAATTAATTCAAATTTTTATAGAAAAATATCTTATTAGACAAATGTATATCATTTTTAAGCTTCGTTTGAATTCGTAGTTAAGATGAATTTTTGTTTGAAAACAAAAAAACATATCAGTTGATTCAAACACATTTTATATTTGACTTTTGAAATTTGTCTGTAACTTATGTAAAAAAAATTGTTCTTATATTCTATATTTAAGAATAATGATTTATTCTCCCTACATTACAACTCAACTTGGAGTGATATGAAAGATTCAAGGAGGATACACGGCGTGAGATTATGTTTTCAAAAAAAAAAAATTATAAATTTTATTACAAATCCTGTTCGACCAGTTTTGGTCGCGCGAAACCTGAAATGGCGACCAAATTCGATCGCGCGAAACCTGAAATGGCAACCAAATCCAGTCGAACGGGTCGAATTGGTGGGGATAGCAAAACACCGGTTTTTTTTTTTTTATTGCTTGGTGGGGTAAGAAAATAAGTGGGTGGGGTTAGACGGGCCCGGTCTGTAATACCCATATATATATATATATATATATATATATATATATATATATATATATATATATATATATATATCGATGATAATATGCGGGTCGTGCGGTCGTGCGGATCCGATATGCGTCGTCTGATCGCGGTCCATCGCATCCAACGGTCGATGTGAATCGTCCCCGACCGTCTGATGCGATGGACCCGCGATGGATCTGTGATCGACGGCCCATGATCGACGCCGCACGACCGCACGATATCATTTTCCTCTATATATATATATTTGCACTTGGACTAATTAACTGGGACATGATTCATTAGGACAACAAAACTGTCATAGGTGGGGAAGGAGATGGACTGGACCGGTGTGTTGGGTGAGACATGATGATCTTTTTTGCTTGGAGACTCCGACACAAGTTCATTCTTCTTTACTTATGCGGGTCATGAAAGATTTGGAGAAGAAGGAATTGATGTTGATTTTGTTATATACAAATATGACCTTTTTTATATGATTGGTTCCTAAGGAGAAATGGACCCCTCTGTTATATACAAATATGACCTTTTTTATATGATTACATTGTTAGAAGGGCAAAGCTATTCCCACTACTTAAGTCATCATTTTCCATTACCCTAAATTATGAAAATGTCATTATTTTTTTTTTTTTTTTGTCACCTTTCCCACTACCCAGTTCGACAGCGTCCAGTCGAAGTGTTCTTCACCGGACGACAGAGGCCTGTCGAACTGTCTGAATAAGTGTCGACAGAGGCCCAGTCGAAGTGTGTTTCATTAGGACGACAGAGATCCGTCGATCTGTCTGAGTAAGTGTCGACACGGATGTGTCGAACCTTCAAAACAACACCTTTCTTCTAAGAATCAATCACTTATACAACCATTTAAGTCCTTATGAAAAATAAAAAATGTTATTTAAGTTCTTTAAGTCTTTTTGAAAATCATATATATATATATATATATATATATATATATATATATATATATATATATATAAGAAACAAAAATATCAAACAAATAGTTATTTAGATTAAATAAACAGTAGCATTTCATATAGAAAAAAAACATTATTTTTATTTTTTAGACTTAAATAAATATATATGTGAATGATTTTCAAAAAGACTTCAATAACTTAAATGACATTTTGTTTTTCATAAGAACTTAAATGATTGTATAAGTGATTGATTCTTAGAAGAAAGTTGTTGTTTTGAAGGGTTCGACACATCCATGCCGACATTTGCTCAGACAGATCGACGGATCTCTGTCGTCCTAATGAAACACACTTCGACTGGGCCTCGGTCGACACTTATTCAGACAGTTCGACAGACCTCTGTCGTCCCGGTGAAGAACACTTCGACTGGACGCTGTTGAACTGGGTAGTGGGAAAGGGTGACCAAAAAAAAAAAAATGGCATTTTCGTAATTTAGGGTAGTGGGGAAATTAAGTTGGGTAGTGGGTCTATCGGTGCCCTCAAAATGGACCCAATTAATCAAGTCAGGTTGGGCCTGAAAATTGATTTATTTAGGTGGTCCTAGGCAATCTTTTAAAGAGGGATTCTATACATATTTAAAATAAAAGAAAACTAATTTATTTGAATTTTAATTTAAAAGCGTAAACATTATTTTATAATCATTAAAATCAATTTTTTTTTATTTTATTGGATTGAAATTGAAATGGCTAGAGAGGGAGACATTACTATTAAGGAGAGATGAAATTTAAGCTTAATTTGAGAAATGAGATAAATCAATTCACTGTTTAATTAGAAAAATTAACACATCTCATCATCAATTTTTTTTAATTTTGTCAATTTTTTTAAATTCCATTGATCACATGGATCTTAGTGGCTGTAGACAATTAACTGTCTTGGTGGCCTCTCCTTAAAGTTGGCTCCTCCACTCAGAGGCGGCTCCAAGAATTTTTATCAATGGGGTAATCCAAAAGAAAAAATTTTATAAAATTTTTAAAAGATCAACTGTTATCATATAGTTATAAAAAATCTAAATTTTTCTTTTGAAAACACAACAACTTATATTAATAAAAAATAAGCCATCAAAGATTTACAATATATAAACTTTTATAATTGTCTTCGACGAAATTTTATATTTTGAAATTGTTGTATGATAATTTCATTATCAACATTATCGAACATGTCTTTTTCAATGTATATGACCAAACAATTATTCGGCTATTTATGATTTTCATTCCTGAAAAAATAAATAAATTAATGTATATATGAGGGGTTTCTTTGTCTCCACCAACTTTCTACAAGATCACAAATTCATTTTAATTCTAAAAATCCATGATTAAATATCTGAAAACACAGTAGAATGAGGAGATGGGGAGCATGACCAACAATAGTGGGCGCATCCGTCCATCCATCAGTGATTGACGCATCAACCCGTGTGTGGGTGATCAACGAATCCGCTGATAAGGGGTTCCAGAGGCTGGCATTTTTTTTAATATGGTAGTTTAAGGTCTCACATTTTTATTTTTTTTAATAGAACAATGGGTATAATGTTTTTAATGGATAATACTCTGGAATCTAAGCCAATTTGTTTTTAAATTAATGGGCTGATTTGTTTTGGATGTATCATTGTTTGTTTTTAAAACAAAACTATAATGGATCAAACTTGAATTAAACAAGATGAGTGGGCAAGTTTTTCATTTTTTATTTTTTTTAATTTCATGGGGTCATTTGACCCCACTGTTCAAAGGGTGGCGCCACCCCTGGCTCCAATGACACAGTGTTTGCCCTAACCCAAAGCACTTGTCCCGCACCAAAAATGGCAGTAAATTGGTATTTACTTTTTGGTTTTTGTTTGGTAAATATTTTTATTTTTATTTTTATTTTTGAAGAAAAAAATAATAGCAGGGAATAGGCAAAAAAAAGAAGAATATTACCTATCCCACGACTCTTCAAAGACTGATGCTTAAAATGAATGCGTGAATACACATTGAGCATAGTTTCAAGAGTGTAAGGGTGCGTTTGGTTGCACGATTGCAAAATTGATTCTATAAGAATCTAAGTTTTAAAATTGTTTATGTAGGAAGCTGACTTTTTCAGTTTTTTAAAATCGCAACATTTTGGTACTATTTGTCAGAAATCTGTGTGCATGAAGCTGATACAGTAAAACTGTTTGATTGCATGATTATAAACACAACTTACTGCAATCGCAAACGCTGCGCAATCGCGCAATCAAATGCACCCTTAATATCGTATCTAATCCACCTACATTTAAGGGTTAGATTCATTTCTGGATACTTTAAAGGCTAGATCGTGAGACATTTTTGATTGAGAGAATCTTTGCAATGAATTCATATAAGTCTTAAATTGAATTAAAAATTAATGAAACGAGCTGAAAATATATATCCTGAATTAAAATGAGTAACTCATGAATTAAATTAAATAATATGCATAACAATTGACAATGAAATGAACATCATTTTCGTAGCATTAAATTGAAATATTGAACATCATTTTCGTAGCATTAAATTGAAATGAACCAGCATTAAATTGAATTTAATGAACCAACTTTTACTTTAGACTATGTAAAGTATAAAAAAAAAAGTTTTGTTAACGAGTGCCCTCACATTTATTGCTGCCTTTTTAAACAACACAATAAATTAATTATGATATGAGTATAAAAGAATAATTTTTTTTTAAAATACCAAAAGCACCCCTAATAAATTCACCATCTTTTTCTTATTCCCTCTCATACCCTATTTTTTCCCTCCAATATTTTTTCTTCTTTCATCCCATAACTGATTTACTCATAAATAATCAATAATATATAAAAAAATTGAATTTATATACAAAAAAAATATTGTTTAATTGTTTGGTATACATACTTTTTTTTTACATAGATATGATATTTTTCTTGAAAATATTTTATTTATGCTTATAACATTTTTTATTTTTAAACATTGTGTAAGAGAGAGAAAAATTGGGTGTGGAAGGGAAGAAGAAAAAAATGTGGTGAATTTATTAAGAGTGTTGGTATTTAAAAAAAAAAAAAATTTAACCATATCATAATTAATTTGTTAAGTTGCCTAAAAAGTGTACAATAAATGTGGAACCCTAAAAAAAAAAAAACTTTAATTTACATTAGACTGGAAAGGACCATATATTGAACTTATCACAATTTATGTCAAGTCATTGATTGAACTAGAAATTGATTTCAACTATTTAAGAGTTCGATAACATGGTCTCCTCATAAAATGTTTTACATGAGTTGTTTATTATCAGTCCCTACTTGTATCTAACATGCACTGAATTGATATGAATACAGAACACATAATATATTGTATGCTTAATAATTAGGAAACCTACATTATTTGGAACAATCATAAAACAGAACGGCGTGGCCAGAGAGCTGATATAACACCCAAAAAAAAAAAATCAGAGAAAAAGATTATTGGCTTTGGCTCCACTCTAAAGTAATGGTGGCCCAACAGTTGTACTGTAGCTATTCCAAACAACCACAAAAGGACCCTCTTCTCATGATCTCATCCATATCACCTACTCATCATGAAACACAGTATATAAGCACCACCCAAACCCCTTCCATAAACCCACATCCACCTCAATATTCAATCTTTGAATTCAGTAACCCATCCATCCCGCTGTCAGTCTCTACCTATCAAAGTTTAATCAACATGGGCTCTTCTGTTCTCTCACCATCTACTCTCATCACAGCTTTGTGTTTGGCTTTGAGCATGTCTTCACTATCGCATGCTCAACAAACTGGCATAACTAGGCACTACACGTTCAATGTATAGACCCAATTTGAGTCACTTGTGATTAATGTATGATCATGATCACGTACTAACATATATTTCGTCATGAATGATATTTGTATATATATATAGATAAGGTTGCAAAACGTGACGCGGCTGTGCCACACGAAGGCCATGGTGACGGTGAACGGGCGGTACCCGGGGCCTAAGATCGTCACGAGAGAAGGTGATCGTCTGCTTGTTAAGGTCATCAACCATGTCTCCAATAACATCACCATACACTGGTAAGTTATGCAGTATTGCATAATATATATAGTTTTAATGTTTCCTAAACAAACTTGATGTTCAATCTCATATGATAAACAATGGTGGTTGGAGTACAGGCATGGAGTCCGGCAGTTGCTGAGTGGCTGGGCCGATGGTCCGGCATACGTGACGCAGTGTCCAATACAGACGGGCCAAAGCTACGTGTACAACTTCACGGTTGTGGGTCAGAGGGGCACGCTCTGGTGGCACGCCCACATTTCGTGGTTGAGGTCCACCATCCACGGCCCCATCGTCATCCTCCCTAAGCTCGGCGTCCCTTACCCTTTCAAGAAACCCTACAAAGAAGTCCCCATCATCTTTGGTGATACAACAAATCACTAACTAGATCAACTTTGTTGTTATATTTAATTGTTCTGTTTAATGATCGCCAAAATATGGTATTTGGAACATCTTTGTGTAGGGGAGTGGTTTAACGCGGACGCGGAGGCTGTGATAAAACAGGCGCTTCAGACCGGCGGTGGTCCGAACGTGTCCGACGCGTACACCATCAATGGCTTCCCTGGTCCACTCTACAACTGCTCCTCTGCTAAGGGTACTAGATATAGCAATAACAATCTAAATTGGATGAATAGTTACATTGTCAATCAATTAATTTGTGTCATATATATTTGACCAGATACGTATAAGCTGAAGGTGAAGCCCGGGAAGACATACATGTTGCGATTAATCAACGCTGCACTCAACGATGAACTCTTCTTCAGCATCGCCAACCACACAGTGAAGGTGGTCGAGGCCGACGCCGTCTACGTGAAGCCTTTCGACATCAACGTCGTCCTCATCACCCCTGGCCAGACAACCAACATCCTCCTCGAGACACACAGCTCTCACAGCAATGCCACCTTCCTCATGGAGGCTCGTCCCTACGCCACCGGCCTAGGCACCTTCGACAACACCACCACAGCAGCCATTCTCGAATACCATCACCACCCAAACAGCATAAGCCATCTCAAACAGCTCCCACTTTTGAGGCCCAAGTTGCCATCCCTCAACGACACCGCCTTCGCTGCGAGCTTCGTAAGCAAGCTCCGGAGCCTCAACAAACCGCAAGTGCCTACAAACATTGACAAACGCTTCTTCTTCACGGTGGGTCTAGGCACGAGCCCGTGCCCTAAGAACCACACGTGCCAGGGCCCCAACGGCACAAAATTCGCCGCGTCGGTGAATAACGTATCCTTCGCCCTGCCCACCACCACGGCTCTCCTCCAGGCCTACTTCTTCGGCAAGTCCGTTGGGGTCTACAAGCCAAACTTCCCAATTGACCCTCTCCACCCGTTCAATTATACGGGGACCCCTCCGAACAACACGATGGTGAGCAACGACACGAAGGTGGTGGTGCTGCCTTTCAATACGACTGTGGAGCTGGTGATGCAGGACACAAGCATATTGGGCTCGGAGTCTCACCCGTTGCACTTGCATGGGTACAACTTCTACGTGATCGGTCAAGGCTTCGGAAACTATGATCCCGTGAAAGATCCATTGAAGTTCAACCTGGTTGACCCGGTTGAGAGGAACACCGTCGGTGTTCCTTCTGGTGGTTGGATCGCCGTCAGATTCAAAGCTGATAACCCTGGTGAGCAGCGCTTTAGTATCTATTATTTTTCATTTTTTTGTTGCATGAGTGTGTTGACTTTGATATTTGACCCATTGACCGTTGACTAAAACAGGTGTGTGGTTCATGCATTGCCACTTGGAGGTCCATCTGAGCTGGGGATTGAGAATGGCTTTGGGTGGTCCTCAATGGGGTTGGGCTCAGCCAGAAGCTGCCTCCACCACCGTCTGATCTTCCCAAGTGTTAGGAGACCGTGTTCGTTGGGTTCTCTCTTCTGGTTTTGCACTTGGCAGCAGTTTGTGTGACATTTTTTGGGGTTTTGATTTTGTTATTTTTTTTCATTTTTTGTGTGGTGGGGATCAGGGAAGAGGTGTGCATGCATGAATTGGACTCCATCAAAAGATGGAATAAATTTTTGTTATCATTTTGCTGCTCAGGTTACAACATATATTATATATAATAAGATGAGATGTGCTGTATATACAGATTTTGCAGAGTTTGTTGTTTATATAAAGATTTTCTTTTCCAAAGATAGCAATGGATAAATTAATTCGCAGTTATGGTGCTTGAATTTAACCGATTTGTGTACTTTGTTATTTTCAGCGAACCTTTACATCAGATGGTAAACATGTTTTTCATAATTCTGTATCTTTACTTCTGGGGGTGTTTGGTTTGGGGATTTAAAAGGAAGCATTTGGACCCCTCAGGGTTTTAAAACATGCAAAAGCACCCCCATGAAGTTCAAAAACATGTATTTACACCCCATATTGTTAGATTATTCATTAAAATTAGACAAAAAATATTTTAAAATTACTATTTTAACCCTCTATTAATTTTGTAAATACCCAAAAAGAATCAAATTAACTTTGAATGTGCTTTATAAATATTAATTAGTACAATAATTAAATCTTCAAATATATTTGAATCAATTTATTGTGAGAATTAACTCACACAACAGTTAATTAAAAAGTGAAAATACAATAATAATTTAATTAAAATGGGTAAAATAGTATTTTTGTTCTATTTTAATGGAAAATCTAACGCCAGGGGGTGTAAGTGCATGTTTTGAAATTTTACAGGGTATTTTTGTAGATTTCAAATACTTTAGAGGGTCCAAATGCAATTTACTTTAAAAAAACATATTTTGATTGCTTTAGATATTTGATCCAGTCCGGGGATGAATTGAAAAATGTGAGATTTGTTCACATAAGTGGAAAGAATCAAGAGGAGGATCATTCAAAAAGTCCGAACGAGAAGGTGAAATACTTCGAAAACGTAGATATGATGAAAACGGATCTAATGTATATCATACAACAATTTAGTTCTAGAGTTAAGGTTGAAATGTGAAAATAAAAAAACTTGGATCTATCTAAAAAAACCACAAAAATGAATATAAAATCCCAATCTAGATTAAGCAAAAATAAAATATTTATAAAAAAAACCTAAATCTATTAAGCAAATAAAAAAATCTTGATCCATTCAATAAATCAAATCAGATTGAATAAAAAAAAAGGATCAGAGAGAGAGATCTTACATGAATGTTTTATTATATTGTTCTTGTTGGTGTTGAGAGAAAATCACATATTCTCTCACTTTCCCCTGCTTTCCCTCCTCTAGGGTGATGAACTTTTTTCTTCAATCATAATAAGACAAAATAGCAAATAAAAAGTGAGGGAAATTTTTTTTCCTGTGTTTGTGTGGCACAAATACTAGGTTTTTAAGTAGTCAAAAAGAAAGTTTTTACTTTCCCTTATTTTTCCTCACTTTCTTTACTATTTAAAAACGCATATGAAAAATAAGATTTTGAATAAAGTGAGTTACGTAGTTAGCATATATTTTTCTTTTTTTTAAATCAATATTTTTATATTAAAAACTAAAAATAATTTTTTAATTAAATAAATTGTTAAAAATATATTTAAACCATATTTAGCTTTTTTGTATAATTAAAAAAGTCACATTCTGAAACGGAGCTCACATTCTGTTGGGTGAAAAAGTCAGAAGATCATATTTTAATTTGAGAAATGTGAGATCCATCCTTATTTTCTGATTAGTTTAGGAAGAACTGGAGTCCATAAGTAGGGCTGGTAAACGAGCCGAGCAGCTCGGGCTCGGCTCGGACTCGGCTCGATAAAAGCTCGTTCAGGCTCGTTCCATTAGATAAATGAGCCGAGCTTAAACAAATGTTAAAACTCGGTTTGAAAATGAGCCGAGCCCGAGCTTTAGCGAGCTCGTTTACCAGCCCACTAACCCATTTAGCCCAGCCCGACTACCCGACTGTCCAACCCGACTACCCGACTACCATCTTTCACTTTGCAATGAAACCCTACCCGACTCTCTCTCTCTCTCTCTACTCTCACCTTTCAATCTGCAATGAAACCCTAGCCGTCTCTCAGGCTCGGCGACACCGTCTCCCTCTCTCAGCGATCTCTCTCTCTCAGAAGCCTCTCTAGTTTATAAAGACCCTTTGATCCGAAATCGAAAACACCACCTTCTTCACTGTCTCTCACTGACTCACACTCACTGTTAGAGCGTGAAGAGGAGATTCGCTGGATCTAGAAGGCAACAGTTTCAGATCTCTTTCCCTCGCACTCATTTCAGGTAACCTCGATTTCTCTCGCTTTCTTCGTTTTTATGTACTGTCGATCGATTTTTCGAGTTTCTTCGGTTCCCTCTCTTAGATCTCTCTATCATCTCCTCTCTCTCTCTCTCTCTCTCTCTGGATATTTGTATCTATTTATGAAGTGGGTATGATTATTTTTGATGAGTTATGACTTGGGTTTGTCTCAATCTTTCATAGTTTCATTTGGTGAAAAAACTTGGTTGGTGTGGATTTTGGTTATTTTTTTAATGGAATCTCTATGTTGGTGTGTTTGTTTTGGCTTGTTGTGGTCGAGATAGAAATGGGCGAGGAGTTGTAACAATAATGGGAAGGATTAAAATGTGGTTAATGTTCTTAAGGTGGAAACAGAGTATAATAGCCGGGACCCTCTTATGCCGGTTTATACTAATATTTACATGTTTGGCTTACAGGAGAGGATAATTTTATGTTATTGGGCTTTTGGTCTTTATTATCCCTAAAGTCGTACATTTGGTTTAATTTTTGAAAAGTACCTTTAAGGCATATTTTGGATTCGCGCTAAACATATGAAGTCTTCATTTTTGAGTTACCTTTCATATAAAATTGGCTTGGTGTTATTTGGAATTATATTAGAAAAGTTATGCCTGTTTTACCATTTATGCCCCTAGAAGAATAAATCGCGATGTCTTCTGTTCGTCGTTATTTTAAATATAGTTGGAGGCTTCTTCTCATCTTAACTAAAACATAGAAGTTGAAGATATTTTCGTTATCTTTCCAACAAAAGTTGTTCCATCTGAAGTGGATTTCCCTACGAAAAGATATGGTTGTTTGAGTCGAGGCTACGCAAAGTTTAATGGAAGGGTGTTTTCGTCATTTGGCAGAATCTAAAGTTTTTAATAAATGGTAAGTCGGTGGAGGGGGGTTGGTGGTATATATTGTGAGAGAGAGAGTGAGAGTCACCGAGACTCTATCTGGAAAAAAAAAGGGGAAAATCTGGGAAAACTTAGAAAAATTGGGAAAAGCTTCGTGGAGTATTTTTCGCGATACATTGGGTAAATATTTTTGTTCTTTTCATTGTTATTCTTCGTCTAGGGTTGTTTTATTTCAGTTTTGAATCAAATTTGTGATTTAGGGCTGGAATATGATTATGTTTTTGGGGCTGGATAAATAGGTATTTGATGGTTGATTTTATAGTATCCTTTTAGGGTTTGTAGTTGGGATGTCATGTTTGTCTCGGTGAATTTGGGAATAGTTTGATTAATAGGGTTATATTTTAGTATCTGATTGAGGTTATAATTTTATGAGTGGATTCCTGTCTGCGTGGTTTAGGAGCTGGGTTAGGGTGAGTCCAGCTTGGATTGTGAATTGTGAGGTAAGTAACCCGTTTGACTTTTGCCTGTTCCTTTCATTCCACGTTGTATTGTTGTAAGTAACCTGATCGATATTTGCTTGTTTCGTTCCATTCCATTATCTGTTCAATTCCGTTCCGCGTAGTATTGTTAATTCGACATTACTTATTCCATTCCACCCCACATTTTATTGTTATTGAGCTATTCAATTTTATTTTGATAATCCATATGATTTTGATTGTGAGTACCACATTTAAATGGCCTATTATTGAGACATATTCCTTCATTGTTGTTAGACTGTGGTTGTTTGGGATTCTAAAATATTCTTATAATTGTTCTATTTAATCTTGAAGTTATTCTCTATAATTGGTCTATTTGTATCTTGGTGTTATTCTTTATTGGATTCTAGCTTACTTTCCTTATTTATATCTCGTGAGCTTATAATTGACTTGTTAGTATCGTGAGTCTGTCTTTGATCATGATATGTATCCATCTTAGTGTCTTTCTATGAACCTATGATCTGTATGCTCGTGTTGTTTGACCATGAAGCCTTGTAGTGTGATTGACATCGTTGCTTCTATATTCCTCTTGTGTACTTGGAGTTGGATGACCATAGACCTTACAGTGAGGGTTGAGGTTTGCCTCCCTAGTGCGCATAAGTACGTACGGTCCAGCGAGGGGGACTTGAGAATACCCTGCCGTGCCTGGACGTTCAGAGGGCCAGGTAGTGAATCCGCGGTGGACATTCCGAGGGCCACACGCGAGGTATGTGAATATCTTGGACATAGGGGCCAAGATGGTGGGGTCGTGCAGATGGTCAATCCTATGCTTTGGACATTTGGGGACCGGAATTGTGATTTCCTTATCATTCTTGTAGCATTGTGACATTTCCAGGGCCATCAGTGATTTAATTAACATCCTTTTGATTGATGAATAATTTCAGAGTACTTGCTTTCAGTCCAATTGCGATACATCTTGATGATATTCATTGGCTTTATCAGTTGTGAGGTGTTAGTTTGAGCTATTCATTCCTATGTTTATATATCAGCGATGTTATTGTTCTCCGCTTATGCTTATACAGTGATTCTATTTGTCATTATACTTTGACATGGTGTTTATTGAGATTACTGAGCTTGACTTTGGATGTCATTCTTGTTTTCCTTATGTGTGGAATGCCTGGGTTACTTACTGAACATCTTTCGTTAATTCCATTCTATTTTCTCTTACTTTACAGAGTAGAGGCGGGGTTGGTGGACGTTAGCTTAGTCTTCTTTTGGTGCCACGTCCAGCTGGTGATAGGTATATATAGATGTGTATAGTTTGATGTTTTGGATTTGATTATTTTGGTAGAGGCTTGTCTAGCGAACCATGCCTCTGTTAAATGCTTTGTACATATGGATGACTGTATATGAGGTGTGTTAGATGCTCTGTTGACTGCTTAAACTTTCCTGGGTGTGTTGTGATATAGGTGATTATACATATCTTGTTGATTATCTGTTATCCCAGGGTTGTTATCATATGTGATTATATAGGGTGGACATTTCGATGTTTTGTTTTAGAAAAAAAAAATTATGGTGGGTTTTTAAGCACGTGACGCGCTCGTGTTGGTGTTTTGGGACACGGGCCGCCACTGTTGGTATCAGAGCTAGGTTCAGCCTTATTGAGTCAATTGAGGATTTAAGCTGAAGTTCAACAGAGCTATAGGATAGGGTTAGTTGTCTAGAGTATTATACAGAGCACTTGGGATAGGAGAAAGTATTTTTAATTTATTTGATGTTGTGTTTTGTAAGTCTTGATGGATCAGGGATCTGAATCGACGCCTGCGACTCATCTGGAATCATCAGATGCTGCTAGGGTGATCCAGGCCATTGGGGACATGACAGAGACATTGCGGGAGCATATTAATGCTACCCTGGAGCTCAGGCAGACGAATGCAACAGCCAAGGAGCGGGGGATGCATGATACTTTCATGAGGATGGCTCCACCACTGTTCTATGGTACGACAGATCCATTGATTGCAGAGGAGTGGTTATTCTTGTTGGAGAAGACCTTCCGGGCGATCAAGTGCCAAGTGGAGGACATTCCGAAGACAGCATTTCGGACCAGATATGGCCATTATGAGTTTGTCGTCATGCCTTTTGGGCTGACGATTGCTCCTGCAGTATTCATGGCGTCTAACACAAAAGAATGCTAGATTTGAGTGGACAGATCAGTGCGAAGCCAATTTCGAGGAGTTGAAGAGGCGTTTGACTTCAGCTCCGATTCTCACTATTCCTGATAGTACAGGAGGCTTTGTGGTCTATAGTGATGCCTTTCAAAAAGGGTTGGGTTGTGTATTGATGCAACATGGCAAGGTAGTAGCTTATGCATCGAGACAGTTGAAGCCGCATGAGCAGAACTATCATGATCTGGAATTGGCAGCCGTAGTTTTTGCATTGAAGATATGGAGGCACCATCTTTATGGTGAGAAATTTGAGGTATTCATAGACCACAAGAGCTTAAGATATTTATTTTCACAGAAGGAGTTGAACCTTCGTCAGAGACGGTGGCTCGAACTTTTGAAGGATTATGACTGCACCATTCAATACCATCCCGGGAAGGCGAACGTCATTGCTGATGCTCTAAGCAGAAAGTCAGCTGCAAGTGTGGCGCACCTAATGGTTCATGAGTGGTGTTTGCTCGAGCAAGTTCGAGATTCTGATGTGATATTGCAAATGGGAAGGCCAGGAGTTTTGATCGCCCAAATGAGGGTGCAACCGATCTTGTTGACTCAGATCGGAGAAGCTCAGAGGAAGGATGTCGAGTTTGAGGAGTTTCGTCGTGTAGCTGAGTCTGAGGCAATAGATTCAGAGTGGAAGATGAGGACAGATGGATTGCTCTGCTTTCGAGGATGAATTTGGGTTCCGTCAGATGAGGAGATCCGACGAGAGATCCTACAGGAGGCACACCATTCTGCATACATTATGCATCCTGGTAGCACAAAGATGTACCAGAATTTGCGAGGCTTGTACTGGTGGCGAGGCATGACGAAGGATATTGCGGAGTTCGTTGGGAGATGTCTGACCTGTCAAAGGGTCAAAGCAGAACACCAGCGACCGGGAGGCCTGTTGCAACCATTGAAGGTGCCAGAATGGAAGTGGGAACATGTCACTATGGATTTCGTGTGCGGTTTACCTCGATCCCAGAAGGGGTGCGATACCATATGGGTTATCGTGGACAGACTGACGAAATCAGCCCACTTTCTTGCTGTCCGAGCTACGCAGTCGATGGATAGTCTGGCGGCTAAGTATATTGATGGAGTTGTTCGATATCATGGAGTGCCTGTCAGTATCGTATCAGACCGTGATCCAAGGTTTACTCGCATTTTTGGAGAGGTCTACAGCAAGCTTTGAGGACCAGATTGCAGTTTAGCACAACATTTCACCCCCAGACCAATGGTCAATCTGAGAGGAGCATCCAGACTCTTGAGGACATGTTGAGAGCATCCGTTCTTGAGTTTGAGGGTGAATGGAAAAAGAACCTACCATTGATGGAGTTTGCCTACAATAATAGCTATCATAGCAGCATTGGGATGGCACCCTTTGAGGCATTGTATGGTAGGCGGTGTAGGACTCCTATTTGCTGGGAGGAGGTGGGAGATCGACAGATGCTTGGACCAGAAATCGTGCAACAATTGACCGACACGGTTCGTATCATCAGGGATCGGCTTAGAACAGCTCAGAGTCGGCAGAAGAGCTATGCCGATAACAGAAGGAGAGATTTGGAGTTTCGAGTTGGGGACCACGTTTTCCTGAAGATATCACCGACGAAAGGGGTGATGAGGTTTGGGAAGAAGGGCAAGTTGGGCCCTAGATATACTGGTCCATTTGAGATCCTAGAGAGGATTGGTACGTCGGCATACCGGCTTGCATTGCCACCGCAGTTGGGAGGCGTTCATAATGTGTTTCATGTGTCCATGTTGAGGAAATATCATCCGGATCCGTCGCACGTTATCAATTATCAACCTTTAGAGGTTCATGCAGATTTGACATTTGAGGTACGACCCATCCATATTTTAGCACGTCGAGAGCAGCAGTTGAGGACTAAGACCATTCCATTGGTTAAGGTCCTATGGCAACATCAGACATCCGAGGATGCGACGTGGGAGCGTGAAGCAGAGATGAGGGAGCGTTATCCTCACCTATTTTCATCATAAGGTATACTTTGCGGATTTGGAGGATCAAATCCTATTTAAGGGGGGTAGGATGTAATAGCCGGGACCCTCTTATGTCGGTTTATGCTAATATTTACATGTTTGGTTTACATGAGAGGATAATTTTATGTTATTGGGCTTTTGGTCTTTATTATCCCTAAAGTCGTACATTTGGTTTAATTTTTGAAAAGTACCTTCAAGACATATTTTGGATTCGTGCTAAACATATGAAGTCTTCATTTTTTAGTTACATTTCATATAAAATTGGCTTTGTGTTATTTGGAATTATATTAGAAAAGTTATGCCTGTTTTACCATTTATGCCCCTAGAAGAATAAATCGCGATGTCTTCTGTTCGTCGTTATTTTAAATATAGTTGGAGATTTCTTCTCATCTTGGCTAAAACATAGAAGTTGAAGATATTTTCGTTATCTTTCCAACAAAAGTTGTTCCATCTGAAGTGGATTTCCCTACGAAAAGATATGGCTATTCGAGTCGAGGCTATGCAAAGTTTAATGGAAGGGCGTTTTTGTCATTTGGCAGAATCTAAAGTTTTTAATAAATGGTAAGTCGGTGGAGGGGGGTTGGTGGTATATATTGCGAGAGTGAGAGTGAGAGCCACCGAGACTCTATCTGAAAAAAAAAAGGGGAAAATCTGGGAAAACTTAGAAAAATTGGGAAAAGCTTTGTGGAGCATTTTTCGCGATACATTGGGTAAATATATTTGTTCTTTTCATTGTTATTCTTCGTCTAGGGTTGTTTTATTTCAGTTTTGAATCAAATTTGTGATTTAGGGCTGGAATATGATTATGTTTTTAGGGCTGGATAAATAGATATTTGATGGTTGATTTTATAGTATCATTTTAGGGTTTGTAGTGGGGATGTCATGTTTGTCTCGGTGAATTTGGGAATAGTTTGATTAATAGGGTTATATTTTAGTATCTGATTGAGGTTATAATTTTATCAGTGGATTCCTGTCTATGTGGTTTAGGAGCTGGGTTGGGGTGAGTCCAGCTTGGATTGTGAATTGTGAGGTAAGTAACCCGTTTGATTTTTGCCTGTTCCATTTCATTCCACGTTGTATTGTTGTAAGTAACCTGATCGATATTTGCTTGTTTCGTTCCATTCCATTATCTGTTCAATTCCGTTCCGCGTAGTGTTGTTGATTCGACATTACTTATTCCATTCCACCCCACATTTTATTGTTGTTAAGGCTATTCAATTTTATTTTGATAATCCATATGATTTTGATTGTGAGTACCACATTTAAATGGCCTATTATTGAGACATATTCCTTCATTGTTGTTAGACTGTGGTTGTTTGAGATTTTAAAATATTCTTATAATTGTTCTATTTGTATCTTGAAGTTATTCTCTATAATTGGTCTATTTGTATCTTAGAGTTATTCTTTATTGGATTCCAGCTTACTTTCCTTATTTATATCTCGTGAGCTTATAATTGACTTGTTAGTATCGTGAGTCTGTCTTTGATCATGATATGTATCCATCTTAGTGTCTTTCTATGAACCTATGATCTGTATGCTCGTGTTGTTTGACCATGAAGCCTTGTAGTGTGATTGACATCGTTGCTTCTATATTCCTCTTGTGTACTTGGAGTTGGATGACCATAGACCTTACAGTGAGGGTTGAGGTTTGCCTCCCTAGTGCGCATAAGTACGTACGGTCCAGCGAGGGGGACTTGAGAATACCCTGCCGTGCCTGGACGTTCAGAGGGCCAGGTAGTGAATCCGCGGTGGACGTTCCGAGGGCCACACGCGAGGTATGTGAATATCTTGGACATAGGGGCCAAGATGGTGGGGTCGTGCAGATGGTCAATCCTATGCTTTGGACATTTGGGGACCGGAATTGTGATTTCCTTATCATTCTTGTAGCATTGTGACATTTCCAGGGCCATCAGTGATTTAATTAACATCCTTTTGATTGATGAATAATTTCAGAGTACTTGCTTTCAGTCCAATTGCGATACATCTTGATGATATTCATTGGCTTTATCAGTTGTGAGGTGTTAGTTTGAGCTATTCATTCCTATGTTTATATATCAGCGATGTTATTGTTCTCCGCTTATGCTTATACAGTGATTCCATTTGTCATTATACTTTGACCTGGTGTTTATTGAGATTACTGAGCTTGACTTTGGATGTCATTCTTGTTTTCCTTGTGTGTGGAATGCCTGGGTTACTTACTGAACATCTTTCGCTAATTCCATTCTATTTTCTCTTACTTTGCAGAGTAGAGGCGGGGTTAGTGGACGTTGGCTTAGTCTTCTTTTGGTGCCACGTCCAGCTGGTGATAGGTATATATAGATGTGTATAGTTTGATGTTTTGGATTTGATTATTTTGGTAGAGGCTGGTCTAGCGAACCATGCCTATGTTAAATGCTCTGTACGTATGGATGACTGTATATGAAGTGTGTTAGATGCTCTGTTGACTGCTTAAACTTTCCTGGGTTTGTTGTGATATAGGTGATTATACATATCTTGTTGATTATCTGTTATCCCAGGGTTGTTATCATATGTGATTATATAGGGTGGACATTTCGATGTTTTGTTTTAGAAAAAAAAAAATTATGGTGGGTTTTTAGGCACGTGACGCGCTCGTGTCGGTGTTTTGGGACACGGGCCGCCACTCAGAGGGTGGGTATGTTTGTTTTGGGTGAAATCTTGAGTTTGGATCATTTAATTTCAATTGCAATAACTTATCTTCTGTTTATTGTAGATCTAGGGTTTATTTTTTTTAGTGGATTCCATTGTTGTAGCTTTGTTGATTTAGGGTTTTTTGTAGTTGGTTGTTAAAGTTTTCAACATTACATGTTTAATTTTTGTGAATTTTTTTATCAGAGCATCCGTATTTTCTCTGTAGAACTAAAATTTCTCCTTAGTATTCGTAAATCTCATGTTATGGGTCTTTGGAATGTTTGAGGTGTTCATGATTAGGGAGAATTCATTCTACTGCTGGTCAATGTTTTGTATAAAGATTTGATTTTGATGTGCCTTATGTTTTTGATGATATAGGATCACCTTTAAGTACATCAAATATATTATATATGGTATACATGTAAAGGAACTTGTACGAATTTTTCAGTGTGTCAATCAAATTTTGTGTTCATGCAGGCAATGAATTTCTTCGCAGGCTTATTGCTATTGTTGATGCCTGAGGAAAATGCATTTTGGTAGGTCCACATTGGTCAAATATAGGCATTTGCTTTGAATCATTTGAAGGATGAACGTTATGTCCAACAGGATGTGATGGATGTTTTTCATATAATGTATCCCCATGAATTTCAGGTGAGGTTCATATCATATTGAGGAGGCATTCCATTCAGGAGACAGATGAAATAAGGGTGTGCAGATTTCTAATTGCTATTTTTTGACAATGTTATCTGACATGTTAGCATGTTGCCACAGGTGGATCAACTTGTTTTTGAGGAGCTGGTGCGCCAGAGATTCCCCAAATTAGGTTTGTATCTTATTTATTTGAAGGTTAGATTGGGTGCACATCTTGTTATCGAAATGAAGTCATATCTCTACTTCACTCTCCAATGATGATTTCCAAATCTTCTAATGGCAATGGATAGCCATAACAGCCAGGCGATATCTTTAAGTCTTATAAGATCACCATATTTTTGTTTTTCATAAATGTGGAGGAGTCTCCAAAGGCTTCAGTTTTCCATTGTTTGGTAATATTTGTTCGAATGGGTTTCCAACATTTTAACTGAGTGATATTTTAGGCACTTCTGAATTCTTGATGAAACAGTTTTTCAAGAAATCCTGGAGTTGCTATTCCTGAAATAGATGATGAATATTGATCTAAAGTTTCAACCTCTTTTCGTTTCATTGTGTGTGTGTACATATATGTATGTATATACATATACATATATATGTTTGTGTGTGTATGTATGCATGCAAATACAAACAAAATGCAATAGTATCATTATTTCTATTGTGTAATTATTTTACTTCTACTCTTCGGCCTTCGGGATTCGATCACTAATGTTACATCTCCTTAGAGGTGTGCATAAAATTTTAATTATTCCGGAGTTCTTCTGTTTGCTTTTACACTCATATGAATAAATTGTTATAGTTTTGCTATTTGGGTTAATTATATGGACTACTTGGGAGTGCAGGTGACATGGGTTACTGGACCTTGGTTCCTATCTATTTTCGTGAATATGCTTCTATGGGAAAGTGGTCAGGTTTTATTGGCTGTTGCAGCATATAAATTATAAACAATTGCATCTCAAATTGCATTTGGGCCAATAAGATAGCTCGGGGGCTTCTTTTACTAATAAGATAGCTCCAAATTCTTCTTCTTCTAAAAAGACGCATTTTGGCCAAATGATCAATTTATCAATCAATAATTTCATCTTTTTACACCACTTTACAAGTGTTTGATGATCATTTTGTAAATGTGTGTTGTTTCTGATAAACTTTTAAAAATGCAGTTCTGCTGGTAAGGGAAAGGTTAAATTATAAAAGATTGTTTGATTAATATGTTTGGTGTTAAAATATATTGTTTATTTTGAATATGTTGTTTATTAGCGTGAAATTTTGAACATCTACAAATTGTTGTGATTTGTGAAAATTAATTTTTAAAATGTTTAAAAAAAATAATTTTAGCTTCTAACGAGCCTGAGCCGAGCTTTGGCTCAAGCTCGGTTCGACTCATTTAACAAATGAGCCGAGCTTTAACCGAGCTTTGGACGAGCCCAACGAGCCGTGAACACAAATTTAAGCTCGTAAACGAGCCGAGCCGAGCCCGAGCCGAGCCGACAAATAAACGAGCCGAGTCTGAGCAAGTCGAAGCTCGGATCGTTCGGCTCGTTTACCAGCCCTATCCATAAGCGGGTCTCGCATTCCCAAAATGCCCCTGCAGAGCAGGTGACTAGGTGAGCTGATACAGAGACTCTCACAGAAACCCAGGTCAATTCCGATCTGATCCGATCTTCATTGGCATCGATGAAGAGGGAGGTGTCGCTGCCGATCGCGCTTGGTCTGTCGGTGATTGGGTTCATCTACTACGCGACGGTGTTCGTGGTGATTGACGGCTGGATGGGCCTGGGGACCTCGAACGGCCTGATGAACGCCGCCGCCTTCACCGCCCTCGCCTTCATGTCGGTGCTGACATACGCCATGGCCATCGCCGGTGACCCCGGTCACGTCCCCTCCTCCTTCGCCCCCGACGTCGAGGACTCCGATGGCACCCTCCACGAGATCAAGCGCAAGGTCTTACCCCTCTCTCTTTCTCTCTGTGGATCTCTTTTGATCTTGTTTTGGGGAGGAAATTAGGGTTTCGCCTTGCTTGGTTTCTTGAAATCTGTGGAGGATTTTTTATGTTTACATGTTCATTATAAAGAAGATTCGATTTTTATTCTTTTTTTATAAACCGTTATGTGCGATAGGTAATGTGAATGGTTTATGTTGTTTGGCTGTTAATAATAGATGTAAACCTGCTTCTTTTGTGGGATGTACGTTTGTGAAAGTTGCGTTTTTTTTAATATTTGTTTTGTTGTATTTGATTTGGTTTATAATACTGTTTACCTGTTATAGTATGATTGCCTTTAGTTGTGTTGAATAATATTCTCATGGTCATTTGCCATATACTGCAATTACGATTTGCAATCAAGAAATGATTGGGGACACATTTATAGAGATTTTCATATCAGTACGTTTAATAGGATCCTCCAGACTATGGATGCGAAGTTCATTAATATATTTTCATGGATATCTGTTGTTCATTCATTCATGTACTGAGAGGAATTCTATTAGTACGTACTGATATGAAAATTTTTGCATTTCATATTGATGGCTTGAATCATCTTTGTGATGGGTGGGTGTTTTTGTTAGTCTTATGTGGTGCTCCTCTATGCATGTTGGCATGTGGTGTGTGCACGCTCATGCCTTCTGGGTTCATTACCATTTTCCAATTTACCCATCCTTTATGAATAAACCTCATTTATTTTCTTAATTGGCATTTGCCTATGGTGCTTACTCAAGGGAGGTGATCAACAATGCTCCATTCTCATCCAAAATGGTTTTGATTTTCTGACACCTGGGTGCTTGTGGGTTGTGGCAGCTTCAATTTACTTATGGCAGAATGATGCTTGGAAACCTCTGCTTGTTATTCCCTCCAAAAACTTTTTTATAGAATCTTGCCTCTTTTATTGAGCTCCACACCTGGAAAGAGGAAGCTTTACTTTTTAATAGATGGACTCTGTCTGCATATTTTTTACAAATATTAAAAAAGGTCCTTGCAATGCATTCTAGAATTTCTTCCGAGCACGGCCTAAACATTTCTGATCTGTTTCAGAGTCCTCCCTCATTTTTAATCAGGCATGCTTTGAACCTTGAAGGGGTTGGAGAAGTATGACAAATTTTCTTATATTGAGGAATTTATATCTGGCATGCATGATTACCCGCTCCGTTGAAGCCTCAGTATCTGCAGCCATTTTAAATGTACATAAATCATATACATATTGAGCGAATATACCTTGGGCCAAAAGTGGGGCTAATATAGTGTTGGGTGTAACATTATTCTATGTGCACACATGACATATTGATGGGCTGTTGCTTCAATATTTGAAAACTGAGAAAGTTATTTTGTATAAAATGAGAGAAACATTATGGATAAAACTGGTCTCCTTAAGAATTTTTTTGGGAAGAATCTCATTAAGATTTTTTGCCATGCAGGGAGGAGATTTGAGATACTGCCAGAAGTGTTCCCGCTACAAGCCTCCGCGTGCCCATCATTGTCGTGTTTGCAGAAGGTGTGTGTTGAGAATGGTATGTCCAGGTGCTTGTTTGGTATTTTATCTTCATCTTGAATGCTGTAGGATTTGCTGATAACTCCCCTTTGATGCTTACAGGATCATCATTGTGTATGGATAAATAACTGCGTGGGGCATTCAAATTACAAGGTTTTCTTTGTGTTTGTGTTGTATGCTGTGATAGCATGCATTCACTCCTTGGTATGTTTTTTTCCCCTTTCATTTTGACTATGGAAGGACATTCTGTTCTGGGGAAGGGACTTATGTCGTGTTCCTAGGTCCTGCTTGTGGGTAGTGCAGCTGATGATGTCCACATGGATCAACATCAGAATGGAGGCTCTTTCAAAACCACTTATGTGAGTTCTTACTCAGATAACTATATCGGCTCCATGATCTCGCCTATGAATTACTCATCATCATGCTTGACAGATCATTTGTGGAGTGTTGCTCGTACCTTTGACCCTGGTATTAACGGTACTCTTAGGGTGGCATATTTATCTCATTTTACATAACAAGACAACAATTGAGGTATGTGTTTACTGATGGCTTGCCAGGATTATGCAATCTGTGCTTCCAATTCAATTGTGTCATTATATGTTTGTTGGACTAATGCAGTATTACGAAGGAGTGAGAGCAAAGTGGCTGGCGGAAAAGGCGGGAAACACATATCGGCATCCATATGATCTGGGTGTTTATGAAAACCTTGTATCGGTAAGATAACTGGCTAACAACCTCATGATTTCCTTAAACTTCTGCATTTTCATTTTTTTTGGAGTTGTGGCATGATGTTTAGATTGATGTTAAATGTCTTTTCATATTAAAAGAATCATTTAAACCTCAATATCAAACCGCCATGTCAAAAAATTTATACCTCCAGTTACTATCTAAAATACATTGGAAAGTGTGGTAGAAAATTAAACGGCCTGGAGAGTTGGAAAAGATCCAACGTAAGGGCTGAGTCGAACCATTAACAGGGAGGGTTTTTTCTTTACAGAATGTGTGTGTAAATTGGGTTGTGGGGTTGCTGTTTTTTTTCCCTCTTCCTTTCCTTGTAAGACTTCTTGTCTTCCTTTTTCTGTCTGTCCTGCTTTGGAAGTCCTTCGTTAATTATATAATAATCACGGATAATATCCCATCCTTCTCTCGAAAAACTCTCCAGATCCCCTCTGGTGGAAAGGGACACCAGAAGATGAGTATTTTTCTTTCTGCCTTTCAAGTTTAAGATATGTTCTTCCATACCTCTGTCTCCGACGTCTGAACTCTCAGTAACCCACTAACTGTTTCATATTAATGTACCTTCTTCAGTTGCTTGAATTTTCAGTCTTCACCATCCTTTTGTGCAAGGAATTTTAACAAGTACAAATGTTAAAAGCCCTAATAGGCTAAACAAAATTTGCCTCTTTTTTGTTTTTCCTAATCTTTGCCCCACCACCTCATTAGAACCATATATCTGCTCCTACTTATGTATAAACGTTCATGAATCATGAACTTCTTCTGGCATCTGCAAGAACAATCTTAGGACAAATCCTTGGACATGCAACGTATAATTGGTTCAAATGAACAAGAATACAGTTTGACGAGCTAATGTGGGAATGTGAAGACAAACTTTGACATAACAGATAAGTTGTCTTTAGTAGTATACACTTGTATTTACTCTTTGCATTAATAGAATACATCGATGATACCTTCTTTTTTTCTTCCAGTTTTTGTCCATTCAAAAAAGATGTTTGGTTTGGTTCAATTACAGGTACTGGGCCCAAACCCTTTTTGCTGGATATGCCCCACTACTGGCCATATAGGTTCTGGTCTTCGGTTTCGGACTTCGCATGACAGTTTCCTTCCTACAATGTCTAGATAAGATCAAAGGTGGCATGGCTTTTTGTTATTCAAAAGCTACTTACAGGTTTCAACCATGAAAAGAACCATATCTACTTTCCATACAGCATACATTTGAGATAATACAAAAGACCAATCTGTATACGAGAGAAAAAAGGAAGAAAGAATGACAAACTTTATATGATTGTTCATTACATTTTTCATTCTGTGCATTTGTTGGCCAGCACTGGATTGAAACTATCCAGATGCCGCTTTCGAGTTACAGGGAGCATCAATGTTTTTCGAGTATTCTGAACATCCAGATGTAAATGTTCACTCCGGAGTATAAATATATTGCGGAATACCATTTTTTATTTTATCTTGAAATGGGATTAACATTGATTCCTGAGATCTAAACATTTTGATTTTAATCTATTCTTTATTTTGTTTGGAAAAATTTAGGTTGTCCTTTTTTCAGCCCTTGTTTGCATTCCACACTTTTTTTTTTGAAGTATGTAATTGACTAAATGGGTACTTCCTTTTATAAAAGAATGTGACATATACTCTTTGATTAAATTGATTTTTTTAATGTTTTTTGTGATAATGTTTATATTTACATAATAGTGTATATATTGCAATTGAGGCTGCCAAAAGTATAGCCATTTTGTTTTCATTTGGGAAAAATTACGTTATTTGCAGGAGTTTTCAGCTCATTCTCATTAAACAGTTTGAATTACATGAAAATTCCTTCGGAAAGTAGAAATAACATTTTTAATTTTTAGTTTATATAGAATGCTCCGATCAATATAATTTTTTTTTAATGTCATGTAACTCAGAACAGTTATTTATCCCACTAATATGATCTTATATCGTAGCAAAATGGTATGTCCAGCTTCATTCATAGCCCATACCATTTTTAATTTTTTATGAAATAATGTATATGTTGATATACATTAGTGTTTTTTTTTTTTGTAAAAAAATAAATTTTTATTTACTTCATGTAGAAACTCATATATTATAATAGTATAATATATACTACATTATCATATTGTATAAGATTGTAAAACATTGTATGGTTCCCTCTCCATGTATTCATATCCAAAAACCAAAATATCAATTCTTTGAAGTAAATAAGTAATAGAGCACCTTCCACACACAGAAGTTCCCCCCAATATTTGGATGAACAAGAAAAGAAAATTAAAGAATGAACAATGAACAACTGGGTTTGTGATGCAATTAAAATAGGGTTGTTTTGATATTTTTTTTTTTTGTATTAGATACTTAATTTAGATAATTAGTTAGAATTTTTTTTATCTTGTAACCATAGATTTTGTCCATGCATTTAAAAATAAATTTGATCTGCTTAAAAATTTATTGAGTAGGTGGTAGGGGTGGTAAACGCGCTGAACGAGCCGAGCTTGGACATGTTCAAGCTCGGCTTGTTTATAAACGAGTCGAGTTCACTCACGAGCCTCAACAAGCCTAACATTTTTCTTCATTTTAAGATTTTTAGCCTAAATAAACCAAGTTCACGAGCTTAAACGAGTATAATTGTTTATTGATTTAATGTTCTGATTTTACAAAAGAATCGAGTTAATTTCAACTAAATTTTTTATAACACAAACGAGTCGAGTTTAAGCACAAAATGAAGCTCGGTCTAGGTCTTGAGCCTAATTGAGTTTTAAAAATGATTTAAACTCGCTCATTTGTTTAATTGAACAAGCCTGGACAAGAGCAGAGCCGAGCGGCTTGGTTCATTTACCCACCCAGTAGATGGTGAAAAATAGTTATAAAACGAATTCAGTTTTTTTTTTAATTATTATTTCTCCAACTTTGAAAGAAATATTTGATAACCCATTTAACTTCTACTTATGATTCTGTTGGAAGAATAATAGTTTTCAAATTTAAATCTCATTCTTGAAGGTATCTTTCTCTTCTCTGCACATCTACAAATTATAAATTCAGCTAAAAATAACCAACAGCTGATGAACACAGCAACAGCTCGGTTGAAGGGTATGATAATATGATGACCTTGTTATTGTATATAATGTATTCAAACAGCTCTTGTTATTGTACCTCATCATGAATGGCTGCCTTCGACTTACATGTAAAGTTTGTCATAATTTACAAAAATGTTATTGTTATATCACCCTGGATAAGTAGCAGTATAAGTTCATGAAGTCAGAATAGACTATTTTGACTTCCCTTTGCCCTTCCCCTGATTCTTCTTAGCATCTAGCTTGGCCTGAATCCGAGCCGCAGCTGCGGCTTTTGCTTCCTCTCTCTTCTTCTTCTCCTCCTCTTTGTTTGCTGCCACCATTTCTCTCTGCTTCTTGAGTTCCCTGATTTTGAAGTTCAGGAAACATGTCAATATTTTCAGGAGCATCATTTGGAAATGAAGTTTGAAAAACAGCAGCTTTTGAAAATAACTTTCCAAAAAGCCAACCTTTGTTATATACTTGAAAAGCTGTTTTAATTACCAAATGTGTTTTTTTGCTTTCTTCAGAAATCGGGGTCAGAGACATTTATAAAGAATGAGTTTAACTTAAGTATGATTCCTACAAAAGCAGAATCTCAAAAAGCTGACAAACTTGTTTCCAAATGTTATCTTAACCTTCGACACAAATGAAGCACATGATCATAGGATGAGAAAATTTTTACTTACTCTAGCCTAGCCTTCTCATCCGAAACAATACTCAGACTTGAGCCTTTGCGAGGCCTGCAGGCGACCAACTCCACCTCAAAAATAAGCGTAGCCCTTCAACAAATGAGATAATGGTTATTTAGTTGCCAGCAAACAAACATAAAACATGATTTTCTGTGAGATAGAATACTCTGGTGGGATTTCAGGTGGTGAATCGGCACTTCCATAGGCATACTCTGGTTTGCAAGTGATCTTTGCAACCTCCCCAACCTTAAATAGCCAAACAAACGACAGATCACGAAGAATTCTTATTTGAAATGCAAGTGCTATGTCACTGTCCTAATACTACTTACCTTCATTGTTTTCAAAGCAATGTCCCATGCTTTGATCACAGAACCCGTTCCAATCTCAAAGGAGAAAACAGTGTTGTCTTCATGAGTTGTGTCAAAAACTTCACCAGATTCAGCAAGGATGCCTTCGTAATGAACTGCCAATGAACCAAAAATGTAAAACGAAATATAAATTCAAATAAATTAATCAAATAGATCCATGATGAAGTGTTGAGGAGCATAAAACTGATCAATAAAACTGTATGAGTTGTGCAGAGAGAAATTGTATGCCCGAGTAATAAACTTTCTCAGCATTAACAGATGACAAAGAGTAGCAGATCACAAACCAACTAAAACCATAGTTTAAAAAAGAACAAAGCTCATGAGGATTAAATGGCTAAAGACAGGTAACCAGTGTAGCATTATGTCGAATCACAACAGTGGAGAGATATTTAAAGACGAAATGTTCTTTATTAAAAGGAATCTTAAAGAGGGTGATTTTACATACCAAAATTGAGCTCATATTATAATTCAACACTACATGTAGGAGTTCATGATGCATTGGCATCAGATAAGAAAGTAGACTAGCAAGATAAGAATATAGTAAAGGAAAAGAAAAGGCACTTGTCACAAACAAGCATAATTCACTATATAGTATCGCAGAGAAGTGAAACAATTCCCCATCACAACCCAACTATTAACAATTACATCACAGCAATCATCAGGATTTACTAATGAACCTTTACACTCATTTGATCAAGGGGCATGGTTATTTCCAGTATTTATAGAAAATCAGACCCGTGATATTAGCTGGGGAGTAGCACACATGAGAAATTGAAATAGACGAAATGCACATTACATTAAATGTTTCCACCAGATTTGTGTTTTGTCCATATAAAAACGTCCCAGATGTGAAAACAAGTAGATAGAAGGTTTAGACACTAAACACAGAGACTACACGATCAAGAAGCAATGATGGCAAAGAAGAAAAAAACTTAGATATAGAGCAAAAGATGTTTATATAGAGCACATCAATAAACAAAGACAAAGTAGAAATGAAATGGATGACAATGCTATACACAAAAGCAAGGCCTGGACCACGAATGACAAAATTTCGAAGCATAGGAAGCTACGAAATTTGACATATTTTAAAATGCCTGTTAAAACATCTAACCAGATTCTGTAAAATGAGATTCTAAGTAACTAGTAAAGAAGTACAAGATCCTAATAGACAGACAAAAAATAGAGAATAGACCAAGTTTTCATGTTTTTTTCTTTAGGTAGCTAGAGGCGTGACAAAACATTAGGATCCTGACATTGTGGATCATATAATGATGAAAAAAACTCCCAACTTTGGTTCTTGAATCTTGATGCATGCATATGAGCATATCCCAGTTCCACTCCCACACTTCACTTCTCATGAAATCAATCATGGTGCTCTGTGGCGCATACACCAAGCAAAACATCATCTGCGATAGATGGAAAAGCTCTAAAGAACTCCAAACCAGTGGGGGGGAAAGAAAGTCATGAGTGATCATTTTAATAAAAATCTGGATCTAGAATTCATGCTAAAAGTGGGCATGTCTCTTTCAAAGTGACTGGGGAGATCCATGGCAGACGACAAACAAAACAAGATTAAAGTCAAGGGGATGAAACCATAGTCACAAAGTGCCCCAAACTTTTCAAACATTCAGTACAGTTCATTGATTCGCGTTGTTGCTTTGATGCTTTCACACCTAAAATTAAAGTTTTTATGTGTATTTCTCATACTAGTGATCAAATTACATCTACATAACAATTTAATTATCTCCTTATTTTATTGTACTTTATTTTTGTTAAATGGAATCGTTTTCTATTCCCAAAGAAGCTAAGATAGCACATGGCTAAATGGGGGTGAGAGAGGTGATAGAAGAAGAACATAAAAAAGCAACATAAACACACACAAAGTGCCAATCACCGCAGCCCGCAGCCGCAAAGAAGCACCCATCGAAGGGACGGATAAAAAAGGCTTCTACCCAAACCCCCGGTGGCAACCCCGCTACACGGTGATTCACAATTTCTCACTAATTTGTAAGCTCGCAACCCCGCTACACGGTGCCCCAATCCTTAATGCTTAGCAACGTCATCATCTCCTGCAGGTTCTCAAAATAGAAGTACGCCCCTTTAAAAAATATAAAAACGCTTATTTTTATTGTACACATCATTAATGAACGTAACAAAAGCCTTTTCCAATATTCATCATAAATGAACTTATGACCACGGATGGATGAGACTAGGCCATGGTGATTAGAATTTGATATTAGTAGTCCCCAATCAACAACGTTTACTATGGGCATTTCATGATAACAAGGGCAAGAACATATAAAATCCTCAGAATCTGACACACCCACAGGTCCATAAGTCAATATGATGTTCAAGATTGAATTTTGAATATTGGTTTCAAATTAAATTTCAATAAAAGAGGGTTACTATAGATACTGTTAGAAAATCAAATTTTGGGTTTCCATAAACTCATCAAAATTAGATCAACGAGAACACAAGAAGAAACCGAGATAGTGCTATCACAACATCCAAACAGAGAATTACCATCGACAAGGGAGAGGCTATCTGAGGGAGCAACCGCGTCCGGTTTGGGTGACCGGACGACGGTCTTGGTGACGCCGCCGTCGCCCGTCAAGTCGATCGGATTTCCCATCGTTTTTAGTTCTTGGTGGCAGTCACCGAGTCTCTATTTGATCAAAACATGTAAAGATCACATCTTTTTTGTTGGGTTCTTCAGATAATGAAAGAAAAAATTAGGGTTTCAGACCACCTGTTGAAGCCTGGTTAGCGGAGACGACTGTCACGTGTCGCGTTGTCTCCTCGTGTCGCTTTTATTTGGGTCCCTTTATTTGTGTTGCAACTTGCACTTTCCGAGGCCATTGCGCTTTCGCTCAATGGAGGAGCTATGGGAGGAGGCACGGCGCATGAGAAAGAAAAATGACAGAAGCAAGATATACAAGGTGTGGCTTTTACTAATTTCGGCGGGTTTTTGGCGGGTACTTGAGCGATCTGGACAATGAGGAATGACGTTATATTCAAGGACATCACTTTTTATTTTGAGAATCTGTGGGCGATGACGTGTCATTGCATCAAGGAATGGGGCACATGCATGTGCGGGGTCTCAAGTGTTCACATTGACGATCATGCATTCCTCATTACCGCGTAGTGATGGACCTGCAAGGAAGCGGGATAGAAGCCTTTTCTACTCCACTTTTCTCAGGGGCGTCTTGGTGAGATGGTGGTAGTGCACCGCGCGTGATGGCCCCTCCCGTCCTTTGTTTTCACTTTCTGCACTACCTATGTTTTTCTTCTTCTGTTTTTCTCAACTCATTCAGTCTTGTTCTTTCGATTCGTTGAAATAGAATTTGACTACATTTTCCTAAAAAAAAAAACTTGCACTTTCCGAGAAGGGAAAAATAGTTGTAATACGGTGCAGTTCGTAGATTCCCCAGTTCGTAGATTCCCTTACCAAAACTTATGCGTTGATAAATAAAATACAGTGAAACGATTAGGTGCGGCGAACGGCGGGTGCGGCTGCGACGTGTGCCGTTCGATCACGGGTCCATCGTATCCGACGGTCGATGTGAATCGCATCCGACCGTCCGATGCGATGGACCTGTGATCGACGGCCCGTGATCGCTGTCGCACCCGCTGTTCGCCGCACATAATCATCCATCATAAAAAATATATATATTTAAATATATATTTTTTATTATAATATATGTTTTATTTATCGATGTATAACACAAATAAATATTATCGTTTTATGGAAAAATACAATACACAGGGGTGTGCAAATTAGTATGAAGGATGTAAATGAATCCCGTTGAGACTAGAAAATGAACCATATTTAGGAATGGTAATATGACAAGTTTTGTGAAACTCAAACCCAAACTCGCTAACAAAATTTCGTCACAAATCTGTCCCAATAAGCATATAGAAAATTGAACCCGTCCCGTCATGTCCCATTTAGATCCAGTCGGATTTAGAAAAAAAATATTATAGCATGTTTTTATTTAAATTTAATTTAACTAACAATTTAAATAAAAATAAAACATTTATTAAAATATAACCGATAAAATAAGAAATAAAATAAAAAATATCAAACATTTATCCTAAATAACAAATATTATCATTAAAATAATATAAAAAGAAAAACAAATGAAACAGCAAACATGACATTCATTTGGGTTGGAGCATGGTTTATAGAGAATATTTGGTTTTAATATTAATTGCACCTGGGATGGGTTTGTGACGAAATTTGTTAAATAAACTCGCTTCCAGTTCTAAACCCGCCAGGTTTTATTTTGTATCTCCTGAACCCACCCCGAAACCCAACCCGACCAAGTCGGGTATCCGTCTGGGATAGTTCCATTGTCATTCCTAATCGTACCTAATATTTTTTTTAAGAGGGACGTTGTTATATACATTGTCTTTTTCAGTCTCAATTTCAGTCTCATATGTTTCGTTAGTATCAAACACTCATATTAACAATGCATAGACACCAATCTTTAGGGAAAAAAAATAATGTATATACCTCTTTTGAAAATTTTCACATTCTAATAATGGATTCATGTATTTTTTTTTAAACATGTACTGAATTAGATGAAGTATAATATTTAGGTATTAAAACACTCAATCTGTCTTGTAGTCTCGACTGTGGCTCAAGAGCGGCCTTCGAGATGTCTATACAATGCTATAGTGCAATATATGCTATGATAATGCAGTGTATAATGTACCATATATACTACACTATAGTAAAATAACCAATACCTCATTGTATACTTAACTCATTACAAGAAAAACATGCATTTGCGACTGTCCGTCGCAAATACCTTTTTGCGACGGTTATGCGGCAATTTGGGTTCCGCAATACGGCTTCGCAAAAGATTAGCGATGGTTTTTAATCGTCATAAATATCTTTTAAAGCGGTTTTTCTACCATCACAAATAATCCGTCGAAAAAGCTTACTTTTTAGTATAGCTGTGTAAACTCATTTTTTACGACGGTTAAGCTAGCCGTCGCAAAAAAAAAAAATTTATTATTTGGCTTTTGCGACATGGGCCTATACCGTCGCAAATAATTTTTTTCCGTCTTCTTATTATTTCTTCATTTAGAATTGTAAAATTTTTCATAAGTAACACATGCCAATTGCATCCATTTAATTCATAACAATAAAAAACTAATTCAGGACTAAATAAAAGAAAATGAAAGAATTCAATAACTTTGCAACTATATGAGCAAATGAAAGCTTTCTTCTTTATAAATTTGTTTCTAACATTATTTCAAACAAAAAACTAAGACGCTACATCACAAACAAGAGTACTAAAGGATAAACATTTTAATGAAAGTAAACCATCTTGCATCTCCTGCGTTCCTTTCCTACTTTGCTGCTCCAATACTTTTAAGCCTCCAAGGCCTATCAAATTTAATCAACAGAAACTCATCAAACAACATTACCAAAAAAAACATATACTACCTTCATAAAAATGAATTATATATACTATGCGCTAAATTGTATAAACTTACTTATAGAACAATAAAAAAAATACATAATTCGTCAAAGGAAGAACTACAAATAAAGACTGCTCTGGTGCTCCCTGTATAATAGCTTTGTATGTAATGCAAAAATTGGCTATTTGTCAAAAACAAAAACAAGATTGCCAATTAATTACTCAGTCTTGAAATTAAATCTCAACACCCACTATTTGCCAATTAATTACTAATATTAACAAAAACTAATATTATAATAGCAAGAGTCAGAGAGGGAAAAGAGAGCATTTGGAAGTTTGGAATGTTCACCCATGACAACCATGTTTGGAATGTAGATCATGATGTATTGTTGATTTATAATGAAAAGATGTGAACATCTAGTGAGTAAAAAAAAAAGTTTTTTTCCTGAAACACACACTATATAGACTGGAATCAATCAGATCATATTATATATACATGCAGAAAACACATAATATTATAGAAATAAATATTATTATATAAAGGGGCTCTACAAGTCCTTCCATAGGATAGGGTAGATAGTGACTAAGTGAGCATTTGGGCATGTAAGCCTGAAGAGGGGAAAGGGGCCAGAATACCGAAAGTGTTTCCATAAATTAGTTTAATGAAAATAGACTTAACAAAGAGGCAATAATATTGAAAATCATTATGGTTTTGTTAGTTTTTATCTATCTTGGTTAAATCTTTTCCTACCAATAAGAGGATGACTCCAAACCAACACCAACAAGACACCCAACTATCTTAAGTCAGGAAAACAATTCATTATTTCACTCTCCTGTACACATAACTTCAACAAGTTTACCATATGATTCATATTAGACAAGTGAGATAGAGAATAAGAATAGGGGGATTTGGTGGTGGGGATATAATAAGGTTAAACTGAATATTGGACCTGCATACCACACAAGCAGACTGCATCTGCCATTGCCCAATGATAAACTTGGAAATATTTTTCAGACATGATTGTATTGAAAGAGAGTTCTAAAAGGATCAACACAAGTGCACAATGCACCATTACCAAGCACCAAATACAAGGCCGGTGGGATAGTAAATCAGCTTCTGTGTCACATGTGCAAAGTCTGGACAAACTCAGAGAACAATAAGAGATACTTCATCAAAACAATTAAAGTGCACACAGATGCAAAACAAAAATCAGCCAAAATTAACAAATCTGATGCACACAGAACTACATATACATACAAAAAGATTTAAAAAAACTCTCTGACAACCATAAACTTCTATTTCTTTCTCATAAAGAAGATTCTACCATTTCAGATTTATTATGAAACTACAACATTACAATCAATCAGACAGCATATCATAGAATCCTTAAGCTGACAGAGGCGAAGATAATTAAAATGTTTATTCAAGCCTTTCCAACAATCTTTACTCAATGCCCATCAAACCCACATTAGATAACTGACTAACATGTAGAGAATGGCAAATATACTTTGCTAAAACAAAACACGTAGAGAATGGCAAAGATACTTCATTTTGTTATTATACCTATTCAGCAATACATAGAGTATCTTATGATTTGTTCACACTTTACCTAAAAAATTTGACATCTACTTTGTTATTATACCTATTCATCAAAACATATACTTCCAAGTAGAGAATGGCAAAGATACAAATAGGAATTTCATTTTGTTATTATACCTATGAAATTTTAACTAGGCCAAACTTCATGGGATATCTGAAAATGTGATGAAACTAGGCAGATATGAAAATAACAAAGATCAATAAATAGATTAGGTGGGATGCATTTAAAATATAATGTACATTGAATTAAAAATGAATTATATACTATGCGCTGAATTGTATAAACTTACTTATAGAAAGACTTTTCAATCTGTTCTGATGAAAATGTAAGCATTAAGAGTACTTAAAAATGAATCACTTGACTGTCTGACAATGAAATGTTGTAGTTTGGTATAATATTGTTGAAAACCTTAAAGCACTTATAATTGGAAAAAGAGAAGTTGCACTATCATATGAAACTCCAATCCTTACATGTCCCTAAGAAGTCGATAATAATCATCAAAGAAGCACATCAGATTTGCATAAGTAGTACGCCTAATAAGATAATAGAATAGATGCAACGGACCTTGTGTTAATCCGAGGTAATTAAAGATGGTAAGTTAATTTGTGCCACCCAATTTCATTTTATAAACCACCGTATGAGAAAGGGAAGAACCATACAAGTGATTTTATCAAGGAGTTCTTTAGGGACTTGCCAACATAAACAGATGATATGAATTAACAAAAAATCCATCACAAAATTAACAAACATTAATCAAACACAAGTCAAAGAATGTAATTGCCTCTGATTTGTTATTCGGTTCTAGCTTGTTAATAAATCACTTCTTCAACAACCTCTCTGCATTACCAAAAAACCAAATCAAATTTATGTAACCAAATCAACAATAGAACTAAATATCTAAACATAAACCCTAAATGCCACATTACATCACGATTGAAGGCGAAGATCAGATAGTGCTTCCCTATCACGTCCTCGGCTGATATACCATCCATGACTGCAAGTATTCAAAGCACCCAAAAACCCTCTTATCAGTCTCTCAATCAGTATATACGACTCAACATCACAAACCAACAAACCAAAAAAAATTAAATAAAAAAATAATCAAACAACAAAAAGAAAATACAATCGGTCACTACAAATGTTCTTGACGGCGAGGATGATGTCATCCGGGGGTCATGAGTTCCCCGGCTGAAAGGGTCGCGATGGCGGCGGCGGCGGAGGTGTCACGGAGGTTGGCAAGGGTAAAGGGGGAGATCTCGCCGACGAGTTTTTGGTCGGAGGTGACGACGGCGATAGCGGTCTGGTTTGCGAGGGAGTGGGGGAGGGGTCATGGTAGCCGACGGTGATGACGGAGTGGTCGATGAGGCCGAGGGAGAAGACGGAGAGGGCGGGGAGGGGAGAGAAGGAGCCGATCGAGTTGAGGAAAAACCGCGTCACGTCTTCCTAGGTTAGCCAACAATGGAGGAGACGGAGAGGGCGATGTTGTTCTTCCGATTCAATTGGGATTGGCGGATCGAGACGACGAGGTCTTGCGCCCTTCTTCGAGGATCAGATCTAAAGCGTCCAAAAAGCTTTTTCAAATCAAAAACCCTAAAAATGTCAAATCCAATTGAGAATTGAGAAATAGATAAAAGCGGGTTAGGGTTCTAACAAGGTCTTTGCGACCGGAACAACCAACCCATCATAAATTAATTGTATTTGCGACGCCTCCACTCGGTCGCCGCAAAATCAGCAAAATATATGCGACAGCCAATTATTTCCGTCAAATTATAAGCATTTGCGACGGTTTTAGTGCGCCATCACAAAAAATAAATTTTCTTGTAGTAACTTTTTATAACAGTATGTACTTTAATGAATAAATATATATTTATTTAAAAACAAAGACTGTGGAGACAGAGGACATGACAATACATAAGACTAAAAATATTATTTTTAATTATATTTTTTAAAAGGGATTTTTATTTTTAACTCCCCATAAACCATCGTATTTAGCGATCACTCCCTCACTTCTTCGTATTTGGGTTTTACTCTCTAGATTTAAATGATAATTTCTTTTTACTCCCTGTAAGGGACCTATCCAATGTACATGTTAACTCACTAGTTAGTGTCATATGTTTACAAAATATGTAAAAATGGTGCTTCAATATAAGTGTTAAGAGAATGTTAAATGTAGGCCCCACCTGTCATATGTTATCTTTCATGTTAAATTTAGCTAGTGCTTTAGCCAGCTAAATGTGGGCCTCACCATTTAAAATATTCAAAAAAATATTATTTTGGGTGAGTGGAGAAATTTGAGTTGGTGGAGAGGTGGGTCCACTATTATCTTGGCTAGCTATTTAGCTAGTCCATTGAAGCAACAACAACCAACTAAATAAGAGAATAGTAAATGAGGGTCTAGTGGAGGGTTAAAGTGCTAACATGACACTTTAACATTTTGTTTAGTTAGCATATCCATTAGAGATGCTCTTATACAATAAACATAATCACATGAATGATAAATGTGTTCCCTTCACTTGTGAATTGGCTATGAACCCCATACATCTTTGGATTTTACATTTATGTTTGGTCATTTATTAGTTCCTACAATTTAATGAGTAACACCTATCTCATGCCTATTGTTGGGTGGAAATGCTTTTTTTACCAAACTTTGTGCCGAGTCTTTTCGTTTTTTCATTCTCTGTCCTCACATTCTTTTATGCCCCGTTTGGGAAGCGGAATAGGCGGGTATAAGGGTAGTATAAAGGTGATATAAGAATGGATAAGGAAAATGATTGTTTGTTTGCAGAGTATAAGTTAATATTATTAAACCAGTTTAAACGAGTATAAGAGAGTATAACAATTCTAAGTAACCCATAGGATAAGCTATACTCACTTTATCTATTCTCATGGGCTCACATGTCAAATCAACTTTTTACATCTTATCACATCAAATCATCTATCAACACCTCTTATACATCAAAGGGCTCACATGTCAATTCAACTTTTTTACATTTTATTTATATTTTATTCTTTATCAACCAAACAACTCAACTTTTATTCTTACGTTTTTCAATGAGAATAAAAAAAAAAAACCAAACAGAAAATATCTTATTCATATAGATTTGTTATCTATACTGGCATAGTTATCTATCCTGAATAATTTAATTCCGCTATTTAAACAGGGACTTAGGATATTACCTATTTTTATGAAATAAATATGACTGTATTTTACCTTGGAAAATAAACTCTTATCTCCTGGGGGAGACAAACATTGGGACCCATGTTGGGGCATTTGAAAAAAAATATATTTTTTACGAAGAGAGAAAAAAAATATAAAAAGTCCTTTTTACAAATATAAGAAAAAATTCAAATTTAGCTAATATTTTTCTCTCATTATTTGTTCAACTTAGAAATTAAAATGATTTCAATGCTTTTAAAACCACAAATAACTGTTGAGAAAAACTGTTTAATGTATAACGAATCAATCTCTTTAAAATCATTTTTTGGCAAATGATGCAAATAAGACTCTAAAAACATATTAATTGTATCAAGACTCTTTGTTATTGTCTAATGGTCTATATGTTTTACATCACTTTTAGCATGACCTTATCGAGGCTTATAATACAGTTTGGATTCTTCTTCTCATCTTTGTTTTGATTTGGATGATCCGAGTTGGTCTTGCAAAATCGCAACCTCTCCATTTGACTCAATTATTTCAATCTTTAGCCCACTTTTGCGTTCACTACCTCTCCCCACAAAAAAATAATGCAAAAGCAATGCTAACCTTTTAAATAAAAGGCAAGGAAAAGATGCCTTATCACAATCCCAATCCAAATCCAATTATTGGGTAGATGACACTTATTAACATATGTTTGTATAAACACTGTTCACTCGGTCTAATAGTCCAATAATGAGGGGTCCAACAAAACCCATGTCTACATTGAATCTTGAACATTGGAATTTGTCCTTTCTTCCACGCATTTAATCCACATAAATTAAAATAATTAAAAAAAAACAAACCAAATTGTTAATGCAGCAACGCCGTCAGATATCAACACTTGAAGAACGATTAAGAAAATAAAATATCACATAAAACAACACAAATATTTATGTGGTTCGACAAAATATGTCTAAATCCAAGGAAGAGAACAAAAAAAGATTCACAATCTATCAACCTCTCTCCTCTAGATCGTCCATTTCTCTCTGAGAAAACTCTAACCGATCGTCGCTCGTGGTAAAGTCTCTCACATTAAATCCGATCAAGGTAAGACTAAAACAATATGATACAATTAATTCAAACTACTCAGGATATTGATAAAACCCTAGACATTCACCAACAGACCCTTCATGATAGAAAGCAATACATCTCAAAATACAAATTTACGTGACGGTAATCCTTCACATTTTCATTTAATTATATATCAAGAATCCACGTGGAATAATATTTATTCGTGGACCAAACAACTGCAATAATAGTACATAATTATAAATCAAACCAAACAAAAAATAATTATTAATCAAAATCCATAACAACCACCCCAACAGAACTTCCATCAATGCATTCTCATTTGAATTCGAGGGGTCAATCAAACCTTTATTTCCTTTTGGACGTACTCAATTGTCCATTATACCCTTGTTATTACGATATTTTAAACATTAAGGCAAGGGCATTTTGGTCATCGACCCTACCTCAACGTGAGTCCGGTCGGACGTCCATATCTAAGAAGTCCCGCATACGTGTCCACACCACGTGTAAAGATCTCGACCGTCCATCAGCACCCGACATCCACGTAGGCGTACCCCAACGTGTCGGGTTCGACGTGACCGTTGACCAGTCTCGGGCCCCACCACCTCTCCATCATGACCGTTGATCTGGAAAGCAATTACCTAACAATTGACCCACCAATCAGACGCTCAGACTGGTCCCGTCCTTGGCGGAGTCACATCGAACGGTCCGGTAGGTGGGTGGGTGTGCCACACGTGCGACAAAGGGGAAAAAAAACCTCTCCGAAAACGGACGGTCCAGATCTGGACGTCTCCCTACACGTGAATCTACAGCGTCCGTACCTTGCTTTTCGAACCTTTTGACCGGTCAAACGAATGCTCTTGGTTTCTGATTTCTAGAGGGCCTAAAAAGGGGCAGTATCGTAATTGTAGGTCTGGGAGGCCGTGCTGAAGTGGTGGGATGACTGTTTAGTGGAGCTAAAAGCCAGGGTCTTGATATTCTCACCCTCCATAAACATTAATCACTACTAGAGTTTAATATTAGTTGGATTTTCGAAAAATCCAATCTCTATATGTGATAGTGGATGGAAACTGTCAATTACTTCTCAGAGATTACCACATTAAAAATTGTTAGGTTTTTTAGTTTTTCCTGTTATTACTATCTTTATTTTATTTTTATTTTTTTTTAGAAAACTTGATCAATTAATTTTTTTTTAGTTTTTTCTGGTTATTATTATCTTTATCCAATAATTAAAACAATCACCTTTTCATATTTGACCTTTCATAACTGTATGATAGATTATAAATTTTCTTCATTTTACTCATGTTTAAATATGTTCATCTTTCAAATACCTTTACTTTAAAATTCCGAGGCATCAGTGCTGGTAATATTGCATCTAATTTTAATGACTTGATGCATGATTTTAATTTTTTCATGACAATCACATGTAATTCAGTAAGCACTTTCTCCATCTATGAAAGATGTTAAGAAATCAAATCTTAAAAAGCATCATTTAAAAAAAAAAATCCTATGTTGGTTAGCATAAATTTCATTTGTGATGTGGATAACATAGGCAGTTTATCCATATCTTACGCATCTTAAATATTTAATAATAAAAAAGAGAAAATATAATTAAATGGAAACTATTTGAGTGGCTACCCATCAACTATGTATATTAATTTATACTTCACAAGACATTTTCACATGACTGTTTAGCATCCAAAGCGAATCTAAAGTGTTGAATGGGATGGAAGATGAGTGAAGATATCATATCGGGAAAAGACAAAACATGAACAGCAGTGTTGCTCCTTTGGGATCCAAAAGTGGGACCTCACCCACGTTCGTTGCACCATCACATAAAAATATAACATTCAAAAGATTACATAAAATAAAACATTGGATTGTCATCTTGGGATGACGAGAAGCTCAGATATCACATGCGTCTCTCTCTCATTCATGATCATGTGTTTTTCATCACCCAGTGTCAATTCAATCATCCAAAAAAAGTAAAAAAAAAAAAAAAAACAACACATCAACAAAGATTTTTAGATGTTTGAGTTGCTAATGAAAAATGTAATCTCACTTTCAAACCAAAATTTTCTGTACATCAAAGAAGAAAAAAAAGTTTCTTGTTGCGCGACTTCCGAGGCGTGGTCAGCAGTCTCGATATTCGCGCCAGCAGACGAGCATGGTCACGCACCGCCTCATGATGTAGAATCTCGCGCGCTGTTCCTTCACGAGGCTCGCGCACCGCCGCGTGAACGAGCACCTCTCCGCCTTCCTCCGCCTCGTCGCGGCGGCGGAAGCGGCGGCGGAGCAGCTGTTGCTGCGCCCCAATGTGGAGGGGACCGGGACAGACCTGGGTAGGGTCGCCGCCGACACCCTCTCCTCTCTCCGGCTGCCCTTCTTGGAGAGCCTCCACTTGTCGTCCATGCAAATCTGAACCGGCGCCACCACTTCCATTGGTCTTTTAGAAACCTTAAAAGGATCTGAGTCTCTCTCTGTTTTGGGTGTCTTTTGAGGGTTCTCTCGATCTGGGTTTCTCTCTGTCTGTTTTTTTTTTCAGCCTGTGAAGAGTGAAGAGCAGAAGGTAGGGTTTGGATATTTATAATGGCTCTCCTTTAAATGCATGGTTCAGTATTTTCAATTCTCAATAATAATAAAAAAAACGAAAATGGGTGGCAAGTCATACCTCGGAAACTCCACCAACTTTTCCTATCTGATATTTTTTATTTGGGGAAATTACCCCTGTAATCGGTCGAAATGCATTAAACCCCTTCATTTTTTTTAATACCATATAACCCTGTAAAAAACACATACAAATTAAATCACCCTCTACATTAAATTTTTGTTATAAGTGATGAGTATTCATAATTTTTTGTTAACCTAACTAAAAATACATATACTAAATTTTTTTTTAATTTATTAAAATACAAAAAATTCTCTATAAATAATGATTTTATTCTTTTAAATTGATTATAAAATCTTATACATATTATTTCTTGTATTTTTTATACATTATAAGAGTTTTTAATATATTGTGTTTTTAAATAGAGTTAACTAACATAATATCGCATAATATTTTTCATTTATCAATGAAGACTATTTGATTTTGTATAAGTATTTTAAGAGAGTTATATGAATTTTGGTGTGTTTGGATGCGCAATTGTACAATGTTTGTTTGCGATTGCAGTAAGCTGCGTTTGCAATCGTACAAGTAAATAATTTTATTGTATCAGCTTTCTGCACACAGATTTCAGGTAAATAGTGTCCAAAAACTGATATTTCAAAAAGACTGTGAAAGTGAGTTTCTGAGAGAATTAATTTTAAAACTCAGATTACTGTAAAATCAATTTTACAATCGTGCAACCAAACGCGAGAAAAAGACATGAGTTATATGGACATGGAAACTGTTTTACATGGGGTTAAATGGTTTTTCCCTTTTTATTTCTGTGCATCTTTTACTGCAGCAGGTGAAGTTTTTAGGGTTAGAAAAAACAAAAACAGTGTGCAAAAGAGAATCTTTTGGGACTGGGCTCCTTCGACCGTCCTCGTTGCATGGAACCCATTATGGCATTATATTGTGTATATAGTGTGTGTTGTGTGTATAATATGATGAGATTTCACACGTCATGAAACAGACACTAGAAAACAATGAAATGTGTTTACAGCGGTGCAATAGCTGTTATGTGGAAGGGGGTTTGGGGTGAGTTTGCAAGTACTGCAGAGTGGGGGAAGACAAATCTGGGTTTGATTAGTTGGCAGGGTTTGATTGGGTGGATCTGTGGTTTTTATGGGGATGCTGTTGTGTGACTACTGGTCAACAGTCTGAACCCCTGGCTTTCACTGTGATCAAGTGGGATCGAGTACGTGCGGAGGGGGTTCCAGCCATTATCCTCCCATGTGTATCGTTTAGAAGATATCAGGTTAGGTTTAACGTGCGTCAGATAATCAATCGCCTCGTCTTATCTTTTAATTTTAAAATATTAAAAATTAAATTTATTTGAATCTTAATTTTAATTTTAAAATCTAAATAGAATATTTCAATCACAATGTTTATTTCAAAACGTGAAGATCAAATGATCATGAGCTCTTTGTGAAATAATGTTTAATTCTTGGAAGTTATGTTTTATTTTTTAATTATTAATTTTTATGAAAGTTATTTGAATTAAAAAGTTGGGTCTTGATTTTCAGTTAATTATTTAAAATTATGGTAATGTGAAAACACATTTTTAACCATTCGATTTTAATAAAAACAAGATCCCTTAAACCGTGTTTTCAAGTGCTGCATTCACTTTTTCACACATGGTGGCTTTTAGGAGAGTTTGATCTTGTTTTTTTTTCTATATCACTTGCATGGATTGATGGAGGGGATTAATGTTATAAAGTTTTCATATGAGGTGTTATTATAATTAAATCATTTTTCCTAACAATGGATGTGTTTAATTCGGTTGGATGAGATATATAATGAAATATCTATTTTTGAAAATTTACCAAAGAATCTGAGGACTAAAAAATTATCATATACAAGACTGCTTAAAGCATCATTTTATAGATGTCTTTTATTAATAAAAAAGATCACAATTATATTTTGTTTTACAAAGTTAGGTTTTCTCTCGAACATATGGCACTGTGTCCTACTGTTTAATCCTTTTCCACTAGGATAGAAACGTGGAGATGGGATTATGGTAGTTCACTAACTCCTATGTTATGTGTGATACAATAGGTTAATATATCTCCGTTACATATATTATTTCATGAGTTAGAGTTTTTTTATAATTGTGAAAAAGGTTAAAAGATTAAATCTTGAAAAACATCATTCTTCTTAAAATTTTAAATTAATTCTTTATTTTAAAATTTGATTTTATTTTAAAAAAAAGAGTTGTTGAAGTTTACTCGTGGTCCCCAATCAATGAATCAAGAGAGCTTTTGACAAGAACAAGTAAAAAGAGCACATTACGTATGGTTCAAGTGGTCCCTAATCAATGAATCAAGAGGGCTTTTGACAAGAACAAGTAAAAAGAGCACATTACCTAGGGTTCAAGTCATTGAGATTTCCATATAGCTTTGCTATGCATGCATAAATTATGGGAGCGTTTGGATGTCAGACATATTTTTATAAATATGTGTATTAAAAATTTAGCTTTTTCATAATATAGGAAGAGACGACTAACTTTCAATCTTCTATTTTGATTTTAAAATTTTAATACATTAAATATTATTAAAAAAATTAAACAGTTATTATGAAAAATTAAGTACTTAAAAAAAATCTTCTAAAAGTCAGAAATATCAAAATCAGCCATATTTTAAAATAATACTTAAAAAAATCTCATTTCACAATTTTTAGAAAAAAAAACTAATCTACCCTTGTATAATTAGATTTTTAACCTAACACTTGTTAAGTTATTCAATACCAAAAACAATTTTCCCTACAAAACAACAATCAATCAATTCCCTTAGAGGTTTTGTTATTACATATCATATTGTGTGTTTCTTATATATATTTTATTTGATGTTGTTTATTATTTCTTATTGTGTATAACAATAATATGAAATTTAAATCTGTATTATGCCCTAAAGCAAATGATGATATTTTAGTATTCTAAATCCTTATTATTATTATTTTTGCTTCGCTATTCACATTTTTTATGGCGTTATTATTACATATCCATTTTTTTAAAAGAAGCATTAACATTTAATGAAATTCATCATAAAAATTAAAATTATATTGACATATATCTAACAAAATCCAACTCATCACAAAAATCTAGAGTAAAAAAAAGTTATACATGAGAATATGTGAAATACATTAACAAAAATAGTAAAATATTTAAAAAATTAATATATTAATGATATAATTATATAATGATAGATTATATATTCTTTTATATTTTTAAAACTGTGAAATTAGATTTTTTTTTAGCGAAATTAGAAAATGTCACTGATTTAGGTTTTTTATTTTTCATTTTCCCTATTTTAAAAAATGATTTTGAAAGCTACTTTAGTTCGAAATAAATGCATGGTTGTGGGGGCCCACTCGAGTAATTGAGTATTTTAACGCACGTGCCGTCTCGCAAATGATCGGTGCCGTCCCCTGTCAGTCAACGGTCAAACATATAGAGGGGGTTTATTTTAGGATTTTTTGCGTTTGGAACCCTAAGTTTTCTAAATTTGTAGAAACACTCTCTATAGTTTAAAAATATGAAATTACATTCCCTATCATTAGATTTTTCATTAAGATAAGTTAAAAGAACCATTTAACCCTTTTAGTTAAATATTTATTGTATTTTTATCTTTTTCTATGAATTGTTTTCACCTTTTAATTATACATTGTTGTATAACTTAATTCTCACAAAAAAATGCATTCAAATGAACTTGAAGAGTTAATAATTGTATAAGTTAATATTCATAAAGAATATATAAAATTAATTAATTGATTTTTTTATGTTTAGAGAGTTAAAGGTAATATAATAATTTTAAATTATTTTTGTAATAATGAGAAAGAGTATAAGTGTATATTTTAAAATTTCAAGGGATGCAGGGGCGGAGCCAGGCGGGAGGGCTGGGGCCGGGCCCCCCCAAGCCATGGCTTGTAATGCATGGGTGGGGATGATTTAATATTTTTTTTGCATTTGGCCCCTCAAAAAAAATTATTGTTGATATATCCTTTTCAAAATTCCATTTCCACCCACAAAAAGTTCAAATTTTACATGAATGCCATTTGGAGGGGTATTTTACGCAATATTTATTTAAAAGATTTTACCGGAACACCTTTCAAAATGATATTTGTGCACAATTTAAACCCTTTTGAATTTTGAGGGTTATATATGCAAAAACCCTAATTAAAGGAGTGTGTTTAAAATTCAAAAATGTTACATGCAATACCATTTGCATTCAGTTAACATGCATACATTTGATTATTTTTGAAGTATATGTTTATATAATAAAGTATATTCATATTTTATAAAAATGAAGTATATACTCATGTGAAATAAATGCATAAATTTTATTTATATTTTCTGTAATAGTGTAATATGTATTGCGTTAACTGATTTTATATATTACATTAGACATGACAAATATAAATTGAGTTATAAAAAAGACTGAGTGTATTAGCACTTATTGAGAGTTGGAGTCACAAGTCTTTTTTTAAAAAATAATTGTGAAAAATTTTATTTTTATAGAAATATTGCTATATGGTTTTGAGGGGTTGAAAAATCACTAATTTGGATATTTTGTTGATTTTTTTATTATATTAATTTTTAATAATTGTTATAATGAGTCTCTCAGATTTTTTGAAGTATGGTTCAAAATTTTCTTTTCAAAATATAAGCTTAAAGGATATTCTTATATGTTTTTGTGATCTGATTTTTTTTTTCATATTCATTTTTTCAATTTTTGAAACTTCATTTTTTGTTCAATTAGTTGTGATGGAAATAATGATATATCAATATTTTTTTAAAATCTTCTATAAATTATTCTAGATCACCAAATATAAGAAAAGAAGTATAAAGAAAAACCTTAAATCTAAATCATTATTACTTCAAAGACTCGATCATTATATATTCAACCGTCTTAATTTTGTTTTTAAGTTATCGTATATCTATAATTATTATTTTTATCTTCCTCTGTCTCTTGACCCTCCGGCCATCCCTTTGCTCTAATTTCTGGCTCCGCAATTGAAGGGATGCTATGGAGGTTTTGAAAACTTTAGGGGTTCATTTTACCATTTATTTCAATTTTATAGTGGAGTGATTCCATTGAACTTTGTTTCAAGCCCACTGGAAAAATTTGATTTTCTATTTGGGAAACTAGCTAATGTGCATGTGCGATGCATATGGATTATTTTGTTGATTTGAATTACAAATATTAACTATATTAAGTTGCATTAAATATTTGTTAAGATAAGTCAATAAAAATAAATTTGGATCAGTGACAAAAAATTAAAAAACATGACCAACTTTTTAACCCAAAAGTATTTAATTAATAAAAGTGAAACATGTCATCCTATCATTTTTTATATTGAATATACATTGGTTGTCATATTTTAAGATTTTTATCCCATTAAAAAAATAAAGAAAATAAATTCAAAATTTTTTATACGCATGACACAACTCGATCATATATAATAACTCATCTAAAATTTAGCCCTCCACATGATTGCATAATAATCGTAACACTTTAATTCTCATTATGCATAAATTACAGTAGTCTTCTAACATGAATATTTGTTTGCTTATGCACTTTCATACAATGGTATATAATGTTTATTAAAAAAATTGAACTCATTTATAATATAATTACAAAAAAATACATGCAAAGTGTTTCAAGAAATATAAATATATCCAAAGTTAAAAATAATTGAGAATACAGAAGAGAAGTGATCCACAACTATTCAACTATCTACATTATTTTTATTATACAACAATAGCAATATAAACTAAAAAAAATGTACTTTAATGAAACAACAAAAGAAAAGAAAAAAAAACATTAACCTGTTTAAGTAAAATGTGCTATGAGTTTATTGAAAATCTGGCAACTCCACAGGGCCATACAGGTTACAAACATGATAAGAAAAATTAATTCCCAACTCAATGTAATATTGACAAAAAAAAATGTAATTCGATGAGTCAACAAAAAGATAAAATAAAAATTTAAACCAAGAGATCCATCTATATTAAACCCACAGCTAAATGCGCGAAAAAGAACAATATGTCTTAGGGTGCGTTTGGTTACGCGATTACGCAGCGTTTGCGATTGTAGGAAACTGCTTTTGCAATCGTGCAACTAAACAGTTTTACTGTAGCAGCTTCATGCACACAGATTTCAGGCAAATAGTGTCTAAATGCTGGGAAAGTGAGCTTCCTGCATAATCAATTTAAAACTCAAATTCCTACGGAATCAGTTTTGTAATCGCATAACCAAACGCACCCTTAACTGAGTTTCAAAATCTAAGTTAAATGGAAGTATGGAAATGAAAGGATCAAAACCAATGAAATAAAACTAAACATAGAAAAGAAAAATAATAATTAATCAAACAAAAAAATATCCTCACATGAATCACAATGGAAAAACATGTATTAGTGATGTTTAGGGAATAACACAATAATAAGTCTTATACATATTTTGAATAAATTAAAATCAAACCGAACGATTCCAAAAGTATGAAACATAAATTGGAAAAATTAAATGAAAAAATAACCCTGAAAAGTAAATGATGTTATATAATTTAAGGAAATGTGAAACCTATGACTTTAAGTTACAATTAAGCAATATTTGAATCATATAACAATAAAAAAATTCAATCGTATTAATAAAACTAAAAGAAACTGTGGGATTTATTCATAGTGCTATTTTTGTTAAAAAATTGCATGACGTATTCAAGTGTGTTTATCAAAATTGGATAATATTCTATTCTCCATACTTATATATAGTTTTAAAAATAGAAGATAAAATCAGGCGTGTATTGTTTTGTAGTGTCCTATCTGTAAATATTTATCTTATTCTGTATTGTGTTTTCAAACTCAAATGATAGGTAATCTATCCTCGGTTATCTATAACTCAAATTACTTTGAAAAAAAAGTGTTCTTATATGTGTTAGTCATATTTTTACTTAGATTGTCATTAGCATATTTTTACTTTTTTTTGTAGTATGTTTTCAACCATGTGTTACTTATCCTTTTTGTGTATGTTTAAAAATAAATCCACATCTGTTTGAAAATAAAATCAATATCTCATCAATTTGGATTTTGTCAAAAGGAGTGTTTTTTAATTGAGTATCCAAAAATTGGATCCTATTATTATTATTTATTATTTATCAGTGTTATTTAAGTTTCACAAATCATACTTAATTATCCCAACATATTATAAGAAAAGAAAAAATAAATTGAAATCAAACCAATCATTTTAGATGCGTGAGAATATAATTTAAAAAATGAATGAAAAAATAACCCTACAGAATGAATAATGTTAATTAATTATTTATACAAATGTGAAATATATGAATATTAGTTATAGTGGACAATAGTTTATTAGATTGTGATTTGATGTACCGCATTACAAGTTACATGTCTTCTTAAAGATTATAGCAAACTAAATAATAAAAAAAGAGATGCACTACATGATCTAGCAAAAAAAATAATGAACAGAAGAAAGAAAATAGTAAATAAGAGTCGACATAACAATTCCACAACATATCTTTCACAAGTTATTCTCAGACTTTAATTGTATAATTCTAACAACAAATAAAAAGAAGAAACCATATGAGATAAAAATATTTTCCTTTTTATTGGGTGTAACCCTCCAAAAAAAAAACCTTAGACATGTATAATATGAATACAAAATGGTCGGCTTAACCGCCTCCACGATGCTTCGATGATTATCATAAGATTAGAACTATCCACCAAAGATAAATAAATAAATAAAAAGAAATATAGAGAGAAATTAACATGAACCCGTTTGGAGATCTTTAGGAGACGATCCGCACATCACCAATATCAACTTTTATATCCAAGCAGTGCTCATCTCCACCATGGCTGGTATGAATAAAATGTGTGAATCTCATTGAATTATAAATTGAAGTAGTTCATAAAGAATTCAACAATACACAATTATTTGGTATTTATTGTTTCTTGAATGATGATTAAATTGAATTCAAGAATATGTATAGTCATATGACAAGTACAGATTTTCAAGAATTTAAAAAGACATACATTACGAAGAGATGGAGGGGGTGGATGAATGAATGAATAATGAATGCATTGAGTCATTTAAAGAAAGACAAACAATACAATCCCCTTTATTCTTAAAACAAATTTATTATTTGAAAATTCTTTCTCTTAACAGTAGAGACATGCCAAATTTTTAAAAATGAGGAACCAAAAGAAAAAATTTAAACAACTTTATCATTATCAGTAAACTTATACAACTTTATTTTTGAACATTGTAGTAGGAATATATATCTTGCATGATACCCACATGCACAATAAATAAATAATTTAAATACAACAATAAATATAAACAATTTCTCTTTAAGGAAGCAAAGTTAATTATTAGGTCTCCTTTCCATTATGTTGGATGTTATGTAATAAAATCCTTCAAATACTTGAATAAATGGCATTATATGAAATAATTTTTTTATATATATATCATATTCAGGGACGTTGGTAACTTACTTGTTTTGGTTTAAAGGTGGTGTGGACGTAGAATATGATGCAACCAGATAAGTAGTTGAAGATAATACACTACAATAAGAACATAAGAAGATAAAGTCATAAATAATTGAAAGTATAATTAATATCACAAATAAATCAAAATATCTTATTCATTCTTTTTTAAAGGTTTACAACCCCTTAAGTACAAGACATCCCAACAAAAAAATATTTATCAGAAAATTAAAATTTAACAAATATTTAAAAATGAAATCAAACTTGTTAATATAGCTTCGCATGAATTAATTGAAATACTATTGTTATATTAAACATTTCATTGTCAATCTGCGAAGATTAGGTTCTTTGATATTCATGTTTGTTTGTTTGAAGGAATTATTTTTTATTGGTGTTTGTGATTGTAGATGTGGTGACAAAGTTTATCGAGGGTATGGTAGAAACATATCCAGGTTTGCAATACCTGGATGGGTTTCCCAGGGTAAAATATAAAAATATGAAATTTAAATAGGCACCATCACATCACTCACATATATATCCTAATCACTAATATCTAGGAAATTATTTTTTTTATGATATTTAGACATGAATAACTTCAAAGTTTCTATGTACCATGCAAATAGAAAAATAAAATAAATGAAGTTGTATAAATTCTTAAATGGGATCAATCACAGACTTTATTTCAAAACACAGAGTGGATCTTAACCGAAATTTCATTATAATATTTTCATATCAATAACCTATAATGTTATTGGCAAAGCATTTCCAGTAACGTAATTTGGAAGTACGTAGAATAATCAAAGTTGTTTTTAGTTAATGGAAAATGTTGCACTTATAGTCCACTGGTAAATTTTTTTTAAAATATAAATAATGAGGTCAACAATTTGAATCAACAAGACTATGAATGTGGGTTCTCTGATCGACGGAGAGTGGTAATATTATAAACCGTATCATTAAAACTCAAACATGGTGAATGCAAAAGTCAACAATTGATATGGATAATAAATTTAAAATAAAATATTTTAATATCACCAATTTACTAATTTGAAGACACCTACACATCCTGTATTATGAAGAGCTAAATTGAGGAAAAAATTTCAAATAGTAAATTTTTTTAAACTGAATAAATAGTCAATTAAATTCGGACATCATAATATTCTCATGATTAGATAAAAAAAATGGTACTCTATTATGATGATAAAAATATTATAATAAAATTATATTACAAAAGATATATGAATAAATAGCAGATCCACTGTTGCGCTACTTCCAATCAGAATAGAGAATCGAAGATCAATCTGTTAAAGGGAAAACAAATTTCTTATTTGAGAATTTTTTTTATTCTAACAGTAGATACATGCCAAATTTTTTAAAAAGAGGAACCAAATGAAAAAATAACATATTTAGTTTATTTGCAACATAAAAGTCCAAAATAAACATCATAGCTACAAAGATTAACTCACCTTCCTAAGGTAAAAAAAATTTGAGAGAGAGAAGAAAAAAGAAAGAGACGATAGATTCATTTATCCAAAGGAATGAGGATGGCAATGAATGGGATTTCAATGTTGCATAAATAAATTTGGGGGTTTGTGGAAGAACATCAACTGGTCTTAGAAGAAGATGAAGGGATTGAATGGAGAGGGGATGAATGATCAGGAGAGATTGAATGGAGGGTGGATGAATGAGGGTGGCCGTTTCATAGGTGGAGGTTGAAGGGTGTATTGAATAGTCATAACATAATTTGGAAATCTATAATGAAGAGATTACATTAATATTTGATACTTTTTTAATGTATCATGTCTTTGCATATGAAATGAGAATTTTCTTTTTGGGAATTATATTTTGAATATATTTTCATTTTATAAGGATTCTTTTATCATAATAATACTATGATATTCAAATATGATTTTAAAATAATAACATATTAATATAAATTTAGTCAGCTTATTAATGTAATTTAATCATAATTGATGTAAAGAAAAATTTTCATGGATAAGTCGGCATATGAATGTAATTTTATCATAAATGATGTAAATGATTAATATTATTTTATGATATATCTATAGTAGTCATCATATAAGTATGATGAAATGTGAAGCTTAAAATTTTAATATGTCATGCATGATATGATGAAAAATATGAATAAATTATGGATGAGATTACAATGATATGAATGGATTTTCATTGGATTAAATCTATTGTTGATTCACACAAAGCTCAAATCCGAATTTGTCCATTTTTATAGCAATATTTTTTTATAGCAGTATTTTATACGTTTGTTTTTTTATTGGATTACATTTTTAATTACTATGAATTATATTTTTTTTGTTGGGTAGATCTTATGGGCCATTGATTATTTGGGGCATTAATAGAGTAGAGAAATCCAAGTGAATAGAGTAAATGCTAATCAAATATGTGTGAATTAAATAAATGTTAATAGATGTGAATTACATTAATATTTGATATCTTTTTTTAATGTATCATGTTTTTGTATATGAAATGGAATTTTTTTTGTGAATTATATTATTAATGTATAATATATATGTCTTATCCTAATAATATTATGATAATCAAATTTAACTATAAGTTAATCAATATATTACATGATAAAATGTATGTATTATAATAAACTATAAATGAAATTAAAATGTTGTAAATGGATTTTCATGGGATTGATTAGAAATGTAAGAGTATCCTAATAATATTATGATAACCAATTTTAATTATAGATTAATGAATATGTTACATAATGAAATATATGTATTATAAAATACTATAAATGAGATTAAAATGATGTAAATGGATTTTCTTGGAATTGAATAGAAGTGTAGGGGTAAAATGAAAAAATGGTTGTCATTAAAGTGGTGTAAATGGACTGTAATGGGATTGAATGAATTGACAGGGGTAAATAGGTCAAACGGCAGGTTTTTGGTTTAAGAGCCTTTTATATAGTAATATAGATTGTTCAGATCACGGCAATCTCGGAGATTACTTTGGGAGATGTTCTCCATGATTATTTTATTTAAGTACAAGTTTTTTTTATTTAGTCCCATTTTATTATAATTTTATTTAATAGTGATATTAATAATTGGATGCGTTTTCATAATATTAAACTATTAATTTGTTATCCGGGTGTCGGAATGAAAAATAGTAATTACTTTTTTTTATACCGACCCAAAAAAAACAGGTTTTATTTATTTTAGTATAGAAAGTTCCTAAATTGACATAATCCCTGTTGTATATTTTGGTGAATTGTTCTATATGCTATTGAGGGTTTAATCATCTCATATATTTGTTGCAATATAATATGAAGAGAGTCATAAATCTTCATAATCGAACAATGGAATGTATCTTTCGAATTATTCCATAAAGTCCGATAGAAGAAGGGAATTATGTCGGTGTGATGTCTATCTAAGAACTTTTAAGGTTCAAGTCATGAATCACTCACTAAATTGACCCAAATGTTCTTTCTAACCATGAAAAGTGGATTAGTATACTTCTGTACATTTTTGCATGAAAACACAGGACATTCATAGTTAGTCCAGACAATGACAAACCACCACGTGCACATGTGACATATTGATGAGCTAACACGTGCCATTGGTGCATGACACGCATTTAGCGTGACCTCTCTAATTAGTTACTTGTCCCAAAACAGATTAATTGGATCTTAACGTAGGTTAATTGTTGACCAAGCCAACCTTCGTCCATTCACATACATCACAGCAACTCATGAGGTCGTTTAACTCACTTCATAAAGACGAAAACTACAATGACAATGAACAAAAATACAACAACCTCTTTTATCAACACATATACATTGGGGATCCTTCTCGAATGTTTGTCGCATTCACCCTTAAAGGTATGCGGCGTGACGTGATCCTCTTAACCACCTAATTGTTTTTATTAGGAGAGATTAGGTTTCGTAGACATCTTTTGAGTAAAGTCCACTTCTTATTTAATTAGCTAATCCAAAGTTTTATTTGTTTTATCCTGATTTATATTTTCATATTAGAAGGAAAGAAGAAAGAAAGATAAAGAGCACCTACTTGTTCATAGCTGATTAGGCCCTAGTCAATATTCCTTATCAAAATGTGTGTTTTGATCATACATTGAATCTATATAACAAAGACATAGTTTTATATATGTGTAGATAGGTTGTTTTAATCAAAGCATTTCTATTATTAAAAGCCCAACCTGTTACCAACTTACACACCCAACATAACTCCTCCATGTGACCGTTTGCAGTTTCTATATGCACTCCATGCAAAAATAAAACTATATATGTGGTCCACTTCATCCACTAGGCCTCATTCAAAAGTATTTCTTTCAAACCATAAATTTCTTGAGACCACATTCTTGATTGAGTAATGCTTGTGTCACTTTGGATTCCTGTCTTTCTGTGGTCGTTTTTTTTAAGATAACATCAGCATTAACACTTCTGACTTTTTTCGTTTTTTAAGCCTAAATATATAGTTTTACGAAATATACATAATCATAAGAAAAAACATATTATATTACATTGAATTGTATGTGTTCTGTTTTATGAAAAAGAAAACATGTGTATTATCTGATTTTAGTGAAATAAGATTACACATGTACATAAGGATTACATGTAGCAACACCTCCATTTTATTTTATTTTAATCAATGTATACATGTTGTCAAAATCCTTATCAAATATATATCCTTATGATTCCAAATCTCCATTGATTGATCAAGTTTCAAAGCCTAGTCGTGGATTCCATACAAGTAGGTTCCATGAAAGAATCATTAACAATACTATATTAGCCTCCAACTCTAACCCTAAATTCATCATGTGAAAGCAGTGCATGAGGTATGGCATGACATTGAATTCCACATGGTACCATGTGCATGCAGTGGTATATGTATATTAAACTGGCCAAACATATATATAGTTCATGTGAGGTACTTCAGTCAAAGTCAGAACATAAAAAGAAAATGGAAACTCAGAGACCATGATTTATGTAGAACCACAGCTTCTCCTTGGGAATATAAGATGATCATGTTCCATGGACAAAAGTTCATATCTTCAAGGACATGCAGCAAACATACAAAATGATGGAGTTGTTTGTTGGTCTCTCTTTGTTTTTGCATTTGATGAACTATCTAGCTAGATTTGGAGCGCCAAATCCGGAATACTTGTCTTTCCATTATTTGGTCGCTTTAATGCATTACAGAATCTGCAGTACAAGATATTGTTGATGTATAGGTTGTAGATAAATCTATATACACCAAGCAAATAAAAAATAAAAAAAATCTATATATATAATGAAAATATAAATATAGTTGATATAGAAGGTGTGAGTGAAAAGATAATGGAGGGAGGAGCAAAGTTATATGATCGAGAAATTAAGCTATATGGGAGGGGGGGAGTTTTTGAATGCATTACATTTCAGCAAGCCTTGTAGTTAATGCTATATGTTTGATAGATGAAATCATTGTTGCATCTTAGAAGATGCTAATTTTCAGAGTTTTCCGATTAAAGAAAGATAGAGATGAAGTCATTTATGGATAGTGTTACATACAGTTCATTTTTCAGTCTTAAATGCAATCTATAAATGTTTTAAATTTTTTTAAAATAATATATCTCACCTAATAAATTACATATTTTTATAAATTACATGAATGCATTTATAAAAATATGAAGTAAACACTCCAATAAATTGTATGAATGCATTTATAAAAAATATTTTAAAAAATTTATCGAAGCATTTGCATTGGTATAGTGAGTATGCTCTTATAATTTTTTAACGATGCATATAGGACCGGAGGTGAGGCTGGAATAAAAACTGTGTGTAACAATACTCTAGCCCCCGTTTGGATCCGATATAAGAGCCCGGATAAATCCGGATAACCCCGGATAACAAAAATTATGTGTTTGTTTATCCCGGATAACCCCTGATAAAGTATGTTAGAAAAAACCTTGATAAAGTAACATATGGATTCCAATCAACCCCTAGAATTAATGTTATCCAATGTGGGTCCACTGTCAAATTAACTGTCATCACCTCTTATAAATCACATGTCAAATCAACTATCATTACTTTTTTATTTTTTATAAATCTTTATCCATACTTTATTCACATTTTACCCAAATAACAAAATATTTATTCTTACGTTTACCAATGAGAATAATTCAAAACACAACCAAACACAAAATCATTTTATCCTTATTTATACTCACTTATGCTTGGATAAATCTATACCATATAATAAAACATATCCCCGTTCCAAATGGAGGTACATGTATAAATGAAATCGATCTAAAATCTGATTTTCAGAGCACTGAAAATTTTGGTGTTTGAAATTTATTTTCGGAGGAATTTTTTTTAAGAGCCAACAAAATTCACATATGAATCTCACGGAGTGTCTGATTTCAAACATATGTACTTTTTAAGAATTAAATCGTAGTTGGATCTGTGATTATGTACTACGTATATTTACAAAAAATAATGTTAGGGACTGTAATTAAGTCTCATCATTATTCGTTTTCTCTTATTCTAACAGGGACAACTCTGAATGTAGTTGATTTTTTAATACATAATTAATGTAACAAAGCATAAAAAGGAAATTAATATCTATAGATGGGTAGATATATATCATCCAACAAAATATATATATGCACACAAAACTTTATATAAAAACTGTTTTTTACAAAAACATTGTAATGAATTAGCATTTGCATATTTGAAAAAGAAAATATGGCAAAAAAAATATATATTTTTTAAATAAAAATATTATTGTATCTCAGTGTATATTTCATTTAACATAATAGTATTACTTCAATGAGAGAGAATCTAGTGTGGACGGAGGATAGGGTTGCACAACGGGGTGAGCATATCATTTTTCGATTTAAAATTTCCAAGTAATAGAGTGATGTTACACAGCTTTTTTCTAGCCTCAATTTCAATCATATATGCGATGATAGAAAATTACTCAAGCATATACTCACATTAACGGGGCATATGTGTCATTGATAGAAATTTTTCACATTTTCTATAAATACATCCACACAATTCAATATAACATATGTTTCATTTTTTTAAGCATGTACTTTATTAGATGACGTATATTAATTTTAAAAACTCAAAACACATGTACACTAGAATTGAGATTTAAAAAGAGGCGAGTACATGAATTATCCAAATAACTATCATTGGCCCAAACAAAGTACTTTGTTTATACCCAACCCAAGCACAAGATCATTCATTCATACACGGTCCACTAACGTTGCTCCCAAAGTGTGGCCCAATTTCTAATTAGACAAGCCCAGCCCGTTTCTTTATTATGTTCACAATGGGCCCAGTTTTCCTTTTTAAGTTCATAAAAAAGGAAAATGATGTTTTCAGCCCCAATTACTCTCTCATTCGCAGTACATACCATTTTTTAAATCATACATTCTTTCATTCAAATACATTCTTTCATTCAAATACGTGTTGATATATAAAATAAAATGTATACGGAGATACAATAGTATATTTATTTTCGCTTTAAAAAAATGAAATTTTTTATGTCATACACTATGATAGAATCTCATACATAATGATAGCACATAAGATTTCAGTTTGGGCACTGCAAAACGGATTCTGCTGTTGAAATACATGTTATATAAAATAAAATATATACTGAGATACAATTGTATATTTATTTTTACTTTAAAAATGAAATTTTTTTTACGCTACATATTATGATAGAACCTCATACATTATGATAACGTATAAGGTTATAGTTTAGGCTGCAAAGCATATTGAACGTATCATCGCTCATACAAAAAATGATACACTTAGCCTCGCATGTAACATTGTAACCCATTCTTTTCTAAAAATTTATATATTCACCAACTCAAGTACATATTTTTATACGAAATAATATATATACACTAAGGGATACAATAATTTTTTTTTCATTGAAAAAAATGAATTTTTATAATGATAGAGATCTAATGCGCTATTGTGGTATATGATGCTGGAGATAGATTGTAAAACTTATTGAATGTGTCAACACTCCTTATATATCCTTGAGCGGTGATGATTATTCCTTGCAGTCAATCATGCATTCTTAATAGAGCTTATGAATTCTCTACTCGAGCATTAATTCATTTAATCATGTGTATATTCAATTCCAAAAAGTAAAATAAAAGAATGTTAAAACTTCAATGTATATTGAAATTATAAAAATGACTCCAAGATTTTCTATCCCTCACATTTTCCCTTTTTGCTTCCTAGATGAAAGTGGACCTTGCTCCTGCACTCCTCGGCCAGGTTTGACATTGAAATAAGAGGTTGGGATAAAAAAATAATAATTGGATTAAATCACATGTTATCACATATGACATAAGAAAAAAAAGGATAAAACATAGACAATTGTCCTTATTTTGAGAGAAAAAGAAAAATATTTTGCTCTAGGTAAAAAGTGTCCTATTAATAGAAATGGTAGACTTGATATTTTTAAATTTTTATTGAAGTTATTATATATTTTACATCATATGATCCAAATGCAAAGTTAAGAATAAGAACATAAAAAATAGGGATAACAAAAAACATTAACAAATGTAAATATGTATAAAAATAATAGTATTTTTATCCTTATAAATTAAACTAATTTATTATAAATATTTATCTCTTTACCTAATAAAGCCCTCTGGTTAGGGATTTCAAATTCACTATGAAAAATATACTGATATTATAGATCACTTACATCATCGACCCTTTCACAATTTATTGAAGACATCTATATAGACCTAATAACCCAAAACACACAATAAATGGACCTTGACAAATCTAATCCTAGCGAATCCATTTAATTTAGTTGTAAAAATTATTAAACAATCTTTTACATTTTTATATTTTCTGATGTGAAACTGAAAGTAGCCCTCTTAAGATATCACAAAGAATCCAAATAAGTTGATTTCCCCACAAAGAATAATTCAACAAAAAAAAAATGCAACGTGAAAATCAATCAATTGTATTCCACTTTATTATAGAAACACTTAAACAACAAACTCAGCTTTACAATCTTCTGAAACAAAAACAAAAAACAGGTTAAAGCAATGTTTGACTTGTGACCCAAGTATCTTGAAGCGGTTTGACTTTTGTTGAGTCGTGTACAACGTGGTATTCCAAATCCAACAACCATAGAATAAACAATTCCACCTATACAAAAGAATAGATGAATTTGGATATACCAACCAACCAACAGTCACAACCAAACCACACTTAATTGCCAAAACCGACGGCCAAGATCATCAAAAATTATTAAAGAGTGCCATTTAAGCTTCTTCAGAGGCAAAATCTCTTGAATCAAGAGAAGAAGTTCTCAACATTGGGGAAGATCGGACGGTGGGGGAGGCAGCTTTTGGTTGGGCTGTTTCCCATCTTGGACCACCCAAGCCATTTTCAATCCCCAAGTGGTGTGGACTTCCAAGTGGCAATGCATGAACCATACACCTGTTAAGGCCACATCATCATACAGCGATTTAGACAATGGTCAAAGTTAATTATATAGCGCGCACACACAACAATAATAGTATAAACTACGTATTAAAATCAATATTTTAAAACCCGATCGACCAGACTGATTGAACTAGTTAAACTTTTATTCTCTTTGAATTTCAATTCGATTTACCTTTAAAACCGATGATATAAAAACAGGTAAAACTCAATCAACCCACCAGTTGAACGGCGGTTTTTGTAAACGGGCATAAGTTGATTAAACCGATCGGTTCATTATTAATAAAAATTATGACTAATTACTTAATAAAATATAAAATCTAATAAAAAATTTAGAATTTATATATTAAAATCATGTTATTATGTTAAATAAAAATTTTATGCAAAATTTTTTAAAATATTTTTTATTTTTATTAATAATGATAATTAATATATTTATTATATTATAATTATGTCACCTGTTCAAATCCGGCCTAATCCGGTGGTTGAATGTGATCATTGATCTGTTCTTTTTTCCAGTTCATTGAATAGTTAGGTTTTAAAACATTGATTTAAAGCTACTCACCAGGGTTATCAGCAAGGAATCGGATGGCGACCCAACCCCCAGAAGGAACACCAACGGTGTTCCTCTCAACCGGGTCGACCAGGTTGAACCTCAACGGGTCCTTGGCGGGGTCATAGTTCCCGAACCCCTGACCAACCACGTAGAAGTTGAACCCATGCAGGTGCAACGGGTGACTCTCCGCGCCCAAAATGCTGGTGTCCTGCATCACCAGCTCCACCGTCGTATTGAAAGGCAGCACCACCACCTTCGTGTCGTTGTGAACCATCGTGTTGTTCGGTGGGGTCCCCGTATAGTTGAACGGATGCACAGGGTTGGTGGGGAAGTCGGGCTTGTAAACCCCAGCGGACTTGCCAAAGAAGTGGGCCTGGAGGAGGGCCGTGGTGGGGAGGGTGAATGAGACGTTGTTGATCGACGCGGCGAACATCGTGCCGTTTGGGCCCTGGCACGTCTGGTTCTTCGGGCATGGGTTCGTGCCCAGACCAATCGTGAAAAAGAAGCGTTTGTCGATGTTTATAGGCACTTGCGGTTTGTTGAGGCTCCGGAACTTGCTTACGAAGCTCGTAGCGAAGGCGGTGTCGTTGAGGGCCGGCAACTTGGCCTCAATAAGGGGAGCTGTGTGAGACTGTTTCCGCTGTTTGGGTTTGGATGGTATTCGAGAATGGCTGCTGTGGTGGTGTTGTCGAAGGTGCCTAGGCCGGTGGCGTAGGGACGAGCCTCCATGAGGAAGGTGGCATTGCTGTGAGAGCTGTGTGTCTCGAAGAGGACGTTGGTTGTCTGGCCAGGGGTGATGAGGACGACGTCGGTGTCGAAAGGCTTCACGTAGACGGCGTCGGTCTCGACCACCTTCACTGTGTGGTTGGCGATGCTGAAGAAGAGCTCATCGTTGAGTGCAGCGTTGATTAATCGCAACATGTATGTCTTCCCTGGCTTCACCTTCAGCTTATACGTATCTGATCCAATATATGACACAGATTAATTGATTGACAATGTAATTATTCATCCAATTCAGATTGTTATAGTTATATCTAGTACCCTTAGCAGAGGAGCAGTTGTAGAGTGGACCAGGGAGGCCATTGATGGTGTACGCGTCGGACACATTCGGACCGCCGCCGGTCTGAAGCGCCTGTCTTTCCACCGCCTCCGAGTCCACGTTAAACCACTCCGCTATACAAAGATGTTACAAATTCCAATCAACAGACTGATTAAATGTTATATATAGAAAAATTAATCTAGTTAGTGATTTGTTGTATCACCAAAGATGATGGGGACTTCTTTGTAAGGCTTCTTGAAGGGGTAAGGGACGCCGAGCTTGGGGAGGATGACGATGGCGCCGTGGACGGTGGACCTTAGCCACGAAATGTGGGCGTGCCACCAGAGCGTGCCCCTCTGACCCACAATGGTGAAGTTGTAAACGTAGCTCTGACCCGTCTGTATCGGACACTGCGTGACGTACGCCGGACCGTCGGCCCAGCAGTCATCAACTGCCGGATTCCGTGCCTACACATCCAATCCCCAGCTCATGATTGTAGAAAATATAAATACATATAGCAATGCAGTCTAGGTATTAGAGGGTATATATATATAATATACCAATGTAGGCTGATGTTGTTGGAGACATGGTTGGTGACCTTAATAACAACATTGTCGCCTTCCCTCGCTACGATCTTCGGCCCCGGGAACTTTCCATTTACGGTCACCATGCTCTTCGTGTGACACAGACGCGTCACGTTCTGCAATTGTATCTATTTGTAGGGAAAAAAAAATCCGATGTCATGCACATATATAATAAAAGCTCTGTTGTGCTAATGCATGGAACATGAAAGCAGAGAAAACAAACGTACATCGAACTTGTAATGCCTTGTTATGCTAGCCCATGCAAGGTCAGGCACTATGAAGAGAGAGAACAATATGAAGATCAATTGAACACCCATTGAAGCACCTCTCTCTCTCTCTCTCTCTTTCTCAATTAAGCTATATGTTTGTGTGTGTGTATCTGTGATGGGTCAAGAAGAGGTCTTAGTGAGGGGTTTTATATGATGAATTGATGAATAAAAGGAAAGGGCTTTTTCATTTTTTTATTGGTAAGGTAAGGGCTTTTGTTTGTTTGGTTGATTAGGTGATGATGTAACACACTGTAGAGAAGGTTCCCATGGTACATTTAATTTTCGGTCGACCCTGTGGTGGTTGGGCATGATTTTAGGGTGTTAATTACGTAAGGATCACTTGCATGTTTTTATTTTATTACTATTATTATTGAAATTGTGCATTCTCAACTTTTTTTTTTTTTTGTGAAATCGACCTTCCTTGCATTAGGGTTCTTAAATTTGCTGTACAGTAGTACTCTTTGGGGTTACTTCAATTTGCATATCATAATTAAAGAAAAAAATATTAAAGAATGTTTCAATGAATCAAATATATCCTAGTTCGACTTATAGATTAATTTGCATGAAAAATTATATAGTGAAGTATGCAAATTTTTATTTTTTGCGAGGAGATTTATTTCATCAGTGTATGTGAGTTTTTTTTTTTTTTTTTTAAGCTATATTTGGTTTATAGAATATATATGTTTCTAGAAAATTAATCAAATAGGTTGATAAGTGACAACCCAAATATTATCAATGTTTTGAGCATCGACACATAGTCTATCCAAAAATGGGTGTAGAAGTGACAAAATTAAAGTACTCTGTTTGGTTTCTTAGTTCTTACATATTTTGAGTTTGGAAATTAAAACTTTTGTTATGTAAAAGAGTCCTTTTGATACAATATCATGTTCGATAGCAAAAAATAAAAAATAAAATAAAAAATCATGTAAAGTAGTAAAGAGTTAAAGGATCCAACATGAGAAGGACTACTGTTTGTACCTGTCACGTCCAGTGGTTGTTCATTGCTTAGTATTCATAAATTAGCACATATTATTGCCACAAATATAATCTATACATGCTTATATATCTTCATAAACTTTATACCAAAACACAACCTCCCATCCAAACAGAGAATAGTGACCTTCATTACCAAGATATTTTTCCATTCATATATGTTCTCAATTTCTTTCTATTCATCAATTGAAAACAATTTTCACTTAAATAACATTTTAATAAAATCTTTTTAGAAAGTAGATGTATTTTTGTTAAATTGTTGAAAAACTATTTTTTATAAGTAAAATTTGTTTTTATTTTCTTTAAAACTAAATACGAGTTTGGTTTTAATATGATTCCTGCAAAAGCAAAATCATTTACTTTATGTATATCGTAATACACCACTAAATATTTTTTATGTCCTAGGCCTTACATGCATGCAAACATTTTTTATTTTCTTTGAATTATATGGTTGTAAGATTTTTAAATAAAAATGAAATGAGAATGACAACTAGGATTATAAGAAGCAGTATGTTGAAAAGGATTTGTTATGTTCTTGCGGCATCAAGCCACTATATATATATGAGTATGACATGGAAAATTAATTTCAAAGTTAAGCTAGGCGTCTGTTTTCCAAAGAAAATTAAAGGAAAATGTTCCAGCACATCACTGTACATATCAACCTCCAACTTTCATTGGATGGCCATCTTTCCAAGTTATTCAATCTTTTTGATGGGTATATGATCAAGTTCTAGGTGCATGCTATGTGGTGTTTGGTAAAGAATATTTAGTGAAATAATTAAATAGTCAAATAAAACTATCTAGTATATGTTCATTCTTCTTAATTTTTGTCCATATATATAGCCGTCCAATCAAGAATTACATCGATCAGAAGGTGAAAACAATTGATCGGATGGTACATCATATTTGCGCATGGAATTCCTTATTCAAACACATATATTCTCTTCGTGGGGGAAAAAAAAAAGAATTTTTGGTGGGAGGGGTGAAGTAGAAAATAATCATATACATTTTTGGTGTTCCCCACCATTAGAAAAAATAAAAGTTTGGAAACTGTGATTCACACTCATCAAACAGAATTTTATTATAAACTGTATTAATTGTTTATTAGTTTAATTCATTTTCAGAATTATTTTGAAATATGTGAATCCTCCTTCTAAAATTCAAACTTTATGAGTACTTCCAAACCCTAACATCCTCCCCTATGCCTAGATTGATAATTATCTCTGCAGAATAATTGATTTTTTTTGTTGAAACGTAAAAATTTTTTTTTTTTTCGCTTTTTGGTTGACTCTTGAATAAAATGAAAAAGGTGGTGGATGATAGTTATGAGTTTGTCATTTTTAAATGAAAAATTATACCCCATATAGATTGCTTGTGTTTGAAGAATATGTGTGAGAGATATGATAGATGTAATATATTTTTGAGATATGTATGAATGTATAAGTGAGATAATTTTTAAAATGATATAGAATAATATTTTTAACTAATGGGAAATATAAACCTTGATAAGTAATTTCAGTCCCCTAGAATAATTATCAGGGTTTTGATAACTTATGCATGCATTATGTATCATAATTTATGTAAAAGAATTTAGAAACATGGTATCATTGCACAGGGGCGGATCCAGGATAATATTTTAGAGTGGGCTACATAGCCTATATTAAATATTTATATAGAATTTTTTTTGTTCTTATATTTGATGTAATTATTTATATACCAAATAATGTGATATTTAAAAGACTTGTACATGTAAAGAAAAAAAATGTCATTAAAGTTAAATACTTTGATTTTGTAAGAGTTGCTAGAAAAATAAGAAGAATTATTTTTTGGATATAAATTTTCTTTATTGTTCAATTGCAATTAATTCTTAAGATAATATTTGAATTTCAAAATTTAGAATTGTTAAAATTTATAATAAGATTGATGTTGTGTTTCGTTGTACGATTGCAAAACTGATTTAAACAAAAGCTCGGTTTAAATCTGATTTGTAAGAAGCTATTTATCAACAGTTTCTAGAAAACTCAGGTTTTGAGCACTTTTTCACAAAAATATGCATGTAGCTTTTAACCTCAATTTTTTTATTTGGAAACGGGTTTGGAAAAAAGAACTTCCTGCAAACTCAAAAGCTACCTAAACCTGTTTCCAAATGGTCCGGAGTTCGATTTGGTTTATTAGGTTGAGATCTAATTTGTTAGGATACTATTTTGATTTGTTATTAATATGTTAGATTGATATCTAGTTTGTTATGAGTATATTTTATGTATAAAATGTAATTTATATAGTATAAAATATTAATATTATAATACATAGCATCAAATATGAAAAAAAATGCAAAATCTGGGCCGGGCTGTAACTTGTACGTCCGCCCCTGCCATTGCACATAATAATGCGCTTACACATGCAAACATGTGTATACCATATTTTCCTTTGTCTTTTCTAGATACCGCTAAAGTAATGAGCCAATATATAAGACGAAAAATTCTTTTTCCACTTCCAATGTAGGACCATGTTTTAAGTTTAAAGTTTCCAACTTATTACAATCTATTCAACAGTTTATTCTTGCAAAACAAAATTAATTTTTTCTTATTCCCCTTTATTCTTGGGTTATTTCATACCTCAAATGGGGTAAATGAAATAACATTTTTAAAAATTACATTAAAATGTGTGCTACTATTCAATAGACGGGAGAATCTTAATGTCATTACGAAAGTGCTCACTGCAGGGAGAATATAATGTAAGAAGTGAGATGAAGATGGCCCTTTCAATTTTCGTTTTATATCTTGTCATAGATTCCATTTCCCAAGCCAATCTCACAAAGAAGTCATAAAAAAAGGAAATCATAATTTATTGCAATCAAATTTATATATCTCAATGAAAAACAATAATTATATATTTTTTTCATATTTCAAATTATTTAAATATAGATGGCAAAGTAAGGTTTTGGTGTAGATATTGGTGTAAACTACCTTATCTTTAGACATCTTCCCCAAGCAACTCTGTAAAAAAAAACCAATCATGATGAAACATGTCAAAGATTAACTTAAGAAAGAATTAATCATTGATCATCATCTTGGTGAAATACAACTTTTCCTTTGTCACCAATCTCAAATGTTAATGATAACAAACCTAACCTCTACCATCAAACAAACCTCAACAATATAACAAAGTCCATTAATACAATTCTCTATTATATTGTATACAAGGACAATGTTATGTATGTTCATACTGTTTGTGGCTCTGTTTACATGTTTTAATTTTTTGAATATATATTTAGTTAATGAAATATATTATTCTATAAAAAAAAAAAAATGAATTACATATTGATTTTTTTTTTTGCAATAAAGTACGTATTGAAATAGTGGATCGGAGTGTATACATGTACAACAACCAATGTTTTAAAAATTGAAACATTCATTGAATAACCGGATTTGAACTGGTGATAATTATAATAAAATAAAGAATATTAATTATCATTATTAAATAAATAAAATAAGAGATTTTAAAAAAATTTGCACAAAGTTTTTTACTTAACAGCATAATATGATTTTGGTATATAAAATCTAAACTTTATTGAAGTTTGTATTTTAACAAGTAATTAATAACAATTTTCATGAACAAAGAATCAATTAATTTAACCAACTCATAGCTGGTTTACAAAAACCGTCGGTTTAACTGGTGGGTTAATTGAGTTTTACCAATTTTTTATATTATTAGGTAAAATGGATATAAATTTAACTAGTTCAACTGACTAGATCGGGCCGGGTTTTAAAACGAACACCGATGAAAAGCACCGACAAAACTAAAAATTGTGGATGCAAACTGAATGAGTGTACCAGCAACCATATTTATTATGAACAAATACCTAAAACGGTTGGAGGTCTCATTATTTTGTTACATTTTGTTCCAAACTTTAGTCATGAAAGGTCTGCCCTAACCATTGTCAGATAGTGATTTGATATTCCGTTGAAGGCGTGTTTGGTTTGGGGAGATAGAGGGGCCGTCGATAAAGATATCCCAACCACCAAAGTTTGGAAGGAATGGGACTATGAAATTGACATTCCCATGTTTACATTACCTTTTTTTTCTTTCTTATGTTTGATGGCCACATTTGGGAGGCATTGCAATTTGCAAAGCTGTAAGCAGGGATGTCATCAAAATTTGGGTCAGATATCTATCTGACACCATTTTCAGATATTAGCCGAATGCAGATATTATTAATTAATTAATTGAATTAAGATACATATGATCATATTTTAGCGGATACGGATATGGATATGGATGTCCGGTTAAAAAAATCGATTCGTGTTTTAATGATATTTTTTGTACTAATTTAGTATCAAATACGTATCTCGTGTATAATATATTAAATCGTTGTGGTTTTAGTGACAGTTGTTTAAAAATAATGTTGGGTTAATGGTGTGAGTTCTGAATGAAGAATCAATTGAATCTATAGTTTAAGAGATGGATTTAACATAGGTGGTGGGCCACATTCATGCTAACATATATACATAATAATAAAAAAGCATATGTCTATTTTTTTGGATTTTTTCTCCATCGATTCAACAAATATTATTGAACTATATTGTAAGTAAAAATTAAATTCAGCATCTTGTAGAAGTAAAATCCTCTAGTTAACATTATTTGTTGTATGTAAGTATATAAGCTATTTGTTATTATGACTATTCTAATATTTTAATTTTCAAATATATATGTATTAATATCTAGTCCATATCCATATTTGGAGAAAGCAAGTATAAAAATTAAATTATATATGTATCTGTTTGAATACAAATATGAAAAAGCATATATCGAGTCGTATTAAGAGTAATGATTTTCTATATATGATATCATTTGAAAATGAATTTGAATAATAGCTCACTTAAATATAGTTTTTTTAAAAATAAGCATTATTCAATGAATATACCTTTATTTAATTCTTGAAAAAGATTTTTTCATAACTAAAGCTATTTGTAATATCAATGTGAAAACTATGAAATATTTTGTCAAAAAAAGTAATTATCAAACAACTGTCTGTCTGCTCCTCTGAATTTTGTAAGAGAACTGACAAAATACACATCACTATTTTGTTTTACTTTTTCAGAGTAACAAGGATTTTTTTGAGTTGAACACGATTCTTCTGTGTTAAAAAAAGTAGTACACTGTTCCAGAGGATCTTGAACTATATTTTCAGGCGCTGTTACGCTTAGTTTTATTGACAGCATAAAATACATTTTTATATATCTTTTTATAAATCTTGTAGAATATATATCTTGTTAGACGATGATGTATATACTCATTATTTTTTTATTATACTTATTAAAAATTGGATCATTTAACTCAAAATAGATCGATGTGTACTTTTTTAATTAAAGCATATACTAATTAGGGATGTTTACTATTTTTAAAAATAATAATAATTTTTAAGTCCCATATTTTAGGCCACAATACAAGCTCCATGAGATGGCAATGAGACAATATCTATTTAGCCACTCCTCAAAACGTGCGGGACACTTACAATTACTAATTATTCAACCATGCGTCGAGGAGTATGTTTGGTTTTTTTTTTTTTTTTTTTTTTTTTTGATATGTACGATTGAATTTATATTTGTCCATGATCAATCAGATCTTTTTTTCATAACACTTTTTTTTTATTTATGGAGAACACCTAGTAGCATATCAGAATTTCTATTTTAGAGCATATGGTAGTCACTGTTTATTTTTGACCGATTTGGATTTCGTTTCAATGTTTATCCAATTAGGTTTGGCATTTTTTATTTTTTGGATTTGCAATTGAGTTTTATTTTTCATTTTTTATGTTTATATTTTAATTGATTTTGGTGTTTAAAATTAATTTTCATGTATTGTTTGGTTTTTTGAAACTATTTGAAATAAACCACAGTTGTGGTTAAACATGAACCTTTTATGATTTTTTCTAATGTAAGTTACATTTTTAAATTAAAACACGAACATTTTTATGCATTGCTTTATTGATCATAAATGTAATTGTTCACTTCATGCATGTCATCTTGTGAGCTAGTTACATTTATATAGATGTAATTAGACAGTTGTCTGATATTAATTACATTTCTACAATGTAACTAGTCATTTTCAATAGTTTTTATTTTTAATAATTTTTATAAATTTAACTAAACAGGTGTTTGATGTTAATTACATTTTTATAATGTAACTAAGTCATTTTCAATAGTTTTTATTTTCAACAGTTCTCTGATTTTATGTTTTTTTTTTTTTGAAATTAAGATTCATATTGCAAATATATGTTTTTGTTATTTTTAATATTTTTTATTTTTTCTTGAAATTATGTTACATTTTGAAATAAATATCTAGGTAGTTTAAAGGATTTTGACGAAATAGTATTTCAATTACAATTTAAGTAAGTATTTCAAAATTCAAATTTAAAAGTTTAATGTAACTAAGATTCATGTGGAAGAGTAACCGAATCAAGAAGAAAGGGGATTTTGGTAATTAATGGGACGAATTTTAATGAAGGGCGGATCCCTATTTTCCCACTTTAATTTTTTTGTAAAAGTCAAACATCTATCCAATAAGAAAAGAACAGCTAGCAAGGTTTATGAGTGGGGCCTGTAAATTGGAGTCTAGATATCATAAATGTTTTAAGAAAATAAAAACATGTTTGATTTGAGTTTTGATTGATAAAAAATTACTGAATCTAACATTTTACTTTCTTCTTTTTTTTTGACAAGAATATATGCCAAATACATCATGGATTTGGGGAGATACACTCAGTCCATTTTTCACACTTCACCAACAGCCCATACATTATGATGCGCATTATATGTTGTGTAGGGCTGGTAAGCTAGCCGAGCAGCTTGGCTCGGCTCGGTTAAAACTCGTTCAGGCTCGTTCGATTAGATAAACGAGCCGAGGTTGAACAATTTTAAAGTTCGGTTTGTAAACGAGCCGAGCCCGAGCCGAGCCGAGCCGAGCCCGAGCCTGGACGAGCTCGTTTACTTAATAGAAAAAAGGGAAACGAGCCGAGCCCAAACCGAGCCCAAGCCGATCCCAAGCCGGAGCTTATGTTATTTTCACGTGTATAAGGTGTTTTGATTTGTGAAATGACTTTTCGAATGCTAAACAAGGTTTCTTTTAGTTAAACGAGCCCGAGCCGAGCCTTGATTCGAGCTTCGACTGTGCTTGTTTAACAAACGAGCCGAGCCGAGCTTTATCGAGCTTTTAATGAGCCCAACGAGCCGAACTTGAACACGAAATGAAGCTCGATCCCGAGCCCGAGCCGAGCCTGTGCAGGTCAAAGCTCAGCTCGTTTCGTTTACCACTCCTAAAGTTTGTACTTACGTTAGTGTAGTGTATGAGATCCTATCATAGTGTATGAAATAATTTTTTTTAAATACATTATTATATCTCAATATATACTTCATTTTGAATCACATTATGTATTTCAACTGAAGAGTGTATAATTTATATAAAAAAGAAGCATAGATTGAAGACAAACCAAGCTGTACTGGAGGCTGGATGTATTATTTTTCTTATGGAAAATGATACATCTAGCCCTAATTGCAACCCCAAGTGCAAGGCAATTGGGACATACACCTTTTTTTTAAATCATATACTATTCAAGTACGTGATGATATACGAAATAAAGAATATACTGAGATACTTAGTGTATTTTTTTTAAATGTAATTATTTTTATGCCATATGCTATGATAGAACTCCATACATTGTGATATTGCAGTATATATTGCATTATCATAATGTATGAGCTACAGACCGATCTGCAAAACAAACTGAGTGTATCATCGCTCATTCCTCTTTGATTAGGGAAAATGTTAGACTCGATCATTTACTAACTAAAACTCAAACAACACATGATTTCATTGTTTTTAAATTTGTAAACATCACATAATGAAGTATATGATTTAATAAAAAATATATATCAATCTATTTTAAGTTGAATGAACCCATTTTTTGTAAGCATAAAAAAATTTAACGAGATTTATACATTGTCTAATGATATATATGATTCTCTGAATTTGTAATAAGATATATAGGAGTATAAGACTGTATTTTGACCGTAAAAAAAAAAACTGATTGTAACAATGCCCGTTTGATTTGTTTCAAAGTTGATTCTCAAACAGGGAATTGGCCCATAGTTTTGGGCTGGGTGTGGGCTGAACTATGAGCCCAGGTTTGCATTTGGTCTTATCCACTGGCTTATAATTTCCATGGAAAAATGTAAGGTATAGTTCGGTCTATCAATGTGTCGAGTCTAGATCCAGACCCGACTCGACTGGATCAGATTACATGTGTAATTTACCTGACTCAGTGAAGCCAAACATACATATAATCAGGTCGAATCTGGATCACCTCAACCCGATCCTATATATGGATTCGAGATATGACTGTTTTATATATGAGCTCATATAATATGTAGTAAACTTAGTAATGCAATGTGTTTGTTTAATTTCGGTTAACTTATTTTATTGTTTTGAACAATTAACTTTTGAATTTGTATAATTTGATTGAATTATTACATGATTTATTTTGAGTGTTGTTGTAACTTGTAAGACTTTATATCGTAGATTTGGTTTTTATGAGTTTGTGTTTATTTGTTATAAATCTTTTTAATGTTTAGGTTAATATTTTTTATGTTATATGTTCTAAAAATTATGCTAAATTTTCAATTTATAAATTGTTTTGCAAAAATGAGATTCTTCTTTTGTGGACCCAACCCAGATGTGAAAGACCCGAGACCCAATATGGATCCGATCGAAAAATCCAATAATCAAAACGGGTCAGGTCTGGGTCCACTCTAACCCGGACCCGACACATTGATAGGCCTAGGTATGGTTCCTTTTTCAGCCTTAATTCTGTTCACACATGTTTTAATTTTTTTTTTTAAAGGCGGATTTGACCCCGCCCCGGCGACCTCCCCTTTGGGGAGGGTGCGTCTCGATCATCCTGCTAAGGGGGTCTGCCACTTGATTTTTTTTAAATAATATATCTTCACATGTACATGCATTTATATAAGTGTGTGTGTGTATAAATACTTCATTTTCCATTGGATTAAATCTCTTTAATATAGATACTAGTTTTTATGCACGTGTCAAGTCACGTGATATGAAATTAAGAGAATGATAGAAAAATTAAATAATTAATAAAAGAGCCATTCAATGAAAAAAAAAAAAAAAAAGAAAAAAAAACCAATTTAATCTATCAAAGTGATATATAATTTTTCTTTGAAAACTATGTCATAAAAAAAACAAAAATCAATTTGATAATAGAATTCATTAAGTACATGTTTCAGTTTTTGTTAGTAGTAAATGTGAGCAGGGGCGGAACCAGGATTTTATATTAGGGGGCTAACATGAATTTAAAATTTAATAAATAATTTCAATTTAATATAAACTAAATGAGTTCATAAGTTTTATCTAATAAATTTTGCCATACATAAGTAAAAAATTCAAAATAAGACAAAAGATCAATTTTTTTAAAAATACATTATTGAAGTTGTGCCCCACGATCCTTCGGAGAATAGAAATCATCTATTATTGAATTTAAGTCAATATTTTCAACAAATTTTTTTCAACGTGGACAATCATATAATCTATAAGAAAATCATCATTCATCTTCATGTGCTATTTTAACAAGCTTCATAGTTGAAAATACACATTCAGTAGTACATTGTCGTAGAAATAAGAAGAGTCAACACAAGGTAGATCAATTTATCAATTAACGTATAGATATTTAACTTTCTTATTTTAACTAGTCTGAGACACAAATTGGTATTTGAATACGTTTTAAATAAGTTAATTTGTCATCACACATTAATTTTTTTTAATCTTAAAAAGTCATTCTACTCGTTCTAGAACTGGAAGCAGAAAAACTTTGAATTAAAAATCTAAGTTTCAACTATTCAGATAATATTATATAAATAATAAGCTATTGCTCCCCAGTCCCCACAAGGACAACAGATATCTAGGCAGTCCAGTTTTATAAAGGGGACGGTTATTTAAACCTGGTTAGGTGAAAACCATCATAATTGAAAGCCACCTAACTAATTTTTTAGAATCTATAAAATCACCTCGACTAAATACTATTGTGTAAAACCACCCCTACCGATCACATCCCATTTTGAACGTAGCCCACCCTCTGTATTATTCGACAAACATAATGTCGATCAATACTACATACGTTGACACTTCTATTGTTGAACTGAAGGGTTACACAATATTTTTTTGTTATAATATTGACACATGTATTATCGATATGTGATAAATATATTGTCAAGCGGAGTATCGATACTAACAGATTATTGAAAAATAAAAACAGTTATGTTTTTCAAACTAACATCTTTTTTTTTGTTATATTTTGTCATTTGAAATCCTCGTTGATCAATGATTTCGATTCATTTCCTAATTATTAGTTTGATATAATTTATTTTTTATCTATATTCAAAACAAATTGGCAATATAAACTAACAATGACTCATTTTATTCAAATATGTGATTGATGTTAGTTTGAAAAGCATAACTCTTTTATTTTGTGTGTATATAACTTTTAATTTCTTGTATATGATTGAATATTTACTTAATTTTTTTTACAGTGTAGTATGACTCTCAGGAACGTATTCGATCTCCAGCTTTCAATTGAAAAAATTATTCTAAGGACATGACATCGAATTCTCGAGATGATGAAGTTCATGCATATCCATAAGAAGTAGCTTGTAATTATATGTTGGTATCGACAGTATCATTGTTGGCCATTAGCATTTTTCTCGACATCTTATATGTCGACCGATACTTATTTTTTTATTTTTCAATAATTTGCTAGTATCGACATTCCACATGTATCAATACTATAAAAAAAAAATTGTGTAACCCTTCAGTTCGACACTAGAAAGTGTCGATGCATGTAGCATCGATCGACACTACATATTTGTCGAATAGTATAGGGGGTGGATTTGGTTCAAAATGGGTGTGATCGGTAGGGGTGATTTTCTTTTGGTTTCAGGTGTTTAAAAACAATTAATCACGGGGTGGTTTTCTAATTGTATGGGGTGGATATATAACTCCCCTTTTATAAAACCCCAATAATTCAATAAACAAAACCCAGTCGGCCAGTTATCGACCCATTCGCCCGATCGCCATCCATCTCATCAGGGCCGGGGGGAGAGACAATAGCGGATAGTCATCCGTCTCATCTTTGAAGAGTTTTTTGTTTTTTTTTTTGGGTATAATTAGGGTTGTCATTGGACAATTGGGCATGGATTTTCATGCTATCTGGCTGGGCTGGACTGGGTTGAATTGGGCTTTTTAATCAGGAGTCTCATATTGGGTATATTTTAAAAAAATTCAAAATTTAGGGGGGGGGGGGGGGGGACTACAGCCCGTCCAAGCCTACTACTAGTTCCGCTTATTATTGTGAGCCCCACTGGAATCAGAATCATGCTTGTGAAAAAATAGGATGGAATTAAATTCTCACAATTTTTTGTAATAATATCTAATTCCACCAAGAATCTTAAATTAGATTATTATCCTACCATTTACAAATTAATTAAATTATTTTATATCTCTTCTAAAATAAATAGCATCTTCTCTCTTTTTTTAACCCACCACCTCCTCTTTTTATTTATTTTCATTCAACTAATTTAACCAATTTAATTACTCTAAATATATATTTATTAAAATATAAAAATTACTCTAAATATGTATTTATTTAATTAAATAATTATTAAAATATTTATATTTTATAATTATATGGATAAATACTGAAAAACTATTGCATGAAATTTATGAATTAGAAGTTTGAAAAATGATGCTTTGACATGATAGATTTGGTTATAAATCTGAAAATATGGATGAAGCACATATTTATAACAAAGATATAGACTTGATTATGAAACTGGTAGAATCTGGGGACCGACGTGCAAGAAACCCATGAAAAAGACGAAAATTGACTGGTTTAAGCAAGGGGCCTGATTATGAATTGATATAAACTTGAGGATCCATTTGCAAATATACTAGAGGAGACAAAAATTGGGTGAATTCTAGTGAGGGACCTAGTTGTTAAATTGTAGAAAGAGGGGGACCTTCTACAAATATCCCACAGGAGTTGTCCACACATGGTTACACCATTTTGTAAAAAAAAAAACATTGAGAACCTCAAATGTCGAATTTACCCCTTAATGATCCTAAAAAAAAAACAAAATAGAAAAATAGACTAACATGTCATTTATAGAGAGATGTATGGGTAGAATAGGAAATTCAAAAAAGTGTCAACCTTGTCTTATTAGGGACCCATCCTTTATGCAAATCTCTCAGAGGAGATAAAATTGGGTGAATTCTAGCAAGGGACCTGATTGTTAAATTGTAGAAAGAGGTGGGCCTTTTGCAAATATCTCACAGGAGTTGTCCACTAGGGCTGCAACTCAGGCGGGTTGAGTTCGGGTTGACCCCAACCCGAATTCTAAACTACTCAACCCTAATCCGATCCAACCCGATTTTCAACCCGAATTGGACCAACCCGAACCCAACCCGAAATTAAATAAATCCAATCCGACCCAACCCGACCTAACCCGAATTGGACTAACTCGACCCAACCTGAATTTACTAACATGATGTGTAAGTTAAATAAATCAACCGACTCAACCCGTAAGATTAGGTAGGTTTACCTAAAATTGGACTACCCATATTAGAAACTACAGAATGAATGACCATAATCTTTTTTTTAACCATTAGTTTATGGATTCGGGTTGGGTCGGGTTGAGAGTGAGGACAACCCGAACCCAATCCGATTTGTGAGTCAACCCGAATTGGCCAACCCGAACCCGATTTAGATCAACTCAACCCATGTAAAAATCGGGTTCAACCCGTCGAGGTTTGGGTTCAACCCGACCCAAATTGCAACCCTATTGTCCACACATAATTACACCGTTTTGTAAAAAAAATAAACAAACATTGAGAACCTCAAATGTTGAATTTACCCCTGTAATGACCCAAGAAAAAAACAAAATAGAAAAATAGACTAACATGTTATTTATAGATAGATGTATGAGTAGAATAGGAAATTCAAAAAGCTTATAGTCGATATGCTTATTAGGGACCAATCCTTATAATAGTAAAGGTTTATAGATATGCTTCAAATAAACATTGGAATATTGGATCGCAATTATTTAGTCGAGTTTCTCTTCAGATGCAACACGTGGTTATAAAGTTGAATATTTGCTTTAATATGCAATGCCTGATTCATCAAAACGTACTGCATCCAAAGATAGGTTATTTTGGATTGAAAAGGATCTCTTTTGATACAATCGCATCAAATTGTGGCACTAGAAATGCTGGACCATTTTTTCAGAGAAACTTTTCTTTAAATTATTTATATTAGTTTCATCATTCAAGATACACAGGATCTTCGAAGCTTATAAGTCTCTCAGTGTATAATAGTGTGGAGTGTGGACCAACATCTACGCAACAAGAAGACCACTAAATGAAGCCATGTTGTGATGGCTGATAATTCCACATGTTGATTTTTAGTGGTACAATTCATGTCTTGCTTTTAAAGTGTGCGCAAAGGAAAACTTTTCTATGCCACATTTTTTTTTAATTTTAAAAAAAAAACTATCATGGACCATCATGTATGCAGTCTCACATATTTTAAATGTGTATAAATCTAGATTCTATAACAAAGCGTATATTCATTCTAATATATACATATATAATCCAATGATTTGACTATGTATTCATTAAAAGTTACATATTTTATCTAACAAAACATACATGTCATTTAGTAAAATGAGACTACAGGTTCGGCTACATATAAGAATTGTGTATTTTAGAGCAAATTGAAAGGCTTCTGGTAGTGCAATTTTAGATTAAGCTTTATGTAAAAGTTCATAATATAACTAATTTCACGGTGTTTAAGAATATGATATAATTCTCTGTTATTCTTACATATTTACATGTGGAAACCAAAAGTTCTATTCTAATCAACTAATAATTTCTTTTTTTTGCGGATGTCATTTTTGTGAGTCCATCCTGAGCATCTTGGAATAAAAGTTTGTAATTATTAGAACATCTTAAGTTAATATACATCTTAATTTTGTTTTGATTAAACAATAAATTTATGGGTTTTTTATTTTATTTTTAGGCCCCTGCAAACTATATGATTTAGTGATTGATTCATCACTTCTTCATATTTCGGTTCAAGTCCCTAGATTTAAAGGGTGTACTTCTTATTAGTCTATCGGAGGGATCTATCCCTAAATTATTTTATTTTCTTTTTAGTCACTGGGAGGGACGAAAAAAAACATATTCTCTAAATCTGTAGACTTAAACTGAAATATGAAGAAGTGAAGGGATCGATCTCTAAATCATATAATTTATGGGGACTTAAAAATAGAAAACCCTAAATTTATTTACATCATCGTCCATGTGACTTGCTCGGTCTATATATATACATATGAGATAATACCAAAAAATTTGCAGGCATTTTTTGCCATCACACAATTGCGTGCTGATAAGTAGACTTATAGATCTAAAAGTGCAATTTAACAAATTTAATTGAAAAAAAAGGTGCTCGTATCTTAAATAATTCTTTTTTAGGAGATTCTTTGGGTAGCCAAGTAGTTATCTATACTCTATATGAAGCGGCACAACAAGTAGGAGATGGGTGTACCAATCTGCAATGAGACTTTTGCGGATAGACCCGCAGGTGCTAGAGATTTCACAAATAAGTCTCTAATATTCCTTCATTCCCCAAAAAATAGGCGAACCATTTTGTATTTTTCTGCTATATTTGTAAATCGGCTCTTAGATTCCAACAGTTTTACAATCAGACCCCTATATTTGTTATAAAGAGGTATCTCGTGGTTATAACCAGGTCCTTAAAAACATGTAGCTAATTTTATCTTTTTATGGGGTATTTGCATAACCGCCCGCAGGTTCTACCTGTTTGACAACCAGATCCGTATTTGTGTTACAAACATGTCCCTCATTTAGATATTTAGATTTATAATCAGGTCACTGATATCAGAACACCACTTCGCAAACTTTAAATTTCATAAAATTTCAACCAAAGTTTTGGTTGCAGTAATGATCAACATAACTAACTATTCTATAAATTTCGTAAATCCTTCTTCATTTCATGCAGCAAGTGTATCCACTTTCTGAGGGATTATGACTTCCGATAAAAAGATTTAAATCAGTTTTTTTTATTAATATCATAAATATTATAATATTAATTTTTATTATTATTAGTTTCGTAAATATTATAATATCAATTATTAAATATTTTTAATTAAGATACTTATAAAATTATAAAATATATATTAGTCTCATTTAATAAATGCTAAAAGTACAAATGGAATCAGATCCATTTGAGCCTATAAAACACAGGAGGCAGGAGTCGCCCAACCGGGGTACTTTGAGAATTTTACTAGACGATGTACATGTATCAGACAAATAGATACATATGCGTGCATTCATTTGCTAGGCATTTTGTCGATAGGGTCGCAGATTGTATATACTATATATAAAACGCCATCGACCCTAAAGACAAGAATTGAGCGTATTTTGTCTTCTCTGAGATGTTTGTAAATCAACCCCCAGGTTCTAGCGTTTTAACATGAAGACCTCTATATATGTTACAAAAATATCCCTAATATTTATAACCACGTCCCTCATAAAAACTGGTTATTTTGATCATTTTTAGATTGTTTGCAGATCCACTCCCAAATTCTAGAGGCTTCACAAACAGACCCTTATACCCTATAAACAGGCTCCCGTTAATCTTATTCATTCAATTTCTTACGGGCTATATTTATTTGAACTTTAATGTTTTTTCATACTCATTTCATTAGCATAATTTTTACAAAGCTTAGTACTCTGCGCTCACTAGTTTACCTAAAGGGCTCTTTGCATGCCTCACTCTTACCATAATGTTGTTCTTTTCATTTTGCCTCACACTCACCATTATTTTATAAATTTGTCTAAAAATTAGAACATGAAGCCAAATCTTAATCATTAGTTCATTATAAATATAAAAAAACCACATGATGAATAATTAATTATGAGACATTAATGAGGATCTCCTATTGGATCTCATTAAAATGCAAACGATGTTTTTAATAAAAGATTGACATATGACATGGAACAGTAAAAAATTACTATTATACAAGTCTCCAAATGTCAGACAATCAGAAATGATAGTATCCAATTAATCATAATCTAATTATTTTTTTATCAAATCTCCATGAGAAAAATTTAAGACTAGTTTGATGTATAACTCTGGCTTTAGTCGTTAACTTTTTTTTTTACATTTATTAAAAATGAGTCGATTTAATTCAAATTAATTCATTAAAACATATATACCTTATTAGATGACGTATTTCATTTATTTATTATTTTTAAAAAATTAAAATACCTGAAGACTTTATTTGAGATATATTAATATTATTCTATGTCATATATACAGATTCTACGATGTCGACTGGTGATAGCAATCTTTCTTTGACAGAATATATCTGCCACCATCATACACTATCATGGTATATTTACTACCCATGCAGAACATAGAGTCCATAAATTATTGTGTCATCAAAAGTGTTGGCTCCACCATATAATTAAACCAACAATACATGTAGTATAGTTTTATAAAGTGTTAGGTACTAATTCATTAAGAGCTTCCACGATATCTAATTTGAACTTCCACTGAAGCTCTGATAGAATAACTCCCCCCCATTGCCCAGACAACACGTGTGAGAGACACAAGTGCTTCACAGCTTAACCCGGGTGCGTTTGGGGCCGCCTCATAAAGCACAGAAAAGCCACTGTGACACGTGTGATCGTGAGCCACCACTTTCAAACAAAAGAATCTAAACTATGCGTTTTGACACCGCCCTTTTTGCCCTCCATTTGTTTATGTTTCGTGAATAGTTTTTTGTTACATACTGGGAACTCAAAAACAATTGATCTAGAAAATAATTAATCAAATCAGAAAGAAAGACACAAAAAATTACGTGGTTCAATTCGATAAATCTTATTTATGTCTATCGAGTCTAATTGAAATATAAGATGTCATTTTATACTAATGTCATATTAAAAATAAAAATATCAATACACAAATATATTTTAGAGCTCGATCCTTGCGAGCTCAATGAGGAGCTCAATCTCCATCAAACCCTCTGAAAAGCCAACAAAGCTCGATCCTTGCGAGCTCTACGAGGAGCTCGTTCCCCATCAAACTCTCTGAAAAGCCAACAATGCTATGCTCACAACAATCGAACTCCATAATATAACAATCATGTCCAATTGAATTAAATGTTTTTTAGATTGATCATTATTATTATATTTTATTCTTGTTTAAGATATGATATAGAATTATTTGTATGTTGAGTGGTTATATTAAAATAGATAATGATTCATGTAGAATAATAAATATTTTTGTTTGTTTAATTGTATTTTTGTTATTGCCATTGAAAAAAATATAAAAGTAATCTTTTTATTATTTGATTCACTTTAAAATAAAATGATGATAAATTATGAATAAAATATTTATTAACTTTTTAAATGATAATCTATACTCAGGAATTTTTTTTATTGTTTCTAATTCATTCATACATAGCTATCGGAGTTTATTATTTCAAAATAAATTAGCTTTTTTTTTTTAATTCTTCTCTATTCCCCCTAATTTTTCAGTTATTAATTCCTCACCTTTGTTTGCTTTGTTAGTACGTGCAAGAATAGTCTTATGCGTACATCCTCAAATATAAATAATCAATTTCAAATTATTTAAACATAACTATTACATTACACATTTCTAAAATTTTCACGTATTGTAAATATACAAATCTTTCGACAGACTGTGTAACACACGTGTAACACACATCTATCACACCTTCTACAATTCCTGCACGAATCTCGAGGAGGTACGGAGGAAGCGAGGCATGCACACGTGTGGGAGGGCCGTGGCTGTACGTTGGGCGACGTGTCCGGTCGACTGAGCAACCTCAATCGACGCATGTACTATTAAATAAGACGCTTTTGCGTCTGCGTATCTTTAAACGTCATTTCATTATATTCTCTCTCTGTCTTGTCTCTCTCTCTGCGTAAGTCAAGAAGAGAAGAAGAAGAAGCAGCAGCAGCAGCCATGAATGGTTTGTTCTCTGATGATCATCAGATGGTGGTGGTGATGGTGGTAGTGATGGTGTTGGTTTTGTTGGTTGGGTATTACAGATGGAGTGAGCCCAACAAGAAGCAGAAGAAGCTGTTGTTGCCACCAGGTTCAATGGGTTGGCCATATATAGGGGAGACTCTCAAGTTGTATACACAGAACCCCAGATCCTTCTATTCCAAGAAGCTTGAACGGTATTCATAGATTGTGTTTTCTTTTTTTTTCTTTTTAATCAGTTTTTTATACTTTGATATATATATATAGATGTTTATTTATTTTTAGTTTTGTTTTTCAAATAAAATTAATTAGGGCCCGTTTGAATCAGTGGTTGAAACCCTAAGATTATGAAAAGCCATCCAAAAATGTCTATAGTTTCAAAAGAGTTTAAAACGCAGCAAAAAATACATTGTCACTGCATAAAAATGGATTGAAATGTAGAAGCTGAAAATGTGTTTGTCTCCGCGTCCGCATTTCTGCGGCTTTTCCACCGCGGAATCTGCACAACCACGGAGCCAAATGGGACCTAAGGTTTTTTTTTTTTTTTTTGGTCATGAATGGGGACCAGAATATGAGTGAAATGACGATGATACACGGTTTTTTACAATCTCAAATAAATTATTTTGTCATACACTTATATTAATAATATACATATTGTTAAAAAAATTTCTATAAATAAATCCATCCAATTAATTCATTAGGTATATATTTCATTTTTTTAAAATAAATTTTTTTTATTTTTTGTATAAAAATTAAAATGTATACGGATGGATTGATATTGGGATGGAAAAATTAAAAGAGAATGTGAAACTTGTTACGGCGTATGACTAGTTAATTCAGAAGAGCTGGATAAATTCTGAATTATAATTTCAGGCATGAGGTGGAATTGCGTTATTCCACATTTTATGTCCTGGAATTCATTTATAAAGTAAATATACTATGTGACTAAAAATTTGGGGGGAACATCTTATTATTAGCTAAGCCAATATCTCTCACACACACAAATTTTTTTAACTAGGCTACCCATATGAACTACTACTGAGATGCTAATATAATAAAAAATTTGTTGTGTTTTTTTATTTAATTTATACAATTTTTTTTATTATGACAAAAGGGTCTTTCATGACTGATCTTACGGTCAAGCTGATATACTACCTTCGCATGTTTGTCGTCCTTGGTCCCACATAAAATTTATGCAGTTTTTATACACGCCTATGATAAAAATACATTTAGTCCCATTTTTAATTCAATATTTTGGTTTTCAAAGTATATACTTTTATATAAAAAAAAGAGATGCATGTCAATGAATGTATACACACCCATCTATATCACTTTGATTTACGAGTAAAAATAAGATTAAAATGATATTCAATTATCAGAGTACAATAAATACATTTTCTCTCTTTACCGAAAAAAAAAACATTTTCTCTGAATATATTTCATTATATGTTATTATATCATATATATATATATATATATATATATATATATATATATATATATATATATATAGGGAGCCGATTACATGCGGTTTACGGTCGGTGCGGTGCGCGATCACGGGCCGTCGATCACGGGTCCATCGCATCGGACGGTCGGGTGCGATTCACGTCGACCGTTGGATGCGATGGACCCGCGATCGAACGGCCCACGTCGTAAACCGCATCGACCGCACACCGCACGTAATCGCGACCATATATATATATATATATATATATATATATATATATAGTCGAGTGATAGCGTGCGGTCGTCCGCACGGTGCGGATTCGACTACGGACCGTCGATCACGGGTCCATCGCATCCGACGGTCGAAGTGAATCGCACCCGACCGTCCGATGCGATGGACCCCGTGATCGACGACCCGTAATCGAATCCGCACCGACCGCAATCCGCACGTAATCACGAGTCTATATATATATATATATATATATATATATATATATATATATATATATATATATATATATATATATATATCGAATAAAAGGTTTCTGTTTCTCTTATATACTATAGTGTACTTGGGGATACCTTTGATGCATGTCATAATAATCAGATAACACGCGCACACTTTCTTTTTTTTGTTGAAGATTAAATAAGTAACGTTGTCAACCAAAAGTAAATATTAATTATTTCAACTAGTTTTGAAAGAACAAAATTTACTAATTTATTTGATGGCTTATCTTTATTAATTTTATGTAGATATGGTGACATATTCAAGACCCACTTATTGGGATGTCCATGTGTGATGGTTTCAAGCCCAGAAGCAGTGAAGTTTGTGTTGGTGACCAGAGCCAATCTCTTCAAGCCAACCTACCCACCTAGCAAGGAATGCATGATAGGACCTTGGGCTCTAAATTTCCACCAAGGGATCTACCATTCAAGGCTCAAGAAGCTCATTCAGGCAACCTTCCTTCCCTCATCAATACAGGCAATCGTCTCCGAACATCGAACGCATTGTTCTTGGATTACTTCCCGATTGGGAGAACAAGATCATCAATGCCCACAATGAGATGAAGAGGGTATGCTACATTTCATCACATCTACATATATGGATTGTGATCAATTTTCAATGTGTTTTGATGATTAATTAAGTTAATTTGAGTATGTTTTTTTGTTTCTTGTTTCAAGTTTTCTTTTGATGTAGCAATGGTGGCCATATTTGGAACTGGATTAAAAGATATTGATATGGAAAAGATGAGAGATTTTTACTATCGCGTTCATGACGGTTATAATTCCATGCCTATAAATCTTCTTGGATTTCGCTATCATCGAGCGATGAAGGTAATTAATTAAGTAGGTTCCAATCAATGTTTGCTAATTAGTTTCTAATGGAATATTTACTAAATGATGAAATGATTTTGAATATGTTTTTATTGATCGAAATTATGACTCATATGCTAATGATTTAGGCAAGGAAGTCACTCGACGAACTTCTCAAGAAGATAATAACAAAGAGAAGGGAAAACAAGGATGGTGGAGGTCTTGTGGGAACATTGTTGAGGTCTATTGATCAACTTACTGATTCTCAGGTCACTGATAATCTGTTCGGAGTGATCTTCGCAGCTCAAGATACAACAGCAAGCATTCTCACTTGGATTTTGAAGCATCTAAGCGACAATGGCACCCTTCTCGACTTGGTTATGGTAAATAAATTCAACTATAAGTGTGTGTTTTTTTGTGATCTCTTGTTGATTTATTCTAATCAAGTCGTCTAAATTTTTAATGTGAGCTTGACAGGTGATAAAAAATATCCCAAGTCTCACATGTTAAACATGTGTGAAGTGATTATACGTATCATTCCCTCTAATAGATGACATGATATACAATCCATCATAACGGTATTTTTTGTCGCAATTGTGCGACCATGTGATTCAATATCACCAACTGTCTGATATTAACGTCCATAACGGTAAACTTTTGTAGGATTGTTAACGAACATTCTAGTGTTGTGACAGATGCGTGTTACACACGACAAATATATTTGTATTTATTGATTGTGTCTTTTGAATTAATTAATGTTGGTAGCTTTCCATTCTACTAAATTAAGGCTCTGTCCATTCAAGTGGTTTGTATCTCACTTTCTAAAATCATGCAATCATCTTTTATCAATCTCAAGCTGCATTACCTAACCTTAAAGGCTTGTGGAGTGAATAATTGAGGTTGTTTGCAGAAAGAACAAGAGGAAATTAAGAGAGAACTAATAAAAGAAAAGCGAGGATTAACGTGGAATGATACAAGGAAAATGCCTCTAACAACAAGGGTATGTATAATGAATCAATTTTTTTTTTCCTTGCACACAAAATTGATAAAATTGTGTCATTAAATTTTAGAAAATACATGCAGGTGATTCAGGAGACACTTCGAGCAGCAAGCATTGTATCGTTCACATACAGAGAAGCGGTCGAGGATGTCGAGTTCCAAGGATTTTAATACCGCGTGGTTGGAAGGTTCTTCCCCTCTTCAGGAGCATCCACCACTCCTCCGATTTCTTCATCGACCCTGAAAAATTCGATCCATCAAGATTTCAGGTTAAAATCATGTGCATATCTTTTTATATATTTATGCAGTTTTGTCGAAATCTTAAATCTTGGTTGGCAGGACATTCTCTGAACTGAATCTTCAGCTAAGTTTAGTGTATGTATATTAAGCATTAACATAACTAGCTAGCTAGTCATGATCTGTCAAAGCTATTTAAGTTTTTTTTAAAAAAAAATTGATGTGGTACATAATTTTAGACCAATTCATGGATGTTTTAATTTGATAATTGATACAAAAAACATGATTGCTAATTTTATAGTATCTAAATTGATTAATTGTTCAGCCTAATATATATAGATGAATTATTAGCAACATAGAGGTTTCTGATCATTACATACTATTTAAAGTACTTGAATCATAGTCACCTAAAACATGAGATTTGTTTCAAGGTGTATTACCAAGATTAATAATGAATTAATGATCTATATACATATTGACCTACTGATTTTAATGATGAAGGTGTAAATAATTAATATTCTATATGTAAATTAACTGGTTTACTTTGAAAATATGTATGGGAATTTATGTTTCACATTATCATATTAGAGAGCAATATTTCTTCATGCACATATATGTGATAAATGATATTAAATAATTTTTGTAATTGAAAAAAAGGTGGCGCCGAGGCCTAACACTTTCATGCCTTTTGGAACTGGAGTCCACTCCTGCCCTGGGAATGAACTGGCCAAGCTCGAAATCCTTGTCCTCCTCCACCACCTCACCACCAAATACAGGTCTCTCTCTCTCTCTCTCTCTATTTTTTTATCTACTATTTAAATATTATACTAATATTTATCATATTAACTGGATCAAGACTCATCCTGTGATGGTAAAAGATACCCTCTGAATTTTGGATCAAAACATCACACATCTTAACCCATTGGAGATGTAGAACGGGTTTGGGTTTCAATCACAAATCAAGTTTGTTCCCGTTACTTACCTTGTTTGTAAAAAATATGTTGTGTACATCATTTGAAATTAAAATTGTGGTACATAAATAAATTATACTGTATATAAAACTAATTTCATGTTATTATTTTTTATTTTTCACAATTGATGAAATACTTAAGCATGCATTATAATTATAGGGATTTTTGCATATATACCCCTGCTAAATTTCAATTTTATCAAAATACCCCTAAAAAATCCACAGTGTAAAAATACCCCTAAAAAACATTAAACAAGCTAAGTGCAACTGTACCCTTATACCACAACGCCATGAAGACCTCTGGATTAACCGTGGTTAAAAAGTCTAACTTTACATGTCACATTGACCTAAATGCCCTTACTCATTTTGAAAAAAATTTTTTTTGCATAAATACCCCTCTCAAAACAAGTATTTTCAAAATTACCCTTATTATTTCTACTATTACATAAATACCCCTGAAATTTTATTAAATTGTACAAATTTTTCCCTTGGCCAATCGTTGTTAAGTACACAAATCGAACAATGATTAGATACTTAACCCTATTAGTATCTTGTTAAATGACCAGTTTACTCACTTAATCACATATCTTACTCAACCTTATAAATAAAGAGAGAAGGTTGAAGGAGGAAGGAGGAAGGAGGAAGACGGAACTAGGGTTCAACCATCCAAGCAAAGCGCGGTGAGAGTATTTTGGACTTGTGGTCGGCATGGAGCCGGCCCGGCCCGGCCCGTTGAAACAGGGTCCAAGCCCAGCCCTGGACCCAGGCCCGCACATGGGCTCGGGCCTGAACGAGCCTCACGGCCGGGCCTGGGTTCGGGCCCATGGGCGGGCCTACGGGCCCAAATTCAAAACATTTTATTTTTTTATTTTATGTTGTTTATTTGTATATAATGCTAAAATAACAAAAAATTTAAAGTATAATGTTGATAAAAAGGGTAATTCTGTAAATATGGATTTTAAGAGGGGTATATAGGCAAAAAAATAAAAATAAAACTCACTTTGGATAACCAGAGGGTATAATGGTCATTTCAAGACCTATAACGGAATGAAAACAGAAAATATTAACCAAACCAGATGAAAATTTACCACAGGGGTACGGTTGCAACCAGTGTTCTGAAATGTGGTATGCGGTTTGCGTGCGGATAAGGTACCGCACAGAGTATATGCGGCATGCGGGAGTATATGCGGAAGTATATGCGGTTATGTAAATTTGTATTAATAAAAAATAATTATATAGTGATGATCTATAAACAAGAGATAATAAGGTAAATTTGAAGAAATGTAATCATATTAAACTATTAAAATTTCAAACACAGGGACATGAATGAAATTTCAGACGGACACAAGGGTTTAAATGCAATTTTTTAAGGGGTATAGATGCAATTAACTTTTTAAGAGGGGTATAAATGGAAAATTTCCTTTTTTTCAAAACACATGCGCCCGCTTAGCGGGCACATAATCCGCATATTCCCGCATATGCGGGCCTTGTCCGCATATCCTCGCATATTAGCCCGCACAGTTCGGTAGACTTACCGAACCGCCTGTACGACCGCATATACGGCCGCACATGTCGCATTTCAGAACAGTGCATACAACATAGTGATTATAACCATTTAGTTTTCTAAATTAAAAATAAAAGAATAAAAATTAGAAATCTTAAAATTTACTCAATCTAAACAGGATGGGACAAGATGGCAAAAAGTATCCATTTGGGATGTGTTTACATTACTATAATTTTTTACATTAATCACAGTTGTTTTGAATTACGCTTATAAAAAATCGTGATTGTAATAATTATGATCATATTTTAAAAAAAATCATGATCTTTATAAAATATATTATCACAGTTTTTAATAAAACATGAAACAAACAAACATCTCAGTATGGAATGGGATTTTGTTACTGCAAAATTGAGTTTGGGATTGATCAAATTTGTCCTATTATCATTCCTAGTTCTAACCCTATTGTATGCAAGTCAAAAAAGTGTGTACAAGTCTTCTAGGTTGGTTCTTGTCTCTGGCCCAGTCTATTTTGAGCATGTGTCACTATACCAGTAATGGTATATCACTATATATTTGTGATCTTGTAGCCCAACATGACAATATAGATTCTTGTACACAAAAAAGAAGAAGAGTAAAACTCAAATGTAAGGATACTTATAATACACAAGGTTTACAAAAAAAAAAAACCAACAACAAGAGAGAGAGAGAGAGAGAACTAGTATATATGCATGAATAACATTCTACAAGGTTTGTGGAAGACCCCCTTAGCGGGGTGATCAATACACACCCTCTCCCAAAGGAAGGTCAGGAGTTCAACTCCCATGTTTACCAAGCCAAAAAAAAGCATTTTACAAGGTTTAATTGATCTATTGCTTCTAACTTTTGGTCAATGTGTCTTGCCTTAGTTTGCTAAATATATATTTCATTGATAATTTACAGATGGGAGGTTGTTTGCAAGGATGATGGAGTGGAGTACAGACCCTTTCCTGTGCCAAAACAAGGCTTGCAAGTCAAGGTCACACCCCTGCTCGCTGAGAAGATCTAGTAGTCATGTGGTCAACCACTAGTCTTCTGAAATGCGTTGTGTGAGTGCGCGTTCGTGCGTGTGTAACTTTTGTCACAAGTGCACAGAAATGCATGTTTTAATAAACCCTTTTAGTCCAGATGAATAAAGTGCAACCGTTTAAATGTTCTTTTTTCTTATTAAAGAAAAGTAAATGTTTACTATATGTTTCTATTATTGACTTCGAATTACAAACTTTTAAAATAAGAGAGTAGAATTACTAAAAATAATTAAAAAAAGAAACCATTAGTCGTTGCGCGCCTTCTCTATGTTAGTAACCTAATAAGAAGCTAGCCTACCATTTTAAATTAAATTCAAAGAAGTAGCTAGCCTACCATTTCATTTTCAAAAAAAAAAAAAAAAAAAGTAACCTAATAAGAAGCTCGACCATCCGTGATTACCCGCAATACACTTATACTTCGTTTATATTCACTCTGCATTGTCTAATTTAATTTTCATATACTCCTTTCAATCAAATTCCTTTTTTGATCGATATTCTTGTTTTCCTCAGAGATAAGACTTAATTAATTTTTCTCAAAAGCATGACTTCACGAGATAATTCAACACTAAAAAACATATTTATTGGTCAATTACATTTTATAATCTAGAAAAACATAATTGTCGGTCAATTACATTTTTATAATCTGAATAGGCATAATTGTTGGTCAATTATATTTTATAATAGCGACATACTTTAATCAAATTAATTTTGGTACCATTTTTTTTTTTTTGGGTACCATTGTTGCTATCAAATATTTTAGTTGATCCTAGATGATATTTATCATGAAGTTTGACTTCGACTGAAGTTTCATTGTGGTTGATTGACTTTGACCCTTTCATATATATATATATATATATGAAAATGATTGCGTGCGGCGAACGGCAGGTGCGGCCGCGACGTGGGCCGTTCGATCGCGGGTCCATATATATATCGCCCCCGATCGTCCGATATGGACCCGTGATCGACGGCCCGTGATCGCTGCCGCACCTGCCGTTCGCCGCACGCAATCACGTCCCTATATATATATATATAGGGAGCCGATTAGGTGCGGTTTACGGTCGGTGCGGTGCGCGATCACGGGCCGTCGATCACGGGTCCATCGCATCGGACGGTCGGGTGCGATTCACGTCGACCGTTGGATGCGATGGACCCGCGATCGGACAGCCCACGTTAAACCGCACCGACCGCATACCGCATAATCGCGACCATAATATATATATATATATATATATATATATATATATATATATATATATATATATATATAAATGATTAGTGCGGCGGTGCGGCGGCGATGCTCCGATCGCGGGTCAGCGCATCCAACGGTGATGAATCGCATCCGACCGTCCGATTGCGATTTTGATCTTATGATATCACTTTTTAACATCCAACGCAAATGTCGCCCCCGACCGTCCGATGCGATGGACCCGTGTACGGCCCGTGATCGCTTCCCGCAACCGCATTCCCGCACCGATTCTTCCCTATATATATATATATATATATATATAGGGAGCCGATTAGGTGCGGTTTACGGTCGGTGCGGTGCGCGATACGGGCCGTCGATCACGTATCGCATCGGACGGTCGGGTGCGATCACGTCACCGTTGGATGCGAACCCGCGACGGACGGCCCACGTTAAACCGCACCGACCGCATACCGCACGTAATCGACCATATATATATATATATATATATATATGAAAATTGGGGGCGACGGCAGGTCGGCCGCGACATGGGCTGATCGGTATCGCACCAACGGTAATGAATCCCCCCGACTCCGATGCGATGGACCCGTTCGACGGCCCGTTCGCTGCCGCACCTGGTTCGCCGCACGCATATCAGATATATATATATATATATATATATATATATATATATATATATATATATATATATATATATATGTTAGGTGCGGTTTGCGGTCGGTGCGGTTTGCGACGTGGACCGTCCGAGCGGGTCCATCGCATCCAACGGTCGACGTGAATGCACCGGACCGTGAGATGGACCCGTGATCAGGCCCGTTCGCGCACCGCACCGACCGTAAACCGCATTCGCATTATTATATATATATATATATATATATATATATATATATATTATATAGAGCCAATAGGGGAATGCGGTGCGGGAAGCGATCACGGGCCGTGTCACGTCCATGAGGCGGTCGGGTGCGATTCATCTCAACCGTTGGAAATGGACCCGCGATCGAACAATCGACGTTTTCCCGTTCCCGCATGTGCTCGCATATATATATATATATATATATATATATATAGGCAAGCTTCCAGGAACTAATGCATTTATGGTTTTCAAAAGTTTTACATCATAAGAGTATGCTTTCAGTTGATTTTATTGCGATTTTGATCTTATGATATCACTTTTTAAGCAGTCTTTTGTAAAATAATTCTGTTTTGATACGTAGGAATTTGTCTCAAAAACCACTTCATTAGAGATTGGGGACTCTCTGGGTAACCGATAACCACTTGATTTTTAGGGATACCAGAGTTTAAATAGAAAATTTGTGAGACTCAGTTACTCATTTTATTAAAAATAGGGGAATTGCTTGTGTTGAGGCAAGAAAAATTTTGTATGTGAGGGATAAAATTAGTGAGGGATAAAATTGTAATCGAGGAGTAGGCATATTGTATTAACCCCTTGGTAGACCCCCACTCTACCTATTTTACTGTTATGGGCATGTTTCCTTTTGATTGAAATAAAATAAAGGTGCAGGTCTACCATAAAAAAAAATATCTCAAAAACAGCTTCCCAAAAATTTATGAAAGAAAAGGATATCTAGAATGAACAAATTTTCTTTTGAAATGATTTCAATGTGATGTGTCCCTACATGCAGTGTCACATACCTTAATGCAGTGTCACATACCTTAATTTTCTACCTACCCCCGGCGAGTACATTTGGGTTGATACGGGCTACATTTCTTGGCACCATGAGTGTTTTGTATTTTTCTTTTGTTTTTGTTTATTTTCTTATCTTTCTACTCTTTTCATCTCACTCAATCATGTTTTTTCTTATTATGGGAATAGAAAATGACTACATTTTCCTTTAAAAAGAAAAACAAAGAAAACAAGAAAGTTAAGCGCTTCGTTTAATAGAACATATAACAATGTCAATACATATGGATTACATGTAAATTATTTGCGATCTGGAACTGCGTGCAGGGTTAAATAAAAATAAATAAAGATTACATGTAACAATGTCTTTTTTTTTTAAATAATGTTAATTGTTAGAGAATCCTGCGGACAGCTTGTACATATTTTGATTTTTTAAAAATAATAAACAAATTCTAATGATGTATATGTTTTTATGAAAAATGTATTTATAACTTCATGGTTTTTTTGTGTTTTAATTCAACAATCCTCTCATTAAACTTATTGAATTAAAACACAGAAAAAATGTTAATGAGATATACATCTCGTGTTTGAATGCATATGCCTCGATAGATGGTTGTCAATACATATGGATTGTTCGCAAAACTGTCCCGCATATTGCATGTAACAACACTCAAATATAAATTAAAATAATAGATGATTGCAGTCCCATATATAGTTCACACCATTTTTCTTACTGTTATATAAAATAAAGTATATACTTAAATGTAATAATATATTTTTCACTTAAAAAAATAAAAAAATTTAATCCATACAATTTTATGGCTAGAATCCGTATATTATTATAGCACAATATATACTATGATATCATAGTGTATAATGTAAAACGAGATTGCAAAATAAACTTATACTGTGTTTGGTAGTACAATTGCAAAATTGATTTTACAGGAAACTCCATTTCCACAGCTTCTGAAAAATTCATGTTTGACCACTTTTAATTTTCATATAAATCTTTTTACAACTTTTATCCTCATTTTTTTGTTTGAAAATAAATTTTAAAAAAAAACAGCTTTTGATAAACCCAGTCCGACCCTGAATAAAAAGGGTATGGACGATTTTTAGAGTATCATTTAATAAAGAAATAATATACGAGGAGACCTCCATAGTCAACCTCAGTAATTACAGGGGGTTTGAACTCCAAAATCCAAACCCCCCAACCAAATGACCTTGATTAATAAATGATCCGACGATCCATCTCTCCGGGCATCTTCTAATTGGTCAGTACAGTCAGACTGTCCGATTGAATAATAACGGTCAATCTCTCACGTTTTCACGGACCGGGTCCGAAGTGGGTCCCACGCCAACCATCAGTCCTTCGTCTTCATCTTCTTCTTCCACAGCAAAGACAGACAAAGACAACCCATGCATTTAATTCTCATTTGCAGCTCCAATCGATCAGTCTCTGACTACCGTGCATTCACTCCATCTCCCGTGACCGGCAATTCTATTGTATTCTCAACGGAGCCCCAAAGTCAACGCCTTCCCACGTGACACGTTTCGATGCAGCGGTCCCCATCGCTCATGTGGGCGGCTGTAGAGATGTGTTTTTGCCAGGGACGTGGCGGCGGAGGAGTGTGGGTGCGGCGTATGGAAGGAGCTAGAGCCAGCTAGCTAGCACGCTGGAATGGAAACACTTTGGACTCGTTTAAATAAAGACATAAATTATTTTTGGGTCTATACTTATTTTTAAAATTGCTGACTTTATCAATTAAATATATAATTTTTCTATTTGGTTGTTATTTTAATTATTTTTATTGAAAAATGTAATTAAAAATTGGAGTGTTCAATTGATGAAGAATAAAATATGAATAAGATGTAAAAATCATTTCATGGAAAAATATGGAATACAAATACAAACTTATTCTGCATGGTACCCAAACAGTTTTTTTACTTGTATATCTCTTTATCCCCCACATTCCACCTTTTATACAACATCCAAATGGGCTCTTTAAATCCTTTACATTGTTTGTGTTTAGAATGTAGTCCCTCGATTCTTTATTTGTAATTTTGAAAAGAGAAGATTTTGAAAAATCTAAATGATCTTCAATGATGTTTGACAAATCCATTTGGATCTGTGTTTGCTGGTCAAACCATAGAATTCATCTAAACGAGAATCCAAATAGGCATAAATAATTCATTCTCTATTTTCTCATTCTAAATTTAATATTGAAAGGTGCATGATGTGTATATATTTTTATTTGAAAGTATGTGTGTTTAAGGTGAAAATATGACTAAAATTGGGTTGGTTGGAATGCAATTCCATAATTATGTTTTTAATTCTAAAAGAACAATGTCATGTCATTCAATCAACTTTGGGGAAAATTAAGTAGTATTTTTTATTTGATAACCCACAAACATCATTTATTAATTAAAATTACGTAAAAAATATGATTGATAGTATTTATTATCAACAAAACTTTGGAGACAGTTATCCTTGTAACTCTTTGTGCAGCCTAACACATTTTTTTAGTTTTTTAATATACATACTATACATATATGTATGTATGTATAATATGTATAAAAAAATAAAATATAATCATTTGATACAAATAAATATATATATATATATATATATATATATATATATATATATATATATATATATATATATATATATATATATATAACTTAAATTAGGAATGTGGTGTGGGCTTACACTGCACCTTTTCTATTTCTAATCTCTTTTATTCAAACACTAGATGTAAATCTGCTCAAGATTAACTCCAAATTATTGTCAAAACTTTACCAAATTAACTTTTTAAAGAGAATCTTATTGGTTTATTGGAGTAACTAATATTAAGACTACAAAGCAAGGAGGAGATATTCTCATGTTTTCACTCTCTTCACAAAAAATATTCATGATTTTTTTTTTCAAAATTTGCTACACGTGACCTTTCCCAAGCAAACTTTTATAACGTGAGTAGGGATATAAATTCATGCAACCATAAAACTTTTGGGTGCAAACAAGAGTCAAGTGGGACAAAAATAGCTAAAAAAATCTGTTTAATTTATTATATATGTGCTCGAATGATTAAGTGAACATAAATTCTACTAATTATTTCATTGGAAGAGTAGAATAATTAATTCTGTATGTAATTCAAAAATCACTATATACAAAATAATAATGACATAAAAATGAAAATATCATCAAACAAAAACTGTCCTGGTTCTACCCAAAAAAAAAAAAACTGTCCTGGTAGCTATCGATATTAGAATTAATACTAATATATACCCCTCCCTCACCTCTTGCTTGAAATTTTCTATGCTGCATGTTCCCCTTTTTTATTTTATACTAATTGGTAGGGACAACGCAAATCTCTTGTGATGCCTCTCATCTTTGGTACACGACTCAATTCAAACCTTTGTAATTCTTTTTTTTTTTTTTGGTTAGAGATGAAAGGCTCTTTAATAGGGCTTACAGAACTTAAGTATCAAAAACCCGGATAAGATTGGACCATGGTACAATGGTTCATGGCTTCCTTGCATTTAGTGTAGGTCTTGAATTCGAGTATTGAGACTGTGTTATACCTCCTGTTTGTTAAACAAAATTTGAAAGAATTTTGAAGTGGCTAGCTAGGGGCCTAAAAATAATATAAAAGAATAAACGGACTTATTACTAAATGGAAATATTAAACGATTGGTTGTGGGAGGGGGACAGATCTCAACCGTTGCAGTGTCCCACCCACACGTGAAACGAACGGACAAAAAAATATGACGTAAATTCATAAATGGGTGACGCGTATGCGCGGTCCATTCTCTTTCGATGACGACGACAGTGTTTGACTTTTTATACATTTTCAAACCCCTGCAAGTCAACGGCTCCCTTGTTTTTATTCAATTTTTTAAAACTTGATTTGTCTTTCATGGGAGAGGATGAAATTTCAAAGAAACAAAAAAATATACTGCAACTTTAAAAATAAAAAAATAAAAAATCTAGTTTTTGTCATTTTATAAAGTCAACACCCTCCCATATGAAATTAATAACTCGAACCATTGTTGGATCAGTGAAAAGATAAGAATATGCTTTTATCTCATGTATTACTTTCATGCATGGATGGACACGTGTCAGAGCACTAGTGGATGTCATGCAAAATGACTGAAAAGTCCTTGATGTGGCTTAGAATAAGATTAGTAAGTAAAAAAATTTGCTTAAAAAAGAAGGGATTAGAGTGTTAGGTAACTTGGAATAAATTCTCTAGTGCTTTTCCTATTAGTGGGGTGGTTAAGTTTTTTTAGAGACACACATGCATGTGTACATGAATGTTTGAACAAGATATTAATTAATTTTTGATGGAGAGATCCTTCGATTTTGACCTTTAATCACGGATCGGATGGTTGTTGAAGAGTATAGGCTTCACATTGATGTTTAAAAGGGGGTGTCCCTCAAGATTAATTGGTTGCGCGTTTGGGCGAATTCTGCCCCTCAAGATCAAAAAGCGGAATCCGCACAAACGCGCAACCAAACGGGTCGGATTCCGGCGGAATCAAAAGTTGGATTCCTTTTAATTTCTCTCTCGAAATCCGTGTTTTTAAAATCTCAAAAAGAACGATTTTTTGTCGGAATCGATTTTTTAAATTGAAAAGCAACTTTTTCTACCAAACATTAAATTCCTTCCAAATATTTATTCCTGAATTAAAAAAAAACATCTTAAAAAAGTCAAAGGTCTAAAATCATCTTAAAAAGCAGCTTTATTCCAAAATCTACTTTTCAATCTGTGTTTCCAAACAGAGTCTAAGAGTTTGTTGAGAGTTTGAGAGAGACCCCACACATGAACACTTCAAACAAGTGGTGAAGCCTTTGCAATTAATTGAGTGGTTGTGTAGATTCATGGATCCACCACACTGATGGATTGATGTTCATTTTGTGAAGATTTAATCGCTGACCTCTTCCATTAAAAAAAAAAAAACAGTCATGGATCAGGTGGTTTTGGTCCCCAATAAAGAAAAGAAAGCCCCATGCATGTATGGAAACAATGAGAAGAAATAACAAGGATGCATGTGACAAGGACATTCTAGTAAATTCAACCAAGCTATTCATTAGGGTTTGAAACTTTTATAAACCTAAACCAAGACAAAGAAAAGTTCCTCATCTCATCTCCTCTCTTCCCCTCCTACTCCACCTTCTCTATCTTTCCAAAACCTCTCAATTCTCTTCTTCTCATAATTCCATGGAAATCGACGAATCGATGTCGATTTGGATGAAAGGTTCGGAGGAAGACGAGCTTGTGAGGGAGCTCCTCGACGATGAATCTCCATTTCTAGTCCTACCAAGAACCTCCACCACCGCCGAGCTGGAGAAGAGCCACAACTCGACTGAACCGATGGTTAACAGACTCATCTCAACAATCTACTCTGGACCAACACTCGGAGACATCGAGAGCGCGCTCTCCATCAATTCAAACAACTTCAATTTCAATGGCCAATATGGTTTATCTAGACAACCGTGAGTCTCTCCTTCCTTTACATAGATTGGATTGCATTATGTGTATTTTTCTTCTCATTATTAGATGTGTTTAATTTGCAGAGTTTCAATGCCGGAGAAAGGATTTGGAAAAGTGGATAACAAGTATACTTTGAAGATCAAAAGTTCGGGTGGGACGATGACCGATGATGGATACAAGTGGAGAAAGTATGGCCAGAAATCAATCAAGAACAGCCCAAATCCAAGGTTGGTGTCTCCGAATTTAATTCTATTTGATCATCACTTCTTATCCATACTTTCTTTTTCAAAACTTTCAACTTGGTTTTCGTTTTCTGAATCCAGACATGGTTTTTTTTATTTCAAATTGATACTTCATTGTCAGCCTGTCAGCCTGTCTTTTTCTCATGGATCCCACAAAGAGGAGGCAATGGAATTAAAAATCAAAAGAATTTATGTATGGATGGGCAGCTAAAATGACACACCTTAATTTTCAGTTAATTATTTGAGATTTCTGGATAGTTGTGATATAATTTAATATTTCATTACCTGTTTCAATCATTTTTCAGTAATTCACTGAAAGATTCCCAACTTTGGACTAACCCAAAAAATTAAAATTGGTTTCTAAAGTAAGAATTCTAATAAAATAATCTAATTCCAATATAAAAAAAAATTATATATATTCTGGATTTAGATATCTGGAAATCCTTTAATTGGTGCAAATAGGGTGTAACATGAAATATTATTGAAAGCCGACTGTCACTAAAATTATAATATATATAGCAAATATGTTTTCAATGAGGGGGCTCAATCAGGCCCCTCATTTCCTTCCATTCATTTACATCCACTGAAACCATGTAAAAATATTAAAATTATTTTCAATAGTTGAAATATATGACACTCACACGTCCGTTGGAGCAATTAAAGATTTTAGGGTTTCATCACAGTTTGCATGTGTGTAACCGTACGAGCACGTGCACTTTGCATGCATTGATACCACTTTTATTAAAAGAGTTCATGCAGGAGCAGATACACTTGTAACATACCCAACCCCTGACTCCTTATAATATCTCCAAAAATTGCCCATAACAATTTATCCATATTCATTTTAAAAATGATATGATGACATGTTATTTTTTTATTTGTCTGAAATGAATTAGATCACTAGATCAGAACTCTAACATTATATATACGATGTACGATTGGGATTGCAGGAGCTATTACAGGTGCACGAACCCCCGCTGTAGTGCAAAGAAGCAGGTGGAGAGGTCGCCGGACGACCCCGACACGCTCGTTGTCACCTACGAAGGCCTCCACCTCCACTTCACCTACTCTCACTTCCTCCTCAATAAGGCTAACCACGCCGGGGCTGGTCCGGCCACCAACGCCCCCCAGCCCCAAAAGAAGACCAAAACCAACGACCGGCCGGTGCCCGTGGTGGCCCCAGCACCACCGACACCTCCGGTGAAGGAAGTACAGATGCAAGCAAGGCCAAGGGAAGGGTTACTAGAAGATGTTGTGCCATGGCTAGTAAGGAAGCCATGCAATAACAACAATAGTGACAACAATTTTAGCAGTTTTTCAAGTGACCCATCAAGTTATTCCCACCCATCCTCACCACCCTCTTCGTCATCCTCATCTTCCTTTTCATGGTCAGCCAGCTCAGCATATTTTGATGTGGGGGTACTTTCAAGTACCATTTGAGGTTGAATAGCTGTTCTAGGATGACTTTGTTTAGAGTGTACCGGGGGCCATGCATGTTTAGGGATTATTTGGGTAGGAACCTAATTTGGGGCCGGGGTCCCAACTGTTTTTTTTGGAATAGGGTGAAATGGAAATTGTACATTTTTTTTTTATACTGGGGGTGTTTGATGATAGAAGGCTTGTTGTGGTTTTGCTTTTAATATATCTTTTTTTATTTCATTCCATATGTGGTTTTTTTCATGCTGTGAGTGGTTGGGTTTGGGTCCTTTGTTTTTTATGGTGCTTTTGGTTTTGGGGAGGGTCGAGGATTCCATTGATAAAAGCAGGAAATTAATTTCAACCCCCACACAATTAATGGGGTTTTTTACATACTAATCGGAATACTTAAAAAAGGAAAACGTTACACTCCATTTTTTTATAACTTATTTACAAATCACACATGTTTTAATTTTTTATATATATACTTAGTTGATGAACTACATATTTTTATATAAAACAATTGAATATATAGATTAACATATATACAAACATAGTGAAATATATTTTAGTAAAACGATTTCATATAATGTGTTAGGAGTGTAACTGTAAATAAGTGGTATGGGTGTTCAAAAACCCTTTTATTGCCTAAAGTTATGTGACATGACATAATTGTGATATCATGAACATCACCATTGAAAAATCACCAAAAGAATTTGAATCTCTTCATATTTACTTGACTGTCTTTAGCAATTAAAAAAAACTATATCTTAAAGTAATTATCTTAAGATAAAATAAATAATTATCAAAATTACTATTAAAATCCAAACATCAAATTTAAATTAAATATGATATGAGGCCAAAGATATCAACTACAGAGTCCATTGGCAAATATAGTAATCAATCAAATACAAACATAAGCTCATCTGCCCCCATAATGAATCAAATACAAACATATGTTCTCAACTTCTCCATCTACCAACTAAAATTAGTCCTGTTCATATAATCAAACAGACAATTCCAAAAAGGTAGGCTTAATTAAGATACACTGTTTGGTGGATCTACCATTTTGAGACTCATAGATGGGTCAGGTAGGTCCATGGTTTTTTGTTTGTTTTTCTGTTGTTGAAATGGTTGATAACACCAAATGAACATCCACACTGGGTGAGAAACAGAGAGCCATAAAAATAACAACGTTATGGTTTCAAAAGATGTATTTCAATTATAACTGATAATGCTACTTCTTTGTTTCTTTTTTTTTTTAATGCCCCCACCTGAAATAAAAATGACAAACACTACCTAACCCTCACTGCAAATATTTTTGTTATCTTTAGTAGAAAGAAGTGAATACCATGTACATTAACTCCAACTACCATCACAAGCATGCCAAGTTTTAAACATGGTTTAAAGACTTATTGTCATTTCTCTCTTTTTTTCCCTCATTTTTCATTTCCATGGTTTTGGGTCGTTTTAGGTTGTGGAGAAGTTGGAGTTGATCATACATGGATTACTTTCTGAAAAAGGGGTCCATCTGCATTAACTGAGGCTGGTGTTTGTTAAGTGCAGCTGTCCATCAGTCATTTTGGGTTTAATGTGGGTGCTAGTGCATGTCTCATCTCACTCTTCAAAGAAACTGTACTTGTTGTGCAAATTGATCTATAAATAGCGATATGCGAGCTAGTGGGGATAAGATGTCTCAATCATAAGTTATGAGGCATATATGGATATAGTCAGACCAAAGAAAGGTTACAGGTTTTCACTTCATCTACTTTTTAAAAACTAGCTTTTCATTAAACATGTTTTTGTCAGAATCTTCAACCATCATTTTGTATTTTACTCAAATCTTTTTAAAAATTCACATTTTCTTCTAGTTACATCCTTTAAATATTTTCCAAGTCCTTTTCTCAAAAAATTTACTACTTAATTTTTCTTCCCTTGAAGATATTCAAATTTAAAAATTATAGTCATCCAATGTTTTTTTTTTAAAATAACATTTTTTATTGGAGTAAAGATACAAAGTTAAAAAAAATAAAGATTTAAGAATGAAAACTTTTTTTTCCCTTGGGTTTCAAGAGATAGTGAAAATTTGGGGGGGAGGGGGGTGAGAAAACATCTAATATCTAATATAATTCAACTAAAGGTGGAGTTGAAATAAAAAAAAATATCACATTGAAAAAAATATGGAGACAAAGGGAAAAAAGAAATGTTGAAAATTTGGGTAAAGATTTGAGTCCAACTTAATTTGGGTAAAGATTTGAGTAAAAACTTGATTTTGTTTGGGTAAATAGTTGGAGAGGGTTTTAAGTGATTTTTACTCAAATTTAAATTTGGATAAAAGTTTAGGTATAAGATTAGAAATGTTCTAAATCAGGTGTGAACCAGAATAGGTATTGCTACGATCAGGCCTACTTTTAACCCGGCCTATTACCACCGCAACTGATGTATAAAGGTATCCATTTTTTAAATATATACTTTAATTACAAAAATAATGCATACCAATTGGAGCATTAAATAAGATTAAAAGTAGGGTTGATTAGAACATTATCCAATTAGGAACATAATGCAACTTTTGGTTTCCTTATTCATATGATTCCTCCTCGGCTCATCATGTCTGTGTAATCCTTATTTCAAAGGATAAAGAACCCATTCTCAAGGATGCAACACAACATTTCAGAGGTCAGTGCACAACAATATATCATGTAACATTTGCATAAGCTCTACTGTTTTAATATCTGCTAAGACATTGTCAACAACGAAAATCTGAAAGAGACAGAAATTCAACAAAAATGAGGAAATTTATCCTCATTTTGACCTGTCATGCAAGAAGTCATTAGTCTCTTACTAGTTGCATATTCATCCATATGATTAGTAAATTCCAGCAATCTCCTCACTAGTACCAATTATCCTTAACCTGCTCAAAAAAACACAATTACTCACTGAGATATTCCCTTCTCCGTATAGTAAGATATCATGGTTTCCAAATTCCAATTGATGCAGCAGAGATGTATAAAATCAGTCAATACCAAAGTTGGCATGGTTTTTTCAACATGACTTTTTTTAGAAAATATATGAACATTCTTTTATTTTGTTTTATGAATCATTGTCTGTATAACAAATTCAGGAAACCAACAGAAAACCAACATCCATATAAAAAAAAGAGACACTTGTCATTGATCTCTTGTTCCTTTTGTTGTAATAGAAAGTTTGATAAAACAGTACACAGGTACTTCCACTGACTGGTTCTCTTTAGTGGTAACATGTTAGTGTTATTCAATTCATGCAGTTTAGGAGATTCAGGATTAATAACATAAAGATCATCCACCAATGTACCAGAACAGATAAAATGTCTTTTATTCTTGATAACCACAGAGTTATCAAAATAAACATAATAACCATCCATAGCCAATCTAGAAACAGAAACTAAATTCCTTCTAATGGAAGGTACATAAAGACAATCCTTTAAAATTAAAATCCTTTTATTACTGAAATGTAGATAAACGACTCCTAATGCATCTGCTGCCACTTTCGTAGCATTCCCCATGTGAAGATAAATCTCTCCATCACTTAGTCTCCTGGTTTCCTGGAACCCCTGCAACGAATTGCATACATGATTAGTGGCTCCCGAGTCTACACACCAGGTCCTGGTAGATCGGACCGCTAAACATGTTTCAACTATTAGTGAATAAGATTTACCTGCGTTGTTCAGTTTGTTGAGATAGACCGGACATTGCTTCTTCCAATGACCTGATTGTCCACACTGAAAACACTTGCCTTTCGGCTTTTTCTGTGTCTGTCCTTGAATTTTATTCACAACTTGAGCACCTGCATGCTGAACCTTTCTCTTCTTCTTGGCTTTAGCCTTTGAAGTAGAACCTTTCTCAGTCATGTAAACACTAGCCGGCTTCTTGTTGAGACCCTCTACCGCCTGAAGCTCTTTGAGCAGTTCTGCCAACGTGTAGTCACGTTTATTCATCGTGTAGTTGACACGGAACTGCTTAAAAGATTCTGGTAGAGACTGGAGTATGATATCGACCTGGGTCTCCCCGTCAATTTCAGCTCCTAGGATCTCTAGTTCATTGAGATGACCCATCATCTTTAGAACATGATCCCTTACTGGTGTCCCCTCCGCCATGCTAGTATTCATCAGTTCTTTCATGGCCACTTGCCTAGCAGCACGACTCTGGTCACCAAACATTTCCTTAAGGCTGACCATCATGTCGTAGGCAGTGATCATAGACTGATGCTGATGACTTAGAACATTTGACATAGATGCCAGAATGTAACACCTAGCCATCTCATCAGCCCTTAGCCATTTCTGATAAGTCTGGGTTTCCTCGTCGGTTGCCCCCTCACCAGGTTTAGGAGGACATACTTCAGTGAGTACAAACTTGTACTCTGAGGAAGTCAACACAATATCCAGGTTTCTTTTCCAGTCAATGTAATTAGGTCCAGTCAATTTACATTCTTTGAGAATAACAGCAAGTGGATTAAAAGCAGACATTTTGAATCCTGAGAATCAAACATAATATAAAGAAAATTATGACATGGTAAATAAAACTTCGAATTCAATTTAAAGATGGGTCCCTCTACCATATTAAAAGAATTCATCAACAGCCTGATCTCTTATTGAATAGCATGCCTCGATAATGAGGACGTACACCACTCAAACTTAGACCAGATAGGCCAATTCCTTTTAATTTTACTATCTAGGTATCCTTTTATACCAAGTGAAATTAAATAGTTGACATACTTTGGTCCTACAAATAATAGCAGTGACTCCGATGGGGAGGGTACTATTACTTATAGTTAAGTGTAAACCACCACCTAATTTTTAGATCAATTGTTCGTAATGCACTCCTCCGATGGGGAGATAATGCACACTAACAATTACCCAAAATTATTCCTTAAGATAACTTGTACCGATAACATCTACAATTTATCTCATCCGATGGGGAGGAAGGCCTATAGCCAACACGCAAGATAAATTATATTACCTACAAGTTGGTGGTGGAGACCGTGGGAATTATACAATAATGTCCCGCTCCCACTTAATATTTTAAATCCTTTTGAGGGTTATAAACATATATTTATTGTATGCCAATATCCATGTTGTCCATATAAGGTGGGTCCGTTATACTAGTTAACATCCACACAATATAAAATCATGCATAAAACATATAACAAATAGAAAATTAGAATCCTGGCTATTATGGTCGCACAACGACTATGATGCGCTTCGATTGGAATTCTAATGCGAGCAGGGGGGTCCAGGGGGGGCGGCTCGCATCTAGGAACGAGCCCCCCCTGGCGGGGTCTGGGGCAGCGCCCCAGAAACCAGATTTCACGACCGATTTGCTTTGCTGAAAACGCATCTGTTCTTCATCCGACGGGATTTATAACCGTTCGAATCAGAGAATTGATTGTCTCGTTTTGATCGCAAATCCTCCTCGTGATGATCCGATATCATCTGGTTCCGTCCGTGATCTCCTGATGCCGATCTGGTACCACGTCGGAGTTGATCCCTCGAATCCCCTCATGAACTCTCTCGTGTAGATTGAAAAAAAATTACAATAATACTCCCACTCGCGGAGTTTACAATATTGTTTAATTTTCGATCATACAATATAACCACGCACAACCCGCGTGGGATCCATTCACATAAAACAAGAATATAAACAAAACAATAACCATAATAGCCGGATTAAGATCTCGCTGCAAAACAAAGTTAGCACAGATCTACAATCTTGACTATTCTCATGGTATATAGATCTAATCGTTTATCATGTGGACGGACAACATGGTTGTATTCGATCTATACGCAGTATCAACGAGTCGGCTCTGATACCAGTTGTTGGAAAAATAAATCCCGACTGCCAAGATCCGTCGATCGAGGTATAGATCGAACAACAAAAATTTTATTAAACCTTTTTAACGCAAACCCTACAAGGCGGAATTAGGGTTTACCTTCAGAACTCAGATCAGAGTTCTGCCGTAGAAGAAGATCGGATCTGATGGACGACGATGAATCACTCAATCGGAACCTTCAGATCTTCTGCCGTATGTCCTTTCTATGTTGCAGATCCGCGGCGGAGTGTGGTCTCCTTCTTGCTTCGAACGGCAGCCGCGAATCCCTTCGCTCTCCTTCTCTCCTTTCCTCACCTTTTCTGGATCCAGAGATCCTAAAGGATTTCTAGGGTTAGGGTTTTGATTTCGGCTGAAATCATATGTCACTTGAGAGAGAGAGGAAGCCACATATTTATAGGCTAGGGCAGGGACCTAAAGGAGAAATCAGTAATTGGCTCCTATGGGCTTGGGTACCATAATTCAACCTAGAATTAAAACCAAAAGCCCATAAGTCATAATTCATTCCACTAAAGGATTATGACTGCACTCCAAACATACTAATCTCAAAAATAATATTTCGAGCTCCTTATATTATATGCTTAATATCTCCCCACGCTAAGATTCCAATACTCGTTATGAAATAATTATTACTGACAATATTATTTCATAACATCTTATTTTCCTTGAGATCTTCCGCTTAACTTATTTGATATGTCGGATAATTAAATCCACCGGCCGGGTTAGACATAATCAAAACTTATAAGCATCCTCAAGAGAGTATCATCAACCTCCTATTGGAGACGTGGATTCCATCAATAGCAATTATTCATCATACAAGCGTTATTGTCACCCAACTTACCGAGCCTATTGATCCATAGTAGAATCTCACTCTTTAATAAATCAAAATGACAAATAACAAATGCACATGTTTAAGAACCATTTTAGGATTAAGAGCATAAGCAATCATAATAAAGATGGGGTGTAAATTATTTTATCTAGTCAGTACAAAAAATAATTACCCCAACTTGGTCCGTTCAATACACACAAGGTGTACTAGTACAATCACCCAAAACCTATCAACCGGTCTTTTATAGTCAAGATAAACTACGTAAGATGAACTGCACTACAACCTTTATCCAATGGATTATCCAAGTCCATCTAAGGTTGTGAACCTCAACTTATAATTCACAAGGAACCGATAATCTGATCCTCTGTGTGTAAGCCAAACTCTACACACCAGATTATCTACAATGTAAATTAAAGGATTAAATTAAAAAAAGCACAATATTTCAAACAATATAATGCAAGCATTTACCAATAATAATTCTCATCAAAATGCTAAGACCATCTTAATAATAGAGTTTATTACATAAGTCATGGCTTTTAGAACACTGCTCTAACAGTCACCACATCCTCCAACCCTTCGATCGGCTTGACCGCCTGAAGCAGTCCTAGGAGCTCCGCGAATTGAGCGATCTCATCCTCTCGTAAGTCTCGGCGCATTCATGTATCCCACTCCCCCACAGCCGCATCGATCAACCAGAAGTCGCACGCCCTTCCATGCGTCCTAATGGCTTTACTGGCCAGTCGCGGAAACAGGGTGCGTAAAGGCCGACTCCCACACCATCTATCATCCCAGAACCGGAACGCCGATCCCTCCCCGAGCTGCCACACAAACTCCTCCATAATCATTGGCCAAACATCGAAAAAACCTCTGCATAATGGGGACCTCCACCGAGCAGAGTCCGGTACCACCCCCCTTGCCTCCCCCGATATCCCGTAGCGTTCTTTGAACGTCCGCACCCACTTCGCTTCCGGGTTGCACACCCACTTCCAACACCATTTGGACATCAATGCACGGTTCATCATACCCAACACTCCGAGCCCCCCTTTCTTCTTGCTCTTACAAATCTCCCCCCACCGCACCAAACAAGGGGTCTTGCCTGCCATTGACGCCCCTTGCCAGAAAAAACGTCGACGAATAGTCTCCATTCGTGCAAGCACACCCTTCGGAGCCCTGAAGATGGATAGAAAGAACATCGGTAATGCTGATAGTACTGCCTGTAGTAGGACAAGCTTGCCCCCCCCCCGAGATAGCAGCCGGCCTTGCCAACCTTCTAACCGGCGTTCCATGCGGTTAATAACCGGCTGCCAATCCCTACAACTGAGCTTCCTCGTCGTCAACGGCAGCCCCAAGTAGCGGCACGGCATATGTTCAATCCGGCATCCCAATATGTTGGCCATTTCCCTTAAGTTGTCATCCCCTCATTAATTGGAATCAATGAGCTCTTCATGAAGTTGATATTGAGACCCAACAACAAGCTGAAGCACCATAGAATAAAACGCAGTCCATAAATCACATGAACGTCTCGTGGCGCCATCATCAGTGTATCGTCTGCAAATTGAACGTGTGAGATCTCCGTCCCCGTCGGGTGAATAGCAAGCCCTCGGATCCAACCACTCGTCGTCGCCATGCTACACATCCTGCTTAGAACATTAGCCACGATTGTAAATAGTACCGGAGAGAGGGGGTCGCCCTGCCTCAACCCCCGGTTCAGGCTGAAGAAGCCATGGGTCACAACATGTTTGTATTGTTAATGTTAACCCATACAAAGATGTGCGCGCAACTTAATTAGCGTCTCTTGCTCTAGGAACGAAGATAGTCTAGGAAGAAGTAAAGCAGTGGAAAATGACCAAACAAGAAGAAGTTTGCTCACTGAGATCGGTTGGAATCTCAGGCAAATATAATTCAGAATGACTATGTTGGATATCCTGAAACGCCGCCACCCAATGCCCAAATGTGGCGATCTTGCATACGTACGTCCAAAGGGGAGGGTCAGGAGGGGTAAATCTAGGATTTTAGTCAGAGCAGGCAGAGGAGTTGTGAAGCCTCAATGGGCGTCTGCCAATGATTCAATGCTAAAAGAGAGGGCTTTATAGGGTTTATAAGGTGTTCGACGATTCGCCTGAGAGAGATTCGGGAGGTCCGAAGAGCGGGCGAGATAGATTGGGATCTTGTGTTTGGGATTTAATGGATTCAAATCGAAATTGAAAGTTTTTCTCTCCCGCCATATAAAACGTATATTAAATCGGACGGTCAGGATGGCATCATAGAATTTGCCCAAACACCCAAAAGCCTATCTAATCCCAGCACTTCCAAACACGGCCACCCAATGCCCAAAAGTGATGGTCTTGCTTACATCCAGAAGGGAGGGGAGGGGAGGATAAAATTAGGGTTTTGAGAAGAGACTGTTGGTCGGAGCAGATAGAGGAGCAGCGAAGGATTTAATGGGCGTTTGTTTCCTATTCAACGCTGAAAGAGAAGAGTTTGTAGGGTTTCTGAGTTGTTCGACGTTTCATCTGAGAGAGATTCAGGAGGTCCGAAGAGCGGGTGAGATGGGTTGGAATCTAGCGTTTGTGATTGAATAGACTCGCACCGAAAGCTCCCATTTCTCTCTCTTTAAAGTTTTTCTCTCCCACCAGATAAAACATGAATTAAATCGGACGGTCAAAATTACATCATAAATTCCTAGTAACAATGCCAGAAAAATCCATCTATGATTTGCGAAAGGGGTTTGCACCTGTGCCCCTCAAAAAATCATATTTTGTCACAATACCCCTTTGAATTCTATTACCATCAATACCCTTCAAAAAAAATTCTGCACTCATACTCATACATTTGTTAATAATATAAATATTTTAAGTTTTATAATAATACCCCTTAAAATGGCAGTTATGCATAATTTAAATATATCAGAAATAATATTTTAAGGGTATGTTAACAAAATAAGATTATCACAGGGATATATATGTAAAACAAATCAGAATGACTAAAATGCCCTAACTTTCAATGTGAGTTATTCCAACTCCAACGACTATTTTCATAAACCAAAAGAAAACGGTTGAAAGGTCAAAACCACACAAACAAAACCAAAAAATTGCATGTTTTGGATTGATCGATCAAAAAGAGAGAGAAAAAAGCAGCTTTTGAAGGAAGAAAATCATTGAGAGAGAGAAAAAAAACCCATTGGAGATGGAGACGACACAGAGACCTCAACCCTACCTGAATCTCCCTCGGACTCGACAAGACCTCGCTCTGCCTTGACATGCCATTCTCACCAATCACGACGACGACGACGATGTCTTTGTCCCCATTTAAGAAGAAACTTTGTGACATATTTTGTGTTTCAGTGGTAACAATCTTGCAAAAGTCACATTATACAGTTTTCAACTCAAATAGATACACATATTCAAAGCTATTAAAAGACGCATCAACCTTGTGTAACTATACCTTCCAACATTACATGGCTTTAAAGTAACACATGAAAATATATGAAGAAGTAACATAAAATAGTTAGTCCATGAAGAAGCTACACAAACTTCAATGGCTCCACTGCACCGATTTTTGTAAAAAATATTCTTGTTACTTAATTCACCAGCCTTATTCTTAGAAACTAAAAGGGCATTTATTCACCATTTAAAATATTAGTAGAAATAATATATCATCATCAGGGGTATTTGAAGAAAATGAGATTATTACAGGGATATACATGAAAAAAAAAACTTTTCGGACTGACTAAAATGTCCTTAATTTCAATGTGGGTTTTAGCTCCAACGGCTATTTTCAGAAACCAAAAATTATGACCGTTAGAAGGGCAAAACCACACAAAACCAAAACAAAAACCCAAAGTTGCCTGTTTTGGATCGATCGATCAAAAAGAGGGATAAACTGAGAGGGTTTTTGAAGGGGAAAAAAATCAATTGAGAGAGAGATCGATCGGAGATGGAGACGCCACAGAGACCTCGACCCCGCCTGAACCTCCCGTCGGGGCTCGACGAGTCCTCGCTCCGCCTCGACATGCCGTTCTCGCCGATCACGAGGACGACGACGACGTCTCCGTCCCCGTCGAAGAAGACCACCTACAGCGACCGATTCATCCCGTGCCGGACCTCTTCGAGGCTCCAGGCGTTCTCGCTTGTGGACAAGCCGTCGCCGGTGAAAGAGGGGGGAAACGACGCCTATTCGAGGCTTCTCCGGTCGGAGCTCCTCAGGGAGGACTTGGGGGGGCTGGTGAGGTCGCCGAGTGGGGATAACGGTGGGAAGGCATCGCCGATGAGCCCGAATAAGAACTTGTTCAGGTTTAAGACGGAGCACGAGAGCCCGGGTTCGGGGTTTTCGCATTCGGTGTCTGGTCATGATGGGGGAGTTTCCGGTGAGGCTTGGACCCCTCCGAAGGTGCCTCGGAAGATCGCGAAGACGCCACACAAGGTGAGTTTTTTGTGTTCGGAATTGAATTTTTGTTCGTCTCTGTGTTTGTTTGTGAAAGTAAATATAGAATGTGAGAACATATAATTATACGAATGTTTGTCTGTTTGTGCTTCGATGGAAGTAGATATTATGGAAAAACTGGGCAAGGTAGAAGGGCAAGTTTGTTTTTGCTTCTTTTCTAAGGCCCTGCTTGAAAGCAATTGTCTAAATTGATTCTGTTTTTAGAAAAAATCAAACTTTCACGTAATGGGTTTCATATGAGATTTTTGAAATTGTATCTTTTGGTTTCGGATTTTGGTTTTTATGTGTTCAAAAGGTCAACGAAACAGTTCTATGAAAAAACTGATGGAGAACAGCTTTTATTATAAATAAATAAAAAAGGTTTTTGAAGATTGGTTCCAATGGGCCTATGACTTGTACACTCTTATACAGAAAAATCCAATGTTTTAGACATTAGATATTAGAATAGAATCAAACCGGGATAAGAATCTGTGGCCTATGATATGGAATGGTATTCCTTTTCAAAGTAGCGACACAGTACATAAAAATATGTTCCTTCAAATACAATTATGTAAATAAGTACTTCATAGCAACTTCATTGAAAATATGGATGTAGTTGTGGTTGTGTTATGACTGGTTTCTAGAGTCTATCCTATTCCACATTGTTATACTTTTATAACTTATAGAGCTGAATATTAAATGGGATTTTGCAGGTTCTGGATGCCCCTTCACTTCAAGATGACTTCTATCTGAACCTTGTTGATTGGTCCTCCCAAAATGTGCTGGCTGTTGGATTGGGCACTTGCGTATACCTCTGGACGGCATCGACAAGCAAGGTATATACGATTTCACAAGAACAGTTTCGTGTGCGTTTTGCTCTTTCCTTGGAGTCCTGTTGTAGCCTGTGCAAGGGAAAATGTGATAATTTTTAATTGAGAGATTTTGTTAATACTTGCTTTTTTTAATCTAGATTGATTGAATTCCATAACAGCTTTTTATACTTGGTTTCAACTTACTCCTGAACTTTGGATTTTACAATGATCCAATTATTTGACGATAAAAACAGCAGCTAAATATAGGAGTTTGCATTGTTCTCTGAATTAACTTGGCATTGGATTTGGATGGATTGATAATCAGATTTTGCTCATGAGCAGGTGACAAAGTTGTGTGACAAGGGAAAATGTGATAATTTTTAATTGAGAGATTTTGTTAATACTTGCTTTTTTAATCTAGATTGATTGAATTCCATAACAGCTTTTTATACTTGGTTTCAACTTACTCCTGAACTTTGGATTTTACAATGATCCAATTATTTGACAATAAAAACAGCAGCTAAATATAGGAGTTTGCATTGTTCTCTGAATTAACTTGGCATTGGATTTGGATGGATTGATAATCAGATTTTGCTCATGAGCAGGTGACAAAGTTGTGTGACTTGGGACCCAGCGATAGCATATGTTCAGTCCAATGGACTAGGGAGGGATCCTATCTTGCCATTGGTACAAGTCTTGGTGACATACAAGTAAGTTTAGTCCCATCATTTTTTTCCAATTTGGAGGATGCTTATTTTCTGAAGTTTTTTTATTATATTTGTATCATCAGAATTAAGTTTAAACGCTGAAACAAAATGTTTATTTCCTGCCATAAGAATTATAAGCTCTCCTCGCAAAAATATTTGGTGAAGAACAAAGAATGACATAATAGGATAATGCTAAAAACTCGCTAATGAAAAGCGTAATAAACTAGTCTTGGTGCTCATGCTGATAAATTCCTTCTGTATTATACATATAACTGCTTACCATTTCTGTGTCTAAAATGTAGAATCTAATTACTATGTTGAACAAACTTGTGGCTACTGCGGATGTCTAATAAGACTTCACTTTAACGTGAACCATATGAGAGGATACCTCATGCACTTTTTTTTAATACTGTTAAGTGCCTTTTTTTCCTGGTTAAATCCTATCAGCAGGAGTGCCCTCTGCCAACCTACCAGAGGAGGTTTGGTATTTTGTTGTATACTTTATATATGCCATTATTGGTGATATTTATAGAGGTATATTATTCATTTTGTGGTCATTGTATGATTGTATCAATTGAGTGGTGAGTTTGGGAAAAAGGATCATACATACCCCTCACTGTTATAGCTGTTACATTGTCACCAGAATGAATAATATTTCTTTTTGTGAATAAGTAACTGAAAGCAATTCCTATGGATATGATGCACATTAATTATGCTCCAAATCTATTTCAATAACCAACCACATTACATAGTGACCTGGAGCACAGAAGAAGCAAAGAAGCTCTTGTTTTTTCTTTGCATAGGGTGACAAGAATTCAAGAGAGATGCATTAGAGCATCTCCAATCCTATACCCAAACATTTACTCAAATTTAAATTTGAGTAAAAATCATCCAAAACTTCCTCCAACCATTTACCCATACCCATATCAAATCAAACTTTTATTTAAACCTTTACCCAAATCAAGGGAGACTCAAATTTTTATCCAAATTTTTAACCTCTTTTTTTTTTTCTTTTTTTTCCACTTTTTTTTTCCAATGTGACATTTTTTTCTTCAACTCCACCTTTAGTTGAATTATATTAGATGTTTTCCCACCCCCCAAAATTTTCACTATCTATTGAAACCAAAAAATAAATAAATAAATGGTTTTCTTTCTTGAGTCTTCATCTTTAGTTTTTAACTTCTTATTTTTACTCCAATAAAAAAATATTATTTTTACTTTTTTTTTCAAAAAATTGGATGATAATAATTTTTAATTTTAAATATCTTGAAGTGAAGAAAAATTGAATTAAAAATGTTTGGGGAAAAGACTTTGAAAATGTTTATAAGAAATAATTAGAAGAAGATGTGAATTTTTAAAAGATTTGAGTAAAACACAAAGTGATGGTTGGAGACATATTATATCAAATCAATCTTTTACTCAAATTTTAAGTGAAATTTGAGTATATGTTTGAGTAAGGGTTGGAGATGGCCTTAGAAGAATGACATAGGCGCACCAATCTCAATACTTGGCCAAATAATAGCTCCTTAGAGCGCAATAATAGGCATTCCAAATTTAACTAATGACATAGGATTTGACATCAACCAATTGGCTGATACCTTTTTATATCTTTGAGAACTAACATTGATGACTATTGATTCAGATTCACATAATCAAGTAATAATTAGCTTCACTTCCTTGAATTTCATTGTAAATTATTAGTGCTAGTTGTACTTGTAAACTGGTATATTCAGTCACTTCAAAAACTGGACCCTCACTTTTTCCTATAACCAAGCATGTATATGGCTCCTTAAAACTCTTGATCTCTGTGACAGATTTGGGATGGTACTCACTGCAAAAGGATAAGGAACATGGGGGGACACCGAACAAGAACTGGAGTTTTGGCTTGGAGTTCATGCATATTGGCTTCCGGAAGTAGAGACAAGAATATTCTTCAACATGATATCCGTGTCTCCAATGACTACATTGGCAGGCTCGTTGGGCATAAATCTGAGGTAATTCATCTGCCTACATGTCTTTATGCAGTGTTGTGTGTAGCAACAAAATGGACATGCAATGCAAGATTTTTACTGTCATCCCACAATAATACACCTTAATGCAACAAAATGTCCTACATGTCTTTATGCAGTGTTGTGTGTAGCAACAAAATGGACATGCAATGCAAGATTTTTACTGTCATCCCACAATAATACACCTTAATGCAACAAAATGTGACCAGAATAAGTGGAGGGATTACTTAGATCTAATGAACTTAGTTGTCAATGACAGGTATGTGGGTTGAAATGGTCCCATGATGACAGAGAACTTGCATCTGGAGGAAACGACAATCAGGTATACAAGATATCTAAATTTAATTTTCTTCTTCTTTATTTAAAGTGGGTGTCTTTATATAATTTCTTGAACTTACTGATCATTATACCATATCTCTACATCAGCTCTTGGTATGGAATCAGCAATCTCAGCAGCCTGTATTGAGGTTAACTGAACATACGGCTGCAGTTAAGGCCATCGCTTGGTCTCCCCATCAACATGGCCTTCTCGCATCTGGTGGTGGGACTGCTGATCGTTGCATTCGATTCTGGAATACAGCCAATGGTCACCAGCTAAACTGTGTGGACACTGACAGCCAGGTTACTTATTATTACAACCTTCACATTTAGCTTGTTTCTTCAAACTACATCAAATGTTATATTTTTCTGCAAACAAATCATGTATGATTTTTTTCGTTGTCCAATTCCTTGTTTTGCAGGTATGCAATCTTGCTTGGTGCAAAAATGTGAATGAATTAGTTAGCACTCATGGGTATTCACAGAACCAAATCATGGTGTGGAAGTATCCATCCATGGGGAAGGTAAACTTCAGTTCCTTTTTCTTTGCTTTCTACCAAAAAAAAAATACTGTGTAATTTCAGAATTACTAGGTGTATGTATGTTCTGACGTGTGTTCTTTTCATATATGTTTGTAATGTTAGTATGAATGCAATAGCTGTAAAAAGAGTAGAATTTTCTTGCATTTGCAAACAATTTATCATAGTATCTTTCTAACTATTGATAATTCTGATAGTTTGATTACATAGTACATAATTTTGGATTATTTAAACTGAAACTTTTTCGTGTAACAGGTAGCAACTCTGACTGGCCACACCATGCGAGTTCTTTACCTTGCCTCATCACCTGATGGACAGGTAAATTATATATGAATATCCAACATACCTGCACATATTCATCCATGCAAGCAATGCCATCCTCATGTGATGTCAGGGTCCATATAATTAGCTTGTGCTCCATTTACATTCAGAATTAGTAACTAAATTTTTTTTTTCCCTATTCATCACAGACGATTGTTACTGGAGCTGGAGATGAGACACTGAGATTTTGGAACATTTTCCCCTCTGTGAAAACTCCTGTATATGCATTTGTATTACTAGAGTTTCTCTAAACTACTATCAGTGAATGTCTAATCTATTCAGCTTTTATGTCTACAGGCCCCTGGACGAGATACTGGAATGTGGTCCTTGGGACGAACACACATCCGGTGACAAGTTTGTTTTTCGCAACAGAGATAAAGCATGGGATCTTCAGCAACACCCGATATGTGGGACAGATTTATTATCCATTGTGCTTTGTTCATTTCATTGTTTTGTAAATCCTGGTAAAACCATATGATCAGTTGCATATAGATCTAATTCCATTGAATAGTCCCCTCAAAACTAAACTGACATGATTAGTTGATTTTTTTCCCCTTTCACCAAGGCTGTTGTAATTTCCTTAGCAGTTTCAAGTATCCTGGAAGATTGTTCCTTTTCAAGCATTACAGCATTTTGTTTGTTCAGTTGTTTGTCTAATGTGACTTTTATTATTATTATTATAAAATTTTTGGCTTTCATTTGTTAGTCATTTTGTTCAACTGCAAATTTTAGCAGTGCCTTACTCTTTTCTTCTTTCTTTTTTTTTTTTTTGGAAAAATCGATCTAGCTCTCTGAAAACTTATGAAAATCAGAAAAAATCCCTGAAAAATTGATAAATCCCTTCAGATCCCTATCTTATTAAATAATATTTATTTTAGTCCCTATAACTAATCATATGTGTGGTTAACCCTAATCATGCATGGTAAATTACTGTTATACTCTTTTAAAATTTATTTTCTTTGTTGGAAAAAATCGATATAACCCCTTAAAACTTATGAAAATCGAAAAAAGTCCATGTGAAATTTAAAAATCGTCTTAACTCCTTGAAATCTTCTTAAAATCACAAAAAATCCATATGATTATCTAAAAATATATACTGATTTATTTAAATTTTATTAAACAAATTATAGTTTTATAACTAAGGTGTTATGCTTTTTTGTTGCTAGTAATTTTAAGTTAAGAATGTATTATAAAATTTTGATTTGGTTTTTAAATTGTTTTCTCTATTGATTTTATAATGGAGTTGATGAAACTGTAATTTTTTTGTTCAGTCTCTATAATGAGATTGAGGTGAAAATGTTAAAAAATGACTAAATTTAGTATATCAAATGAGGTTCGATGGATTTTTTTTTACTGATGAGAATGACATATCAGGAGATGGGAATGTCGAAAAATAACGGGGGTATTTTTGTCTTACAAAAGAATTAAATTTGATTTTATAAAGTTTGTAGGGACTGAATCCAATTTTAATAAGTTTTTAATGATTTATTTCAATATATTCTTGACCGAAAGACTTTATGGGACCTATGATGATTTTATAATTTTAAATAGACTTTTTGTGATTTCAAGAAACTCTTAGAGAGTTAAGAAGGTTTTTCCTTTTTTTTTTTTTGAGAGATTGATTGTCAAATCAGTTTTAATGATATACATTTGGAGATAGGTTCTTACATTTTTTTTAAGAGCCAGTTCTTTTTTTTTTAAAGAGCCAGATTGATTTCAGATAAGACCTAATATTTTTAAAAAAAAATTTGTGTTGGTGCGCTTGGTTACACTATTACAAAACTTATTCCACGAATCTGGATTTTAAAATTGATTCTGTATGAAGCTCACTCCCTCAAACTTTTGAAAATCACAGCTCTCAGATACTATTTTTCTAAAATTTGCCTACAGGAAGCTATTACAATAAAATTGTTTCGTTGCACAATTACAAAAACAGTTCCTACAATCACAAAAATGGTGTAATCATGCAATCAAACACACCCTTAGGCCTCATTCTTTTATAAGAAAAAAACGTTTATAATATCTTTTATGAACCCAATTCTCAAACTGGATCTGTTTTGCGAAATCATCTTTATTTTTTTCAGATAATAAGTGATAAATGAGTCTTTAAACTTAAGTTTTAATAATCAGGTTTTTATGTTTTAAAAATCAATAAAAACAACATTTATAAGAAAAAAAAAAGTTTATAATAGCTCTAATTAAAAAAAAAAAAAAACAACTAGTTGAGAGTATCTTTTATGAAAGAGCTGTTTCAAAAATTGGTTCCACACCATGCTAAACAATTGATCTTCAAATTTTCTTCTCTTTGAAAAAACCAAAAAGTGACAATGTGCTTCAAACATTGATGGATAATTTAATGACCAACCCTCAAAAATGCAAAACAATTGATCTTGGAATATTACTTATTTCCAAATTCCAAAGCTTGGATTCCTTGTATTATCACTACACCAGAAAACTTTTCTGCCAAAAATTTGTTGCTCTCTGTTACACATCAAAATCAGACACCATAGGACACAACTCAACAACAACTGTACCTAATACAGAATTTCAAGCCTACTCTGATGCTACCTCAGACCTTGACAGACCAAATAGATCTCTCTTGAAGAAGACCTGGTTGCCTTGGGTCTAAACCATGATGCTTTCTTGAAACACAGTTTGCAAATTCGGGCAATTTCTAAAGTCAAGCAAACAAAAAGAAGTGTCATGTGATAGGTAAACAAAAGGCCAATATGGATTATTACATCCAACACAATATAAAAGAAGCCTGAAAAACATATATATACTTACCCTGTATATCTTCACTCTCAAGAAATTTGATGACAAGGTTTCCACCTTGCCGGAGAATGCCATCTCCGTTAATTTCGGAATCAGAAGAAACCAAAGGTATCTCTTCATTAACATTAACAGCCCTGCCTACAGACAATGAGAGTGCTCTCATACCCAACTCACATGACAAAGCAGCATCTTTAGTAGTGATTCCTGAAACAGCTGGACACATGTCTGAGAGGACCACAGAAAACCCTTTCTCCTGCACCAAAGAGATCATATAATCCATGTAATTAATAGGACAGATGGATCATAAGTTTATCATGTTTGACAAACTGAGGAGAATACTTTTTTTTCTATAGTGATTCAGCTAGATATTCATTATATCCACCCTTGCTTTTACATGTGCAATATTGAGCAGAAGTTTTTAAAAAGTGTTATGCATGAGAACTTAAAAGAGCATATTAGTAGTGATGCTTTCATACACAGAAAGACATTCCTTGCAGTCATGAAGTATGGGTTAACCTGCTTAAAAATTAAATATAACATTACACTTCCCATCTTTGATTTTTTAACACAAGGTTTAACAATAGTTTCTCAAAAGCGCTTATTTTACTGGCTATATATAAATGTTAATGTGAAGATACTTCAAAAACCACACAACACAAATAATAAAACCTACTATCAACTGCCAAGGCAATCAATCGGCTAACCACATTTTATATAATCAACGGCACATTCAAATAATTCCAACTTTCAATCCAGGATGAGATGAAACCTGAGGTGACAATGCCCTTGCTTGGTCACTGAGAAGGCGCATGACATCCGCACAAACAGTTCGCACTCTTGAATCACAATGCACAGAAGGAACCCTCACTTTCTGTTCTGTAAACAAACAATCATTATGCAACAAATAAAATACTCCCAACAGACTTGAAAAAAAAAACATGCAAAACAATCCAAGCTTGGCAAACAATGAAATGACATTAACATTGCAATATGTTGAAAAATGACTGAGACTTCAATAGAACTTCGAGTCGCGTTATAGAGTCGCTCTCCTTAAGACAATATTTGCCCCCAAACAGTGTGCAAAGGGTTGCTGCAAATTCGTCTCTAGGATAACTCGAAGTGTTATTCCACCAGCGTTTGCACCAACAATGATGGATCGAATACTGAAGAAGAACCCAAGTAAATCAAGACCTCTGTATTAGGTTCTGCAGAAACCTAATACAAGAAACTTTAAAGAAAAAGAGGAAGCTTGTTTGATGAATTCGAAGTGAAGTGAATGGTTGGATTTCATGTCTATTAATAGACACAGGAGCACCCTTTCAAGGCATCCCATGAGGCTTAACCACCTCCAATCTGGACCGTTAGATCTTCAGTTACAAGATCGACGGTCCAGATCGATCACCATCCGATGCACCCTTTTCGATTGCACCCCTTCGATCAATGTAACCGATTCTTGATCGATCCAACGGTGTACGTTGCATCGGACGGTCCACCATCTGGACGGTCCAGATCGCATCTGATGGAACGATCTCCACCGTTTGATTAGCCAAAAAGAAAAGGCTCCAGCTCCTAGCGACGATGCGCACGTGCGAAGTGCCAAGTGCGCCAACAAAGCGCCACATTGCGCCCATCGCACACGCGCACGCGTGCGCGTGTGCGGACGGTGCTAAAGCACCGTGTGCATAACACCTTACCATTCCTAAAGTAAACATTACTTTATACACACCTCACTTTATATAGTGCCAAACTTTTTCCTCTTTAACCGATGTGGGACTAAAACCCAACTTAAAGTTACAAACAAAAACCCAAGTTACAAGACACATGAAATACATTTTGAAAAACCTCTAACAATCCCCCACCATTTTCAAAATTTACATGACACTAATTCTTGATTTACTTGATAGTCTTATGCTTCAGTGAGGGGTGTCTCGCGACTTGAACCGATCACCTAGCGATGCACATCAAAGTCAATAAGGATTGCTTGGTAGACTTGTCTTTGAACCAACGATCCTGTATAACCAACCGGACATGCATTACACATAAAACAATATATCTTCAGTATTCAGAAAAACCGACACATGGATTGGCCTTGTGTCCATATCCTGTTTCATGAATGTTTTAGAATTCAAGCCCATTGAATTCATAGGAAGCGGCACCACCTCCACACTCATATAGGTAGGTTATCAAGAGTACCCCTGTAACTTTAGTACTCTAATAAAAAATGAAACCTATTAAGAGTTAAACTCATCCTCCTTCCTTGTCATTACAGGTTCCAAGCACTTTACCCAGGGATGACATAAATTAAGTGCTTGCAATCACAACATATGATGTACTTTGCTCATTGAACTCAAGAACTTGATGTTTCAAGTTTTGAGTTGAGTTTCCATCAAGAGTGATTCTATATGGGCTTAAGTCCCATCCCCTTTGATGTTTTCCACACCAAATCCCTTGCAAGTCCTTTTGTTAAAGGATCAGCCAAGTTTTGACTTGACCGCACATAATCAATGGTGATAACACCATCAGTAATCAGTTGCCTGACATAACTGTGTCTAAGTCCTATATGTCTGGACTTACCATTATAAATCTGGCTATAAGCCCGTGATAGTGTTGCTTGACTATCACAATGCAAAGAGATGGGTGGCATGGGTTTTGGCCACACATTAATTTCCAGAAGTAGGTTTCTCAACCATTCTGCCTCTTTGCTAGATGATGCTAGAGCCACAAACTCAGCAGCCATTGTTGAGTCTGTAATACATGTCTGTTTCTTGGATCCCCAGGAGATAGCTCCTCCTCCAAGTGTAAAGATCCAACCACTCGTTGATGAGTGATCCTCACGGTCAGTTATCCAACTGGCGTCTGTATACCCTTCTATAACCGAAGGATATCCACTATAGATTATTCCATAATCCATAGTTTTCTTCAAGTATTTTAATACTCGATCAATAGCATGCCAATGCACACTACCCGGGTTACTAGTATATCTACTAAGTTTCCCCACTGCAAAAGCAATATCAGGTCTAGTACAAGTCATTGCATACATTAAACTCCCAATCACTCTAGAATATAATAATTGATCAACAGCCCTACCAGTGTTAGGATACAATTTCACTTGTGGATCAAAAGGTGTAGACATGGTTGACAATCGAATCTATTGAATTTCTTCAAAATTTTCTCAATGTAATGAGACTGGGTAAGGATTAATTGGTTGTTATCCCTCTTAATCCTAATACCCAAAATAACATCAGCAATGCCCATATCTTTCATATCAAAATTAGATGACAAGAAATTCTTTGTAATTTCAATTATATCTAGGTTAGTACCAAAGATAAGCATGTCATCTACATATAGGCATATGATCACACCTTTACCACCAGAAAATTTGCTATAAACACATTTATCAGATTCATGTATCCTAAAACCATTTGATATCATAATCCTATCAAATTTTTCATGCCACTGTTTAGGAGCTTGTTTAAGACCATAGAGTGATTTAATGAGTTTACATACCTTATTTTCTTGACCTTGTACAACGAACCCTTCCGGTTGCTTCATGTAGATTTCTTCATCCAACTCTCCATTTAGGAAAGCAGTTCTAACATCCATTTGATGTATTTCGAACTTATAGATGGAAGCAAGGGCAATTAATACTCTAATTGTGGAGATCCTTGCAACCGGTGCATATGTATCAAAATAATCGATACCCTCCTTTTGAGTAAACCCTTTGGCCACTAACCTGGCCTTAAATTTTTCAATTGTTCCATCGACCTTCATTTTCTTTTTGAAAATCCATTTACAACCAATCGGTTTGGATCCAGGAGGCAAGTCAACAAGAATCCAGGTTTTATTCCCCATAATTGAATCCATCTCATCATTAATTGCCTCTTTCCAAAAGGCAACATCTTGTGACTTCATAGCCTCCTCAAAGGTCAATGGATCAGATTCCATATTTAATGAAATCATTGTTTGTTTACAATGAGATTCCCTTGTTCCTTCCACTAGGTAAACAATGAAGTCAGGACCAAAAGATTTCTCAATCCTAGTCCTTTTACTTCTCCTTGGTTCAATGGGTTCACTAGGTTCATTTTCTTTATTGGAAACCAAAGACTTTGGTTCCTCATCCCGATTTGATCTCGGAATAGTATTGAACCTATTTTCATAGAATACTGCATCACGAGACTCTATGATGGTATTTACTTCCACTGAACTATTTTGTTCAATTACCATGAACCTGTATGCCTTACTGTGTAGGGCATAACCAAGGAATACACATTCGATTCCTCTTTCTCCCAATTTCTTCCTTTTGGGATCCGGCAATCTTACAATTGCCCTACAGCCCCAAGTTCGCAAGTAACTTAGATTGGGCTTCTTATTTTTCCACAGTTCATAAGGAGTTACATTGATCTTTTTGAGAGGAATTCTATTTAGAATATAACATGCAGTCAAAAGAGCCTCCCCCCAAAAACCATGAGTAAGACTAGAATTAGAAAGCATAGCATTAATCATTTCAGTTAAAGTTCTATTCTTTCTTTCAGCAACTCCATTTTGTTGAGGTGTATATGGTGCAGTTAATTCATGAATAATACCCACATCTTCACAAAAATCTGGAAAATGAAATTCACCACCTCTATCGGATCTAAGCCTTTTTATTTTAACATTACATTGATTTTCGACTTCTGTTTTAAAAGTTTTGAATTTTTCAAGAACTTCATCTTTTGAATGCAAAAGATAAACATAACAGAATTTTGAAAAATCATCAATGAATGTTACAAAATATTTTTTACCTCCTCTAGTAGGGGTAGCATGCATGTCACATACATCAGAATGAATTAATTCAAGTAAAGATGTGGATCTCTCTACTTTATGAAAAGGCTTACGAATTATTTTTGTTTGCATGCACACTTTACATTTTCATCCATGTCATTTTCATACTTAGGAATTAAATCTAATTTAACCATATCATCCAATTTCCTAGTATTAACATGTCCTAATCTTGCATGCCATAAAGAAAGAGAGTCAACCATATAAGCAGAAACATTCACTTTATTGATATTGAGTTTGAACATTCCCTGGTACAAATAACCCTTCCCAACAAATATTCCACCCTTGGACAGAACAAACTTGTCCGACTCGAAGACTAACTTGAAGCCATGTTTATTCAGAAGGCTTCCAGATACAAGGTTTTTTCTAACATCAGGTACATGACATACATCAGTGAGAGACAAGACTTTTCCAGAAGTGAATTCAAGATCCACCTTCCCTTTGCCTTTGATGATGGCAGTAGAGGAGTTCCCCATATAGAGAACTGATCCTTCACTCACTGGTTCATAAGTGGTGAAGAGGTTCTTGTCGTTGCAGATATGTCGTGTCGCACCCGAGTCGATCCACCAGTCTCCACCATCTTCGAGCATGTTAACCTCGGATATAACAGCCACAAATTTTTCTTTGGCCTGATCTGGTGCCTTTGGTTGATCTGGTGTATTTTGCTTCTTCTTGAAATGACGGCAGTCTTTCTTGAAGTGGCCTGGTTTTCCACAAAACCAACATTCAACCTTCTTCTTCTTTGGGTCCGCGTTGTTGGGCTTGTTGTTCTTCCCTTTACGCTTGTCTTTGTTGGGCTTTCTGCCATCCTCCACCACGTGGACCTTGGGAACTTGAGTCCCCTGTTCATCTTTACTCTCCTGTAGCCTCGTTTCTTCTTCAACTCGAAGATGTTTGGCTAACTCCTCCAGAGTAAGATCTTCCTTCTGGTGCTTCAGATTCTTTTTGAAATCTTTCCAAGAAGGGGGCAACTTGTCTATTATAGAGGAAACTATAATAGACTCATCCATATTCATATTCTGTTGTCGAAACTGACTAAGAATATGCTGGATCTCATGGAATTGTTCAATAACAGATTTGGAGTCAATCATATTATAACGCATGAAATTTCCAACAAGGAACTTCTTACTTGTAGCGTCTTCAGCGAGGTATTTGGACTCCAGAATCTCCCATAACTCCTTCGCAGTCTCCACATGTTGGTACACATCAAACAGTGAGTCGGAGAGTGCATTGAGGATGTGACCCTTGCAGATGTAGTCATCCATCTCCCACTTGGTCCTTGTTCGAGACTCGTTGAGAGTCTCATTCTCTTGCTCCTTTGGATACGCCGTCTTCAGTACGTACACCACTTTGAGTGTGGTGAGGAGGAAGTGCAGTTTCTTCTGCCAGCGTCGGAAGTTCCCACCATCGAAACGCTCCAGTTTCATGAAGTCTTGAGTCATTTGTTGCACAGAACGAGCCATTGAATATTGTCTTAAGATTGTTGAAAAATGACTGAGACTTCAATAGAACTTCGAGTCGCGTTACAGAGTCGCTCTCCTTAAGACAATATTTGCCCCCAAACAGTGTGCAAAGGGTTGCTGCAAATTCGTCTCTAGGATAACTCGAAGTGTTATTCCACCAGCGTTTGCACCAACGATGATGGATCGAATACTGAAGAAGAACCCAAGTAAATCAAGACCTCTGTATTAGGTTCTGCAGAAACCTAATACAAGAAACTTTAAAGAAAAAGAGGAAGCTTGTTTGATGAATTCGAAGTGAAGTGAATGGTTGGATTTCATGTCTATTAATAGACACAGGAGCACCCTTTCAAGGCATCCCATGAGGCTTAACCACCTCCAATCTGGACCGTTAGATCTTCAGTTACAAGATCGACGGTCCAGATCGATCACCATCCGATGCACCCTTTTCGATTGCACCCCTTCGATCAATGTAACCGATTCTTGATCGATCCAACGGTGTACGTTGCATGCGAAGTGCTAAGTGCGCCAACAAAGCGCCACATTGCGCCCATCGCACACGCGCACGCGTGCGCGTGTGCGGACGGTGCTAAAGCACCGTGTGCATAACACTTTACCATTCCTAAAGTAAACATTAATTTATACACACCTCACTTTATATAGTGCCAAACTTTTTCCTCTTTAACCGATGTGGGACTAAAACCCAACTTAAAGTTACAAACAAAAAACCCAAGTTACAAGACACATGAAATACATTTTGAAAAAACCTCTAACACAATAGTCTGCACCCATTAAGATCCAATCTTCCTATACAATGCATAAAATCTCTAAAATGATATGGTTCGGTTATCTAAGTCCTGCTCCTAACATTGTTATCTTCAGAACCCACTTTTTCAATTGAACTCAAGCATATCTAATTTTCCATCCAAATGATAAAAATTTAAATTTGGTTTCAAGAAGAAAACAAAAAAAGAAAAAGAAACTACCCATCAAAGAAAAATGAAACCAATTTCTGCAGAATTGGCCAGACGTTGAAAGACCACCTAGAGTGTTCTGTGTATAAATGTACTTGTGTTGCAAAGATTTTAAAAAACTGAATCAAAGGCGTATAATTCTCAAATTAGATGCTTCACTTGAGTGTTTAATTGTCAAAATCAACTAACTCAGAATTTCCCCAATCAAATTATTTCACTATGGAGTACTAAAATAGATTTATTTATTTTTAAAGTATTTCACTATGGAGGGCTAAAGAACAGATTTTTAATATTTCTAAAGAATCGAACCTTCATGTCGATACCCACAACAGATCCACCATTCTGAAATGGACCCAAACCTTGACAAGCTACCTATAATGAACAAGATTCAATAAAGACATCAATAAAGCAGGAAAAATAAAAAAGAAGAGATTGGGTTGTGGGGAGGGGACCTGAAGCCAGGCACCGGGAGCGCAACCAAGATCGAGGACTGAATCCCCGGGCCTTATGAGCCTGTATTGCTTCTGCATCTGCAACAACTGCTCATCCACAACAAAAACCCAAAAAGAAAGAAATGAAAACCAAACAAAAGCATGAAGAAATGAAAAGAATAGAGAGAGAAAAGAGAGACCTTGAAAGCGGAGCGAGCGACGTAGCCGAGGCGGAGGGCCTCACGGTAGAAGAAGTCCGCAGTCCCTGCGCCGCTCATCGTCGGTTTTTTTTCTTTTCTTTTCTTTGTGCGCGTGTGAGACTCAAAAGGACTCCGGATCCAGTCAGGTCTCAATACCAACACTATCATATCATCATAATCGAACTACACAATATGATATTAGGGTGCCTCTATTTGCACCCCTTAAAATGGGGTGCACACCCCTTTTTTTTATACACCCAACAAAAAACAATGAAATCCTTTAAACACCTCTTTTTTTTAATCTTGCGACACAATCACTGTCAATATAAATATCAAATATCGACACTGATAGTGTCGTGAATGATTCAGTGTAGCATAGTTTTCTGAATCCCGCGACACAATAACTGTCAACATAAATACCAAATGTCGATATCGATAGTGTCGCGAATGATTTAAATTCTACGAGTTTAGTTTTTTGAACCCTACGACACAATCACTGTCGACATAAATACCAAATGTCGACACTGATAATGTCGCGAATGATCCAAATGGGGTGTGCACATGATCCGATTATAAACGGATATTTTGTGCATTATCCGTTTGTGAGGGGTGTGCACCCCATTTTGAGGGATGCAAATAGAGACACCCATGATATTAATGGTATCGAGTCTAACTGGATCCAGACTTTTAAAGAGGATGAGGAGAATTTTTTTTATGATAAAATCTGATCAGGATAAGTTTTAGGCCATGTTTAAAAATGGATTTGAGAGTTAACTCTTTTTTAAAATTTGGGATTTAAAATTAAATTTGCAGAAAATTGCCTGTTGATATATTAGCTTTTGAACACTTATTTGTAAAAATGTGTCTTCAACTTTTAACTTAAGTTGTTTTTTTTTTTTTTTGAAACAGGTTTGTGGAACTTAGAATGCTGCAAATTCAAAAATTCTTTAAACTTGTTTTTAAACGGGATCTTATTCATAACCAAATTTACAACTAACCAGGCTCAAAGAGCCGTCCAGTCACGTTCATCCAGTGACCAAAAGACCCAAAAAAACTGGGCCCAAAGTCCTTGTATTAATCCTTTTGAACTAATCTTTCTTACCGTCACAAATGTAGTGTTATATATCTCATTAGCTTTATCCACTCACTGTAAAAAGAATTATGCATAACAGTGCTATTTTATAAATGATGGCATTCAGTTCATTAAAATATATATTTTTTAAAATAAAATTACATACATTATTAAATTAGGTAAATGATATTTAGAAAAATGAAAACATGTGCGGTCTTCGTTATGGACCGTAACATGGATTGAGTGTGTCATTTTTCTTTAAAATCACATACGTGTTAAACTTGGTTTTGTAAAACAGATTAGTAACACTATATATGTTAAACTCAATCCCAATATGGAAATCCAACTACTGGTGCTAGAGAAATGGGGCCCTCAAGCAGTGTTTGGTTACACGATTAAGTAGTTTTTATATTTACAGGAGGCTTCATCTGTAAATGTACAACCAAATGTTTTTACTGTAGTAGCTTACTGCAGATAGATTTCAGGCAAATAGTGCCTAAAAGCTGTGATTTACAAAAGTTTAGGGTGAGCTTCCTGCGGAATCAGTTTTAAAACTCATATTCATGAAGAATCAATTTTACAATCATGTAATCAAGTGCATCAAAGATTAGGCAATAAAGACATGATTTGATTTCAGGTTGTATATGAAGTCTAGTCCAATTCACCCTCAAAATATGACGGTATAAAAAAATCTGTAATAACCATTCAACCCACTAATTGAATTGACAGTTTTTAAGAATCTTGTTATGAATTGATTAAATCAGCTGATTCTTTATTAACATAAATTGTGATTCATTACTTGTTAAAATTTTAAGTTCTATTCAAAAAACAATTTCACATACTAAAATCATGCTACGATGCTAAATAAAAACTTCAAAGTATTAATATTTAAAACTTGATAATCGTGCAAAAACATATAACATTTATCATATTACACACACCTCTTACATTTATTATCAAACAAAAATAATTTATGTAAATGTATAATGATCATTTAAAAAAAGGATTAAAGACATTCACGACCTCGCAAATATGGATAATCCCATATAAGTCTTTGTCAAAATTGTAGCAGAATTCAAATATTTAAAAATTCACAATAACCCATATGCATCCCTAGTGTTAACAGAGATTAATCATAATCTACCTAACCTAGTAAACATTAACCTATACCACAAATTGATTAAACTATCCCAATTTTTTTTATACTTTCCAAACAATACCTCTAGGGGAATGAAAAAACATTAAATTCTTATATGGATAATTATAGTTTACGGAACTATAATGTCTATACAATTACATAGTGATATAATATTATTAGAATATTCTATAAAATTTGGATGAAAATTTAATCTAAAGATAATAGTTTATTTTTTAGTTTTAAGCTTGTACGTCTGTTCTAACTTTAACATAGACATATATGAAATTATCTATGTTTACAGGAATATAAACCCTCAAAAAAATTATAAACCAACCAATCACTTTCTATTTTCCAAGGAGAATGACAAAACAGCCGATCAAAAAATATTGTTTATCCTGAATGGATGACTGTTTGTTTTTTAATTGGAGGAGGTAAGTCATCGTCTTTGAAGGACAATATGGTTTTTTTTTTTTTTTTTTGGGAGATAGCCCAGTGGGTTGAGGATATCCCATTTAAGGGGTCAGACGGGGATCGAACCCCAAATTCACTGCTTAATAGCAGGTACACAAAACCACCTCGCTAACGAGGCCCCATGTTAATTGGGGCTGAGAGATTAAAATTGGGTTCCTCATTCATAAAATAAAAGTTACTTTGGGGATTTATATCATCTAAAATTTTAAATCATTTTTAAAATTAGTTATTTTTCATAAGTGTAAGAAAATATTTAATGAGGTATATACAAGATCTAAAAAGATATATGTTTCACTGGATTTCTAACATGATATATAGAACTGTATTTTAGACTAAAAAAAATTGAATATAACAACACTGGAAAGTTTTTTATTTTGGATTTTTAGGTTCCCTTAGGCGACTGCTCTATGGGCCGGCTATGCCTCCATTGCGGCTAAGAGGGGCTTGGGTAATACTTGCAAATCTTACATTCATTCTATTTTACGGTTCCAAATATAGAGGATCATGTTTTTATTTTATTTTTAAATTATATATCACATCTAATATATATACACATGTTTATAAAAGATATCTAATGAATTGAATGATAATATTTATAAAAAATGTTAAAAAATTTCATTAAGATATATACTTAATTACAATGAATGAAGAGGGCTAACAAGATATATCTGACTAAATTTAGGACGAAAAAAAGATTGAATGTATTAGCATTCATTCTTCTACAATACCGTTTAATTAGCATTTCACAAATGTAAAATATGTAATTATTTACAATAATGTTTTTTAGGACCAACTTCACAGGCCTCAAACCAGGCCCCATGATGTGGCAATGATACATTGTCTATTATATCATTTCTTGATAACCACCTCAAGATTTTATTCCAAGGATTGTAGAGTAACATTAATTCTTGTATTTCTTCACCATTGCATCGTGGAAACTTTTATTTATGCATTGCATCCATCATAAGCAGTGGGGAAAATAAATCAAAGTCTCTTTGGATCACGTGGATTATTTCTTAAAGCCTCCTTGTAATGTTTCACATTTTCTAGGTACTTTTGCTTCTCGAAGAACTCATTGCTCATCATAATAATATATTAACATCATCTACTGTTATTGTTACCGATATATAGATTGACTTTTGAAACTTTTATTCATGCAGCAATATTAATCGATTTTTTATTTTCAAAACCGAATTTGTTCATGAAAAACACATAAGAGCGGATCCGAAATTCTACTTTTGAAATTTGGAAGGCACGGAATCATTTTTTTTCGATTTGGATCTCACCTCAATGTCTCTCGAATCAGTTTGACATTATTGGATTTATAATCGAGTTATGTTTTGCTTATTGTTTTATAAATTTAAACACAAATTTTTTTATGTATTTAATGTTGTTTTTCAAATCTGTGTCGTTTTTATTACATTCGTAAATATAGCAGTCAACCGTATGCGTGTATTGATTTATATTTGTTACATTTATGAAAATTGCATAGAATGTAAAACATTTAGATATACATATATGTAAATGTAATAGTTTTTATGAAAATGTAATAAATAGTTCATGTAATATTTGTTAAATGTAACTCGCAACAAAAAAAGTGTTTGATATTTTTCATAAAATGTAAGGATTTATTTTTAAATTGTTTAAATATTGCATGAAATGTAAAACATTTATGTAATGTAAATGTAACAATGTTAATGTAAATGTAACAAAGGATATAAACATTTAGGAAATGTATTTGCTGCTGTTTGAAGGATTTTGACGAAAAACAATTAAAGTAGTTTTGGTGTAATTTAGGCAAGTTTTGGTGTAACTAAAATAGAAAATTCAATTATTATGTAAAGATTTTAAAATTCAAATTTTGAAATAGGATGTAACCGAAATTAATGTGAAAGATTTGTAACTGCATGGAGAAAAAAAGGGTGATTTGGATTAATGGGATATATTTTTAATGAATGGCATATCGTATTTTTTTATTTTACCATTTTTCAAAAGTCAACAAGCCAATCAATAAGGTGATGACAGATCATGGGGCTTATTAGTGGAGCTTGTAATTTGGGGCCTGGATATCACCACTGAATTATTTAACATAGTATATACACTACAACTTAGCTAATATATATTGGTGGATCGTAGGAAATTTGACATTTTGAATACGGAATAAGTCACAGAATAATCTAGGAATAAGTAATTTTTGGTGTTTGGATGCAATGAATACCCTGGGATAATCTATGCCAAAATAAAATGGTATATGGATTCCCTTAGCCTCCGTTTAGATACAAAAAATGACTTATTCTTGGGTATACAATTATTCTAGCACAAGTTAGTATAAATAATGATAAAGTGATTTTGTGTTAGGTTCTGTTTTGAATTATTCTCATTGGTAAACATAATAATAAAGTTTTTGTTGTTTGGATAAAATTTGAATAAAGCGTAGATAAAGATTTATAAAATATCAAAAAATGATGATAGTTGATTTTACAAGTGATTTATAAAAAATTATTACAGTTAATTTGACAGTGGGCCCACATATCCTTTCGAGCTCCACTTTCTTGGCCACCTCGTCCCTCTCCAAGTTCCTCCTCAACCCACTCTTCAACGATGATCAGCTCCACCTCCCCGAGTCCTTCATCCCAAAGTCTATCACCACTGCTGCAGTCTTGGCTCTGGCCGCCGCTTACCCGAACGACTTCTGGGTCTTCACTTGCTGGAACTCCATGGGTGGGGCAGGGGGGGGGGTTTGCTTTCTTTTAAAAGAACACAAAACCATTTTTAAATTTTTTTTTTTTTTTATGGGATGTGTTTCTCATTTCATGGAGTGGGTATAGGCTCCCTTTTTCCTTACTCAGAACAAATGGACACGGTCTTTCATAAACTTATTGTTATAGAAGTCCCTTTTTTTTCTTCTTATTTTTTTGTTTCACATAGAAGTTCCTTTTATATTCTTCTTTAATTATCATCACATTAATTCTTAACAAAACTTGTTATAAACAGTTACATGGTTTTTTTTTTTTATAAACTTTGAGCATGTTCATTTTAAAAAAACTTTTAAAACGGACAATGTCCGAACATGGAGGAGAGATGAGCAACATAAAATAAAATAAACAACAACCAGAATAAAGAAAAGAGCAGGGAAGAAAAGCCATGAACCCGCCCGAAGATGAGTAAAAAGATTTCAACTCGTTTCCCTCGCAGGAAACTGCACCCTCCTACCGCTACTCCGTGAAGAGCAAACTCGTACAACTGAATGCAGGTCTCCTTTGTAATTCCCGTGCCCCACTCCTTAGCGCTTCTCCTTATCAACTCTCACAAGTTCTCAAAATAGAAGTTGGCCTACCGCTACTCCGTGAAGAGCAAACTCGTACAGCTGAATGCAGGTCTCCCTTGTAATTCCCGTGCCCCATTCCTTGGCGCTTCTCCTTATCAACTCTCACAAGTTCTCAAAATAGAAGTTGACCTCACTGAAAATCACCTCGTTACATTAATACCAAATGGCAAAAACACAAGCCGGGATCAACTAGTGCAACACCCTCCCAAGCTTGTACATCATTTTTTTTTCATATTTTTAACTTTAAGTTTTCTTTCTCTGTAGATTGTATCCAGAAATAGACTACACAAATGCCTTGGAGGGTGGAAACCAGATGATGGAAGGAAGTCCATTAATCTTAAGGAAATGGGACAGATAAATGAAATTGTAAAGAGACGACGTTTCAATCCATACCTGATGAGGTTAATACGATCTTTGAAGATGGGAACACAACCCGGGAATAATGAGGTAATATTTCTGAAAAATATTGATGATGAAATCCGAAATAGTGCACCACAAAAAATGAAGTCGTGCGTGGTCAAATGAAAGGGGCTGGGACAGGCTCGATATAGAGAAAATCACTGGACACTGATGTTTCGAGTTTGTTAGATTTTAGAAGAAGAGAATATGAGACTTGATTTTATTAGAGAGTGACTAAAATCTTTTATATACAAGACCTAATACACGTGTAACACAATAATACAAGACATATGTAATCTAACAGAGTTTTTTTACTTTGTAGCTTGTAGGCCGGATACAATACAGCCAAAGCGTGCTTCGTTCGGTGATGGAGAAGCAATAGGGTAAATTTTTGCTGGATCAAAATTTTTGCTGGTTTTCGGTTCGAGTGCATTCAAATCACGTGTGTAAGCTCTGAAAAGGATATACTTGGCTTTTTCATATTTGTATTAAGAAACATAAATAATGTCACATTTTTCTCAATGGAGACATGGAGTAGATGCCACCAACCCAATGCATAAGGACATCATCACTTCATTCCACAAGAGAAGCTTCGATCAATAATAAAATTTACATGGATAAATATCTGTTGTGATTTTTTATTATAAATATTACAATCATGATCATTTTTCATGTGATTCTTTTTATAAATATTCCAATCACAATATTTTTGCGAGATGTGTATACGTCAACATCAAGATTACAATGGTCTCTAATAAGATTTCTTAATCACAGAGCCACCTCTAGATAGATTAATAGAAGTATCATTCTAGCGTCCTGCCCAAGTTCGAGTATTTCTCATGCTCATTTATGGAAACAAAGATGTGAATTTGAATTTTAACTATTTATTCAATCCCCCTCTACGTACCAAATTGGACCAATATGAAACAAACAGATCTATCAGACGGTCGGGGGCGATTCATCTCGACCGTTGGATGCGATCGACCCGCGATCGGACGACTCACGTCGAATCCGCACGACCCGCATATTATCATCGGCGTATATATATATATATGGGAGCCGATTAGGTGCGGTTTACGGTCGGTGCGGTGCGCGATCACGGGCCGTCGATCACGGGTCCATCGCATCGGACGGTCGGGTGCGATTCACGTCGACCGTTGGATGCGATGGACCCGCGATCGAACGGCCCACGTCGTAAACCGCACCGACCGCACACCGCACGTAATCGCGACCATATATATATATATATATATATATATATATATATATATATATATATATATATATATATATATATATATATATATAGTGAAGCGATTAGGTGCGGCGAACGGCGGGTGAGGCCGCGACACGGGCCGTCCGATCAGGGGTCCATCGCATCCGACGATCGATGTGAATCGCATCCAACCGTCGGATGTGATCGACGATCCGTGATCGCTGCCGCACCCGCCGTTCGCCGCATGTAATCGGCCATATATATATAGGGAAGTGATTCGGTGCGAGAATGCGGGAATGCGGGAAGCGATCACGGGTCCATCGCATCGGACGGTCGGGTGCGATTCACATCGACCGTTGGATGCGATGGACCCGAGATCGAACAACCGACGTCGCTTCCCGCATTCCCGCACTGAATCACTCGACTATATATATATATATATATATATATATATATATATATATATATATATATATATATATATATATATATATATATACACACATGCTTGCGATTAGGTGCGACGAACGGCAGGTGCGGCCACGACGTGGGCCGTCCGATCGCGGGTCCATCGCATCCAACGGTCGACGTGAATCGCATCCGACCGTCCGATGCGATGGACCCGTGATCACTGCTGCACCCGCCGTTCGCCGCACCTAATCGGTTCCATATATATATATATATATAAACGATTAGGTGCAGTCGTGCGGTCGCGATCATGGGCCGTTCGATCACGGGTCCATCGCATCCAACGGTTGACGTGAATCGCACCCGACCGTCCAATGCGATAGAACCGTGATCGACGGCCCGTGATCGCGGCCGCACCGACCGCACGACAGCACCTAATCACGTCCACACACACACACACACACACACACACACGCACACACATATATATATATAGGAGTGATTAGGTGTGGCGTGCGGACGGGTGCGGCGTCGATCACGGGCCGTCGATTACGGGTCCATCGCATCAGACAGTCGAGTGCGATTCACATCGACCGTCAGATGCGATGGACCCGTGATCGGACGACCCACCTTATCATTTCGGTATATATATATACACCCGAGTGATAGCGTGCGTAGGGCCGCATGGTGCGGATCTGACGTGCGTCGTCCGATCGCGAGTCTATCGCATCCAACGGTCGATGTGAATCGCACCCGACCGTCTGATACGATGGACCCGTGATCGACGGCCCGTGGTCGACGCCGCACGCAACCACACGCCGTACCTAAACACGCTCGCGATTAGGTGCGGCGAACGGCAGGTGCGGCCGCGACGTGGGCCGTCCGATCGCGGGTCCATCGCATCCAACGGTCGACGTGAATCGCACCCGACCGTCCGATGCGATGGACCCGTGATCGACGGCCCGTGATCGCTGCCGCACCCGCCGTTCGTCGCACCTAATCGGTTCTATATATATATATATATATGAATGATATTATGCGGCGTGCGGACTCGTGTGGCGTCGACCACGGACCGTCGATCACGGGTCCATCGCATCGGACGGTCAGGTGCGATTCACCTTGACCGTTGGATACGATGAACCCGCGATCGGATGAACGACGTCGCGTCAGCACGAGCTCGCACGCCGCATATTATCATTCGCCTATATATATATATATATTCTCATCCTTTAATACAATATCTCCTCATCCTTCTCAGTAAGATGTACAAACCAGTCAAACCTACGCAGTCACGAATGTCTTGCACAAAATCCGCATCTTTAACTCTGTGAAATGCCCACCTGTGTTGATCAATAAAAAGTCCAAATGATCTTCAAAGCTACAATGTCTTCTACAATTGTTTGAAACAAAAGAATTCAATTGCATGTGAGCTACCAGCAATTGACTTAAACTGTTAAACATAAAGAGAGAGACCTTTTTTTTTGTTAAAGAAACATCAAGAGAGGCTTTAATTAGTATGATTCAAGAAAATATATTAATCTGTATATTAGTATGTACGCCATCTATAATCAAGCGCATCGAGTGACATTAGATGACTAAAGTATCAAGAAGATTTACAAGAACTGTGTGGAGACCAACTCGTTTGCCAGATTGGATGTTAAGAACGCTGTCATCAAAGAAAATCTGAAGAACAATTTAATACAACATTAAGAATTGATAATATGTCCCATAAATGTCATGACACATGTTAAGGATGTGAACAAACACCTCTTACCGTTATACAAAATGAAATATATACTAAAATACAATAATGCATTTTTATTTTTTCTTTTTGAAAAAATGAAAAACATTTACTCCATGTATTATGATAACACAGTATATAATGCGTTATTATAGTGTATGAGATTGCAAAACAAACTGAATGTATCAATGCGCTTTTTTTAACCTTTATAAATTATGATAAAGCTCATCCAGTACAATAACGCAATATGCATTGTGATAACGTAGTGTATAAGAAAATAGATTGAATGTATCAATGTTTTAGTTAATCTCATACACTATAACGCTATTATAGTGTATGAGATTGCAAAACAAACTGAATGTATCAATGCGCTTTTTTTAACCTTTATAAATTATGATAAAGCTCATCCAGTACAATAACGCAATATACATTGTGATAACGTAGTGTATAAGAAAATAGATTGAATGTATCAATGTTTTAGTTAATTTCATCACCTTACTCCAACAATTCCTATCATCTTAGCTTGATGAATATAATCATATTCAATGCTTTAAAAACTGAATCATCCAATAAAATGAAAAATTGAACGAGGTTGAGGGTTATTGATTCAATCGTTGGTTAACCAAAATTAAATCGTGACATTATCATAATATAACAAAAAAATTTAAGTACTATTATTAAATAAATAAATTTATAAAAGTTATATGAAATATTTTAAAAAATTATCAAGTTTTAAATCTTAATACTTTGAAGCTTTTACTTCATATATAACATGGTTTCATTATATCAAAACTTTTTTTACAAAATTTAAAATCTTAAAAAGTAATTAATCACAATTTATATTAATAAATAAAGAACCAGCTGATCAGCCCACAATTAGATTCTTTAAAACTATCAATTCAACCAATGGATTGATTACTTTTTACCAGTTTTTATACAATCAAATTTTGAGGGTGAATAGGATCGGAATGAAGGTTACACTGATACAACCAACTGGATCTAATGTCTTAATACACTGGTCATCCTATCCCTACTACCTAATCTTTTTTTTTCCTTGATCAAATCTTCCCCTTTTAGCAGGTGACAAAACTCGAACTCAAATCTCTTTACTGAAAAGGCCGTACATCTCCCATCCTACTACCTAATCTTTGTGCACTCTCATTGACCTGCTTCTCTAGCACTAGTAGTAGGTTTCCATGTTGGAATCGAGTTGCTTAGATCATAGGGACCTAACAATCCGGTAGCAACTAGGTGGAGAATGAGAAGAAAAGAACAATATAGAGAGGGGAGAGGGAGAGGTTGTGAAGAATGGGGTGCTCGTCATGTTGGCAACATGGGATGACTCCTTCCAAGTTGCACTCCTAGTCTTAAACAGTGTTTAGTTGCACATTTAGGCCGATTATGCATTATAGAATCTGTTTTAAGTCAAACACGATCCAAGCATACCGTTTTATAATTGTTTTACAAAACCAAGTTTAACGCATGTAGTGTAATTTTAAAGAAAAGTATTACACACAGTCCATTTTACACAGACCACATATATTTTCATTTTTTTTTAAATCATATGTATTATCTCATAATTAATATATGTATTTTTATAAAATGTAAAGCATATATTCTAATTGATTAAATGATTTCATTTATAGATAAATGTGAAAATCTTTCAACAAGCTAAATGGGACAAAAAACTAATAAGACATATAACACTGCATTTGAGACTAAAAAGGATCAGTTATTGATTAGTTGACTAGCACCTCCCCTCTCTTTTAAATGAGGTGAGGTCCAGTTGTCTCGTCATCCTCTTTAGGTTCAGTACTTCACACGCGCACAAACGATGAGCGGCGCAGGGACTGCGGATGTCTTCTACCATTAGGCTCTCCGCCTCGGCTACGTTGCTCGCTCCTCTTTCAAGGTCTCTCTCTCTCTCCCCTCCATTGTTTTCATTTCTTCTATGTTAATTTTTTTTTTTTTTGTTGCGGATGAGCAATTGTTGCAGATGTAGAATACAGGCTCATAAGACCAGGAGATTCAGTCCTCGATCTTGGTTGCGCTCCTGGTGCATGGCTTCAGGTTCCACAATGATATAGGACAGATTTGGAGAGGATTCACAGGATTCATTATGCTTTGTCTTTTATTATGAGTGTCTTGTATTTGATAAAATATAATATATTTAAATAATTGTGTCAATAATAGTATGTCTTGGAAAGTAAGTTTTGTATTATGACATATAAAAAAATGTCACCATCTTATGTATGAGACAATTTTCATGAATCAATAATATTATCTTCCAGTGCTATGAATGGTGGGATAGAGATCGAGTGATAGATCTATAGTTGGTGTGAGAGAAATGTGGTGGTGTTCAATGACTCAACTTTTAATATTGATAACATATGGGACTATGTGAAGAGATTGATATGTGAATGGGGGACCGGGTTGGTTGGAGCCGCTCGTATTCATGTGGGCGAGAATGCCATGCATATTATGGAGTAGGGGCCGATTTTGGTTGGGCTCAGTTGACATTTTACCAACCTGACCCTTTATTTTCTTTGTTTTTCTTCTCTTTCTGTCTTTCACCCGTTATAATCACATTCGGACATCATCTGTTTTGATTTTATGATTGGAATAACTATGCCAAAAGCTTCTTTTTAAATTCTCTTCCTTATGAATTAAAAGAGTTTATAAGATCTTAATATAAATCGGATCCTTCTATCATGTGTTACACAAAAATAGCATTACATGATTCCAATGAACATGTTATATCATCTTTGTTGGAAAATGTGTGTGTGTATATTATATATATATTATGAAATGTGTTTTTTAGAATTTGATCATTTGACTTCTTTCAAGGAGGTGAGAGGTGGTTGTCAACTTCACCAAAGCTCGGTGTAAATATTATATTATGTGTCAATACAAATCCAAAACATATATGTTGGAATCTTAGAAACCTAACGAAGGAAAGCGAGATGAGCATTTCATTTCAGTGGGTCTTCAATCCCACGACAAATTTTTTCTAATAATCAAATATAATTAAGAAAAAATAAATACAAGTTGATCCTAATTATATACTAAACCATCCATCTCAGCTTCCCAACCAACCTAATATAAGATATAATAAAAGAATTCATTAATTATAAAATGCTAATAGAGACGCGTACTTGCATCTCTAATCGCTAGCTTTCTCCATAAATTAAACAAATATAAATTAACATTCATTAAGAATATAATAAAATCTCCTTCACCCATCATTGATTCAAATAATTGGATTTAGTCATTGGAGAAACACATAAATGGAGCTTTCAAAATACTTGCTGAATAGTAGTATCTATGAGAAAATAGAAGGCCTAATACGTACGGCTCTAGTTGATATTTTCTTTTCTTTTTTGTACCTTAGGCTATATATTATTGTGACATCTTAAGCATTAATTATTAGTGTTCTAAAATTAATTTGTTGAACCACCAAGAAAAGTTGGTTCCATTAATAAGCCTTGGTTTTCGGGAAATAAAAAAACTCATTTTTTAGTTTTCTGTCTTCGTTGTTTATTTAATCAATATAATTTAGTATCATTTGGAAAATTTCACTTGCTGTAATTTGTTTTGAGTTCTGAGTTGGACTGATTTCAAACAGGTTTATTATTTTGTATTATGTATGTAAAAAAATTCAAATAAAGTATTGAAATATATGTATGTGGTAAGTTGTAAAATATACACACAATTATATAAGAAAAAATTTATATAGTTCAATAAAAAAATTATTTATATTCGAGGAAAGAAAGATAAATCCTGACTCATAAAAAATATAGTTAGCTACATTATCACAATACCCACACATGTAACACAGAAATTACATAACTATAATTAAATGTGAGAACATGTATGCAAAAAAAAAATCCAAATATAATATTTCATTGTGGCTAACAATAACTTGATAATATACATAGTTTGACCCGCATTTTCACTAGCAGTGAAATAATATTTCGGCTATGAGACTTCTTTGTTGTTGTTCTTTCATAAATTAAAAACATAAAACCAACATAAATTACATGTATCATTCTGTGCAGCTGAAATATAAATATGAAAATGGACTCTGCGAGCATGATAACATTTTAAAGATGTGTAATGAATTTTGTTATAAATTCTTTTGTTAATCACTGAATTTTCTCACCCATTTGAATAGAAAATTAAGTTATTCTAAGGTTTATGATTAATTTATTATAAATAAAAATAAAATAATTTTTTGTTTAGTTATATTCTGAATTATTTTTGTTAGAAAATGTAATATTAAAGTTTTAATTGTTTGGATAAAATATGAATAAGGTGTGGATAATTATTTATATAAAAAAATAATGACAATTGACTTGACAGTAAGCCTACATATTCTTTTGGATTGAGCAACCTGAAATAACTTAATTACAGGGGTTGACTGAAATCCTTATATCACTTTATACTAATTAACTCTGAGATACAAATTCTCATTTATTCAACTTTCCAAACACAAATTTTAAAACTATTATGACTAATTATCACTTGTTAGAGCATCTCCAATCATATACCTAAACATTTACTCAAATTCAAATTTGAGTAAAAGTCATATAAAACCCTCTCCAATTATTAACCCATATCCATACCAAATCAAGTTTTTCCTCAAACATTTACCCAAATCAAGGGAGACTCAAATCTTTACCCAAATTTTAACATATTTTTTTTTCTCTTTTTATCTTCACATTTTCTTCTCAATGTGACATTTTTTCCCCTTCAACTTCACTTTAATTGAATTATATTAAATGCATTCCCCCTCCCCCCCCCCCCCCCCCCCCCAAATTTCCACCACCTCTTCAAAAAAAGGTCTTCTTTTAAAGTCTTCATTTTTATTTTTGAACTTTTTATTTTTACTCCAATAAGAAAGTATTATTTTTATCTTTTTTTTCAAAAAATTGTATGATAATAATTTTTAAATTTAAATATCTTGAAGGGAAGAAAAATTGAATAATAAAAATATTTGGAAAAAAACTTTGACAATGTTTATATGAAATAGTTAAAAGAAGATATGAATTTTTAAAAGATTTGCGTAAAACACAAAGTGATGGTTGGAGACACATCATATCAAATCAAGCTTTTACTCAAATTTTAAGTGAAATTGAGTATAGGTTTGAGTAAGGGCTGGAGATGGCCTTCCGGGCCTGTTTCAATGATATTCAAACTCAAATGGCATTCAACAATCAAGACTCCTGACAGCTAAGAGCATCTCCAATGACATGTTAGTTAACTAAGATGTTAGAGTGCCATGTCAATCCTTTATCACTCAACTAGACACTTATTTACTACATCTTTATTTAGTTGATTGTTGTTACTCCAATGGACTAGTTAAATAACTAGTCAAAATAATAGTGGGCTCATCTCTCCACCCACTCAAACCTCTCCACCCACACAAAATAATATTTTTTGAATATTTTAAATGGTAGGGCCCACATTTGGATGACTAAAGCACTAGCCAAATTTAACACTTCCCTTAACATATGACAGGTGGGGCCCACATTTAACATACCCTTAACACTTCCACTGGACCACCATTTTACATGTTTTCTAAAAATCTGACATTAACTAATGAATTAACATGTACATTGGAGATACTCTAAGGCAGCAGTACAAATTAATAATAAACCTCTTTTTATGTTCTTATCAATGATTAATCATAAACAATGGATTAATCAAATAATTGAGGACTTTAATCGCGCCCAACGGTTCGCCTATTTAAACCTCTCCTCCCCCTTCTCTCGTCGTCCTCAAACTCCTCCCATTTTGTTGGGGTCTCCATTTCTTACTGTTCACAAATTACAAGAACCCTAATTTCCTCTCTCAAGTCTCGCATTTCTGTCTCTCTCTCACTCTCTCTCTCTCTCTCACGTTCGTCCTCGTCCGTCGATTCGATTCAGGTACTTTCGCTTCTGTGCTCACCTTTTTTTGGGGATTTATGGAAACCCTGACTCTGTTTCGTTTGTTGATTCTCTTATCCGATTATTTTGTCAAGATAAGTTTTTTTTTATTGTTTATGATGTTTGAACACCGATTGTTGTTTCTGTGAATGAAAAAAAGGCGATTTTTTTTGTTGTGTCTGTTTTTTATGACTTGGTGGGGTCTGAACGCCAGGTTTTAATACTGTGACGTTCTGCATTTGATCATTTTTATCCGTTCTTGTTGGGTATTTGTGATTTTTTTTTCATGTATGTCGGAATTTCTGTTTTATTCATGTTCCAGTCGTTTCTGATTCCCCAATTTTGATTGGTTGTTTAGGATTAATTTTTTTTAAAATCTACCTTGATTTCTGAGGTTCCATGAAAAAATCTGGGATGTTGAGTGTTCAAAATCTGGTGATGGTCAATTTTTTATTTATTTTAATATATGTTTTAGACTAAAAAAGATTCCTATCATATTCAGATATTTTTTATAGTTTCCTGCCAATCAACCATGAAACAATTCAACAATCTGTCATAACACAATGGTTCAAGGTTTACCTGTAAAAAGGTAGGTCTTGGTATCGAGTCTTGGTGCTGATTTATCCTCTGTGTGTTAGCAAAAATTGAAAAAATTTCTGTAGGACTGGGCACACATGCGGAGGTAGCCTACCCAGCTCGGTAGAAAGGTCAGCTACGGGAGTTCCCTCCAATAAAAAAAAAAACATGGAACAATTTTTTAGATTTTGTGGGTAAAAATTAAAATTCTTGGTTCGTTTTTGGTGAATTCATGAAGTTTATGTTTTGACATATGATTCTCCTGAAGGTTTTTTAGATCGGAATGGAATACGATGACCTATACAATCAGCCTCAGAGGCCTAAATATGATTGTCTTCTCTTTGGTATCTCCCCTTACCCCTATATCATTTTCCATCAAATGTATAGTACATGAAGCAGATATTCAATTGCTGTTTGTTTGTGCATTTCAGATTTAGATGATACTCTATACCCTTTGAGCACTGGCCTTGCAACTTCATGTCTCAAGAACATCAAAGGTACAGGCTTGATGAGTTCCCCAATTTACTCCTTATTATAACCGGCTTTTGATGCTTGCTTTGCTGATTTTGATATTAATCTGTCTCACATGGGGGTGCGTGTGTGAGTGGTGTGTTCTCAGATTATATGATTGAGGAGATGGGGATTGAGGCGAGTAAGATCCCTGATTTGTGCAATGTTTTATACAAAAACTATGGGACTACTATGGCTGGTCTCAGAGTATGTTTTGGTGCCTCTCCTTTGCCGCTCGTTTTTTTATTATAAAACGAAGTCATTTTTAGTGCAATATCTGATGTTTGTTTCTCTGGCTGTTTTCTCCCTGTTGTGTAGGCCATTGGTTATGATTTTGATCATGATGAATATCACAGATTTGTTCATGGGAGACTTCCATATGATAAACTGAAACCAGACCCTGTTCTGAGACACCTCCTATTGAGCCTCCCACTTCGTAGACTAGTGAGTTTCTCTGCATTCACATGCAGATTAGTGATTGGTTATATGTTTCTATATTCTTGTGTACCAGATATCATTATCTCACATTTTCGTTTTTCCAAACAGATATTCACAAATGCTGATAAAATCCATGCCGCAAAAGCTCTTAGAAGGCTTGGTCTGGAAGACTGTTTTGAAGGGATAATATGCTTTGAGACTTTGAACCCTCGCGAAACCTGTCCTGCCTCTGATGATGAGTCAGAGAATGAAGCTTCAATTCAGAACCAAAGAGAAGGGATCTTTGACATTCTAGAGCATTTTTCTCAACCAAATGCAGGATCCAAGCTCCCAAAAACTCCAATTATCTGCAAACCATCAGAATTTGCCATTGAGAAAGCTCTGAAAATCGCGAACATCAACCCTCAGAAAACGGTAAGAGGGGTTTGTTGGCATCCTTAACATATGTGTCATGTCAAATATGATATATTTATCAATTCTTAATGTTGGTTTAAATTGTTTTTCAGATTTTCTTTGATGACAGCGTTCGCAACATCCAATCTGGCAAGCGAGTTGGTCTCCACACAGTTTTGGTAATTGTCTTGAAACTTTAATCTTCCAGTGACACCCGATGTGCTTGACTTTAGGTGGCTTACAAATACACAGATTAGTAAATATTATTGAATCCTAGTAATCAAGTCTCTGTTGATGTTTCTTTTAGGAAAAAAAAGTCTGTATGTTCAAATCGGTTGTAGCTCACAATTGGATTCCTTTGTTTCAAACAAACCCTGTAATTCATGGCCAAGACATTGTAGCTTAGAAGATCATTTGGATTTTTGATTGATCAATATAGGTGGGCACTTCACACAGAGTTAAAGGTGCGGATTATGCACTGGAGAGCATCCACAACATCAGAGAGGCACTGCCGGAGCTTTGGGATGGTGAGGGGAAATCTGATGTCCAATACAAAGGCAAGGTCGCAATCGAGACATTCGTGACTGCTTAGGTTTGCACATCTTAGTGAGGAGGATGAAGAGATATTGTAATAAAGGGAAAGACATGCCTTTATATAGGATTCTTTCCATTGTAATAATACCTGTGTTTATATATGTCATCACCAAAATGTAGATGTGTTTGTTCTTCATATTGGTCCCTTTTGGTATGTAGAGCGGGATTGAATAAAAATAGTTAAAATTCAAATTCACATCTTTGCTTCAATCAATGTGAGAAATACTCGGGAAGATGATACATCTATCAATCTATTAAAAAGTGATTCAAGAAAATAATTATTAGAGATCATTTGTAACTTTGATGTTGACATATATACACACCTCAGCAAGTTATTGTGATTGTGATATTTATGAGAGAAAAAAAATAACATGACAAATTATTGTGTTTGCGATGTTTATAAAATAAAAAATCACATAGAGAGGTATCCATGTAAACTTTATTATTGACCTAAGCTTCCTTTCTTGTTGAGGTGATGAATGACCTTTTGTCCTGGATCTGTGGGCATACACTCCACTGAGAAAGAGAAAAATGTGACATTATTTATATTTTTTAATACCAATATGAATTGCTGAGTATATCCTTTTCAGAGCTTACACACGTGATTTGAATGTCAAAAAGAATAAAAAATAAAAATGATGTAAAGTTGGATGTTTGAGCTTATACATTCAAATCCCTCCATTATTCTTGATTGACAGAAACGGGTGAGTGGTCCCTGGATTCGGATTCTTTCGTGACAGATTTCAATGATCAAGCTGTCAAATATATGTCTCTTTCTGTAACGATTTCTATTAAGAAAAATCAATGTGATGATAATGAAGAATATAACAGGGACTTCTATGAAATTAAGTTCATGAAAGACCGAGTTCATAGTTTTGTCCGAGAAATAGAAAACCACAGCTCCATTATTTATGCGGCGTCATGAGCATTGTGGTCCATGTGGATCTCCCGGAATCACTTCATTTTTTGAGTGACAAAGATATATTTTGGAATTTATTAAGGACTGGGGCATACATTGTGCGGCTGCAAAAAAGATTAGTTGTGTGAGGGGGGACCTTTTGTATTGAGGAGTAAGATTTAAATGTTGGGATTTGGATTCGGGGGCATGGGCATGAGTAGACCTCTTTTCTACTCGGCACCGGATCTAGGATTTGTCATTGCAACTTTGGGTGTTCTCAGTTCTTTTTGTTTAGGGTCGAATGTCCACTTTTCTTTTAAAAAATATAAAATAAAAATAAAAAAATGTATGTGTGTTGTGCAAAATGAAACCAGAAACAATCCATCACAACATGGAACAAGATTTTGGTGTCTGCCTGAGATTGAGAATGAAGTGAATGTTTCAATACACCAGCAGAACCTTGATGAACTCTGAGACCAGGACTGACCGTGGGTGTAGGCTCAGTAGGCAGCTAGCTACCTAGGGCCCCACCCAGGGAAGAGCGCCCAGTTACTACAAGTGTCACTTTTGTTTATGGGCCTTCCTAGCCCACTATGAAATATATGTATTTTAATCCATCCAGTGCCTCTTCCAATGGAAAAAAAATGCAATAAATCTAAAGCCCCAAATGGAAAGAAATAATGCAATCAATCCAACAATTTCAATCATCCGAAAAGAAAAAAAATCTCATCCAAGACCCCAAATGGAAAAAATAAATGCAATCAATCACAACCATCCAATGATTATGAATATTTGTACGTAACCAAAATTTTAAAATCTCATTTTGTAATGTCAATAATCACTCTCTTTAGCATAAAGTTTTTTTTTGCCTCACCCTTTTAGGGTTTCTCTGTTCCTCTCTCTCATAATTTCTCTCTCTCTCTCTCTCTCTCTCTCAAGTTTCCAAACCATTCCAAAAGTCTAAAAATAAAAATTTAAAGATTTTACACATTGATCTCCATTATAAGGTACGTGGCTTCTTTTTGAATTTTGGCTTTGTTTATTTTTTTTCTTTGAATAAATATCTTTTTTATAATTAGATTCATATATTCTTATTAATCAGAGATCAAATTAAAAAGTTAGGAATGAAAATCTTATTTTTTGAAATGACAAATTAAAAATCCATAATTAGAAGAAAGCAAATCACCCACTCATGTTGGGGACAAACAAAATAAACATGATACTTAAAGTGTAATCTATGTTTTAATTAATCATATGTTAGTTGAATTGTGAAATGAAGTTGATGAGAACATGTATTTATTTTTTATATTCTTCTCATTAATCAACAAAAAATGACAATTTATTTGGTCATACTTAAACATGATGGATGTCAGTATTTGTATGCGAGGTCTCTTGGAATTATGTTATTACACTCAATCTATTTCATTAGTATAAGAGAGGCTCACAAATCAAATCATCCATTGTCATCAAATTTTAAAAATTAGGGACCAATATGTCAAATCAATATTTTAATTTTCATAAATCTTTATTCTCGTCTTATTTACATTTTATCAATAACTTATTCATGGTTAATCAAACAATAAAAACTTCATTATTATATTTTTTAACAAAAATAATTAAAAACATAATCAAACATAAAATCTCTTATTCCACTGGTATAATTATTTTTTCGTATAACGATAATAAATATCAAAATATCTTATGTTCTATCCAAATGACACTTACAAGTGTTTTATGGATGATTAACTAGTCATTCCGTCAACATTGGGCATGTTTGAATACGGTGCAAATGAGGGTGAGTTCGCATTTGCACATGTTCAAAATAAATTCTATGCTTGGTTATGATGTTTAGGTGTATCAAATAAAATCTCAGTGCAAGTAGTTGCAGCATTATATGGGGCAAATAAAATTCATCCAACCTCATGTGTTGTTATTTGCAACAGCTTTTACTTTCACATTATCGGGTTACATTTTCATATCTCATAGACAAATCAATTCGATCAAGGGTGTGTTTGTACTAAATAAAAAGTAAGGAAAAATGAGGGAAAGTAAAAACTTTCCCTTTGATCACCTAAAAACTTTTTTTCACTTTCTTTTTATTTTTTTGTCTTATTAGCATTGGAAGGAAAAAAAATTTCTCATCCTAAAGAAGGGAAAGTGGGGGAATGTGTGATTTGCTCTATGCACTAACAAAAATAATCCCATAAACATTCATGTAAGATCTCCCTTAATGATTTTGCTTATGTTCATTATATAATTGGTATATAGATTTATTAATGAGAGTTAATTACTATCTATTTTTTTTTTTACAAAAAACATCAATAAATATTTCGCTTCTACATTAAATGACATCTCTTTAACAACTTAGAATGATTTGATATTTTTATAAATATCAAACTATTATTATAAAAATTATAAAATATTATAAATATTTTTTTTCATATTATAAGATATGAAACATGTTTTATTTTATGATATTTAAACATAAATGTCAGCAACATTGTTTTATGTTATAATATTTCTCAATTTTAAAAATTCAAGATTAAAATTACTCTAAAATATAGATTTCAGAAAAAGTTAAGGTTATATGGATTTCACATTGTTTGTTTGCAGGAGGGTTATTTGAATTTTTCCCTTTTTATATTAGTATGGATAAAGTTTTTTTGTATATTAGTATGGATAATGGTAGGTACACCCGAATGCAATTCTCATCAACCAATCAAAATTACTTTTTGAATATTTTCATTCTATCGTGTTATCTTCAGTGTCCTATAAATTACAACAATCATAACTTCAAAGACAATTAAAAAATGAGTCCAACTATTTCAGCTCCAAATTTTAAGTCTCATTGACAAGTCCCATTAGGTTTAAAGGTTTAATGTTTTGATGGATTGGTTGTGTGGTTTTAAAAAAATGTAAAAAAGCAAAATCTATCGTATACTAATAGTAAATGTTTTCAAGTGGCATTTTTAAAAATAAAATAATATATTTTTCATAAAGGCGAAAAGGAAATCCATGAAAGTTTTTTTCATATACTTGGCATGAGACCTTTCATACTGTCTCTTCATGTCAGGTTTGTTTTTATATTTAATTTCTTTTATTTTCTTGTGAAAACATTTCAAACATAAAACATTCCCCATTTTATCAAAGAGAGAAGGTTTATGTGCTTTGTTGTTAAACATTTTTAATTGATGAAATTTGAAGAGATTTAGTACTTCTTTTATAGTAATGCATCATGCAATTTATGTTTTTTATGTCCCTTCATGCAATTTATATTTGATCTTGCATTTTTTTTAAATATATAAAATATATCTATTACTTATTTATTAAAAGGATTATGTGACCCAGTATTTTCATTTCTCATTTTATCCTTTAAACAATTGATCAATTACTAATGTATTTATTAATTTAAATTTTAAAATTTTAAAATATATAATAAATAACTACGTGATAGATATACATGATTATAAGTATTTTCATATCCCTATTTATCCTTTAATAATTTATTAATTACTAAATTTTAAATTATTCAATGATATAGTCTTATCTAATAAGATTTATGATCAGTAAAAGATTTATTTAAATTTTTAAAATTTTAAATTATTCAATGATACAGTCTTATCTATTAACACTATTAAAAAAATTAAAATTTAAAATATTCAATGATACAATCTTATCTGATAAGATTATTTAAATTTTTAAAATTTTAAAATTCAATAATATAGTCTTATCTAAAAGATTATGATTACTAAATAAATTTATTTAAATTTTAAAATTATTCATTGATATCTAATCTAATAAGATTATGATTTATTTAATTAATAATAATAATAATAATATTTATTTAAATTTAAAATTTTAAAATTATTCAATGATGCAATTTAATCTAATAATAAAATTATATTATTATTTAATGATACATTAATATATTTAAATTTTAATTTTCTAAAATAATCAATGATACAATCTGGTATAATAAAATTATTATATATGATATGATTTAAATTGAGTAGAGATAAAATATGTTATGAAATAAAGAAATATGATAAAATTTCCATTTTTATCCTTTAATTAATTGTTTAATTACTAATGGTAATAAATTTATTTAAATTTTAAAATTTTAAACTCATTAAATGATACGATCTGATCTAATAAGATTATGATTTGTTTAATTACTAATCTATTATTATAGATTCAGATAAATCATAAAATTTAAATTTTAAGATATCAAAATCAGATTTTATTAAATCATATAAATATATTTTTATTTGAAAATCAATAAATCATATCTATATATTCTAATTTTTTAATTTCAAAATTAAATATATTCACAATATATATCCATTAAATTTTATTTCCATCAATATGTTTTTTGTAATAGAATGAAAAACCCTCATGAACTAAAATAAATCATATAAGATGTACATATGAATGTGAATATAACATACTTTATTAATCTATATATCTATCTATTATCTATTACTTACTTATTAAAATTATTTTGATTCGGTATTTTTATTTCCATTTTTATCTTTTAAACAGTTACAATTGACTAATTACTAATATATATATATATATATATATATATATATATATATATATATATATATATATATATATCAAAATTTAGATTTAAATTATGTTTGGATAAATCATAAATATATTTTAAATTTTCAAATCAAAATCAGATTTGAGTAAATCATGTTCATGAGAAATCAGTTTTAATGTTTTTAAATTTAAATTTAAATAAATGATAAGTATCATAATCAAGTTTTTATTTTAGGATAAATACTCTAATCCACCCTCCAGTGATTTTAGGATAAAATCCATCTAAAAAAATCTTATAAATGCCCCACCTATCCTACTTATTTCATTGCGTTTTTTTTGTTTTGTTTTAGGTCTTTATCTATTTAGAAAATTATTGTACTTTTTTTTATATTTATATTTATATTTTATGTTTTGTTAGTGATGCTTCAATGATAGTTTGATTAAAAAATTAGTTTTTTTAATTTATTTTTAGATTACTATTTAAGGGATGATGAATGTGATTTGTTTTTATATTTTTTAATATTTTTCTTGGGGATTGATTAATGAGAAAATTAGTTCTAATCCTTTGTTTGGTTGATGTTTTTATATCACAGGAGAATTGATTAATGCATACAGAAGTTTGACACACAAAAAGAGTAAGTTGTTCTTTTTAATATTTTAATTTTGTTTTTGTTATCTAATTAATTATTTTAGTCAAGAGTAGAATTAATTTCTTAGGGTTTTTATATAAATAACAATTGAAAAATGTTCTTATGGTTCTTAAACACATCTTGTAATTTGCAGTAGGAAACATGTTTGCTCTCTTGGAAAATATCTGCCCAAAAGGTTTTTTTGGAGCTTCTTTAAGTGGTTTTTCAATTGAGACTCTTCTGGATTTTGATAAATTTCTCAGTCTAGGTCTGGATGCGTTTAAGAACAAGTAAAATAAAATTTTCTGCCTTGATTTGTTTGGTAGACATCAGCCTTCCACTTCTATCAAGTTGCTTGTAGCAAATTTTTTTTGGGTGAATAGTTGCTTTTAGCAAATTAATTGTATGATTGTTGAACCATGAATATTTTTATCTTTTACTATGTTCTAGTTTGTAGAGATGTAGCAAGGGCATGTATGATTGTATGTGCTAAGAGTATTTTTATAATTTGTTATCAAAATCTTAATTGCATCTGTGAGTCACTTATATATATTGTGTTCCTTCTCTTGTTTCCCCATTTTACATCAAATACAAATCTTGAATCAGAGTTCAAACCACCCATAATGATTATGGACTCATCTTCCACCACCTTCTCCTATACTTTACAGTGCACAACTCTATCTAATTAGATTATCTATTATCAAGCATATTTGATAATGATTTAATATAATTTTTGTGCCTCTATTACATAGAGCTCTCATTTTAAATGTGGCAGCCCGTGCCCCAAAACGCCGACACGAGCGCGCCACGTGTTCAAAACTCACAATTAACTCTTCTTCTTTTTTTAAAAAACATATATCGAAATATCCACCCTATATAATTACATATGATAACAACCCTGGGATAACAGATAATCAACAAGATATATATAATCACCTTATATAAACTCACCCAGGAAAGTTTAAGCAGTCAACAGAGCATCTAACACACCTCATATACAGTCATCCATATATACAGAACAGTTTAACACATGCTTGGTTTGTCAGACCAGCCTCTACCAAAATAACTATATACAGATCCAAAACCTCCAAATATATATATATATACATACACACACACATATATATATACCTATCACCAACTGGACGTGACACCAAAAGGAGACAAAGTCAACGTCCAGGAACTCCGCCTCTACTCTGCAAAAATAAGAGAAAAGGAATGGAATGAGCGAAAGATGCTTAGTAAGTAACTCAGACATTCCACACCAATGAAAACCATATATGACATCAAAACTAGAATAGAATCAAGCTCAATAATCTCAATAACGTCAGGTCGAAGCATGAATAACAAATGGAATCACTGAAAGGTTATCAACAGAGAACAGAAACAACATTGCTGATAAACCCACCAATCAAACTGGAAGGAATAACTCAGAATAACACATCACAACCGACAAGGCCAACCAATAACATCAAGGGGCATCACTGATGAACTGAGAACAAATACCCTGAAATCACAATCAAGCTGAATCATCTCAATCTGAATGATAAAAATCACAACTCTGACCCAATAACGTCCAGAGCACAGGATTGACCATCTACATGACCCCATCTTGACCCCCCGTCGTCCGAGATGTCCACAACACATAAACCTCGCGCGTGGCCCTCGAAACGTCCACCGCGGATATCACGCTACCTGCCCCCCGTCGTGCAAGCACGGTAGGGTATTAACCGGTCCCCCTACAGGACATGTACGTACATGCGCGCTCATGGAGAGCTAATCCTCAACCCAAATGTAAGGTTTATGGTCATCCAACTCCAAGCAAACAAAAAGATAATATAAGAAGCAGCAATATCAAGTACACCACAAGACTCCATGGTCAGACAGCACAACCACACTGATCATAGGATGCCAACAAATTACTAGGATATATATCATAACATCAAAGAAGGCTCACCATACTAACAAGTCAATTAAGTTTAAGAGAATCGATAATGGATTATATAAAAGGGTCACAAAATAAAAAATACCCTGGAATCTCAAAATAAATAGACCAATGATATGAATATTCAGGATCTCGATCAATTACAGAATCTCGAATAACCCAAACAGCAAACCAAATGGTAACAACAACAATAGAACGTGGAATGGAATGGAACAAGCAAAGTCGGTCGGTTACTTACAACAATACAACGTAGAATGGAATGGAACAACAAATATCGAACGGGTTACTTACCTCACAATTCAACACCTCAAACTAGACTCACCCTATTCCAGCTCCTAATTCACGTATAAAGGAACTCACTTATCAAAATATAACATCAATCAGATATTAAAATATAACTCCATTAATCAAACAATTCTCAAATCCACCAAGACAAACATGACATCCCCACTACAAACCCCAAATTGATATAGTAAAATCAACTCTCAAATACCTATTTCTACAGCCCCAAAAACATATTCATATTCCAGCCCCAAATCACAAATTTGATTCAAAACTGAAATAAAACAACCCTATACAAAAATAACAATGAAAAGAATAAAAATCTTTACCCAGTGTATTACGAAAAATACTCCACAAATCTTTTCCTAATTTTTCTAATCTTTCCCTGATTTTCCCTTTCGATTTCCACCCGAAATACTCTCGGCCTCTCTCTCTCTCTCACATAATATACATAGCACCGCCACAATCCACTATGCGCACTGAATGAAATGAGAATCTGGTAAATTTACCAAATTGCCCTTCCACTAATAATCTGCGCAGTCTCGACTCAAACTGTCATAACTTCTCGTAGAACAGTCCACTTCAAATGATACAACTTCTGTTAGAAAGCTGACAAAAATATCTACAACTTCTATGTTTAGGTCAAGATCAAAAGAAGCCTCCAGCTATATTAAAAATAGCGACAAACAGAAGACCTCGCGATTTCTTCTTCTAAGGGCAGAAATGGTAAAACAGTCATAACTTTTCTAATATAACTCTAAATAATATCAAACCAATTTTATATGAAAGATAACTCAAAAATGAAGATTTCATATGTTGAGCATGAATCTCAAATATGCCTCAAAGGTGCTTTTCAAAAATTAAACCAAATGCAGGATTTTAGGGATAATAAAGATCAAAAGTCCAATAGCATAAAATTATCTTATCCTGCAATCCAAACATGTAAATATTAACATAAGCCGTATAAGAGGGTTCGGGCTATTACATTAAATCCATTGGTGCTGCAGTTAACAAGATACATTATTAATCAATTTTAATAATAACATAATTTTTTTCATATATATGCATATTTACTTTGATTTCAATCCACCGTATGTTTGGATGTGGACTTTTATACGTCCCCACATAATGAATTGTTCTTTCTTCTTGTTATATTCATGATTTGATATTATAGGGTTGAGTTTCATATGTAGTATATTGGATTCTTTTATGCTAATTACATAAAGCATTAATATGTTCATTGATTTATAATAATTTTTTTTACTGTTTATTTCATTTTTTAATATAATATTGAATTTAAATACCATGTTAGAATCATGATATCATTATACATGATTTAAATGGAGCATTTTGAATTCACTCAATATATAGAATAATAATTTACCTATTTTATTTGTATGATAATTTCTATTTGTATGATAAAATTTGGTTTTATTAGTTATAATTTTATCTATTCCATATTTTATAAGAATTCATTTATTTATTTTTAATCATAATAAACATGTTTCATATAAAATAATTTAATTTTTTTCTTATTTTTTCAAATTTGGTTTTATTTGTATATTTTTATCTAATCCCGATTATTATATAGAGAACTATTTATTTATTTATAAATAGTTAAGCTATTATAGTGTGCTTTTATTTTAAATTCAATTAAAATTCATGATAAATAAAATATATTTCATTTTTACATTTTTGCCATGAAATCTCATACAGATAATGATAGTAGAAAAAACTTTTGATATTAAACTTTTGATATATTATTTTTTCTTCAAACTTTTGATATATGAATTGATGGAATTGTAAATTCTTTATATTTTTAATTGTGAGGGTATATATTTTAAATTGATCTTTTTATTTAATTATAACTTCTTTAAAGAAATGATAACAATATTTTTTTAATACTTCTCAAATAAGACATATATTTTTCTTTTAGGATGTATATATTTTTTTTATAAATATATTAAAATAAAATATTTAACATGTGTATCTATTGATTTATTGAATAATTATTTAATTGTTATGTAATTATATTTTTTATACATATTTAGAATGTTATATCACGTGCATTGGCACGTGTATAGTAACTAGTTTTAATTTATTATAATACACTCATAAAATTTAAATAAATTTAAAAATAAATACAAAAAAATGTGAACAAATTAACACTTTCAAATGTGTGTTTCAAATTGATCACGGTGAATGAATTTTTTTTTGTTAAGTTATATTACGTTGAATGAATTGATTGTTTTTATTGATACTTTTGATGATCATATAGTATTACATTTACTTGACTCTGTTTTGATGTTTTGAATAGTTGTTGAGAATCTTTTATGATTGTTCTGATAAGAGTGAGAAATCTGAATAAATCAATCAGATAGAAATATAATTCGAACAAATTGATCAACATCAAATCTAATTATCAAATCTGATATATTGATTAGAATCAGAACAGATATGCCATATGATTGGAATTGAAACTGCATCATATGTGGTGTATGATTTGGTCGTGAACAGGAATTAAGTAGTGAAGGCTTTTAAAGATAAAGCTCAAGGTGGATCAACAAAGTTAACTTCTGAGTTCCCAGCAACCATCGATGGAATAAACAATCGAATAAAAATGGAGAACCGCAGAGGGAAAATGATCGTGAAGGAGATTGTGCAATCGGAAGGATGTAAAATGCAACTGGAAACACAAATGCCTATTAGGCACGGACTATTTCATATTCATCACAGCAATGATACTTGAAAGCTCTAGCAGCAGTAGCAACAATAACAACAAAATAGAGGTGATGTTTGCCTATTTGGATTTTTGCTCTCCACCGAGATTTGTGTGTGTGTGTTTTTTTTTTAAAGAACACCGAAACTGGTGTTGAGAAATGTTGTTTGATTGATTTTCACCATGCTGCATGGTTATGTTTGCCGTGCTTGCCATAAATAAAAATTCATGTATACCAGTCGATCTACAGTTACAAAAAAACAATATGGTTCTGAAAAATCTATAATTGATCAATCCCATGATCTTCAAAATATTGTGCATGAAAAAATATATTAATTTTTTCAAACTTCCTCCCTCTTGGAAAGAGTTTGCAATAAATATCCAACATAAGAGGGTGAATTTATCGGTTGAGGACGATATATACAAAACAATATTTAGAAAAATAATTGATAAAAGTGATAAAATATCACTCACCTCCTCTAATTAGAATTCCATTAAAATCACAAAAATTACAATGTATTAATTCTAATATAATAGTATCTCTATCAGCTATATTATAAGGTTGGAATACACGTCACAGCCAATCATCAAAGGAAATGACATTATTGGAAATACTAGAACATTTAGTACTGCAAGGGTTCATATTTATTTAAAAAAGGCTTTTACATATATAGCCCTTTCCCACAAATGACCCGCAACGAATAATAATAATAATAATACATAGGTACATGTTGTACATGATGAAGAGAAATGATTTTTCCTAAAATAAACTTCAAATCAACACGTCCATCTCTAGCATCCTCGCTACAATAGAGTTCCTAATTTTTACATTGGAGTTGGAAATGGATCTGGACATAACAGCGCCATATAAAAAATGATGCACTGTGTGTGATAGTTTATTGAAGGAAAATTTTAGACTCAGTCATATTCACTGACCAAAACTTAGACATCACATATTTTTATTTTTAAAAAAAAAGTAAATAATATTTAATGAGATATATGCTTTGATAAAAAATGCATATCGCTCCATTTCGAATTGAATAAACCAATTTTTAATAAGTGTAATAAAATATTTAATGTGGTATATATAATATCTAATGAGATATATGCTTCACTGGATTACTCACGTGGTATATAACACCATTGTTTGGAAATGTGCCCCGTGCGGCCGCACGGACGGTTCGATCACTCGACTGAATTGTCTCGGGCCAAAGGCGGATATGCGGGTTGGGCCCGCATATGCGCCCGCTTAAGCGGGCGCACAAGAATGAACTTCTTCAACGGTTCTTCTTCTTCTTCTCGAGTTGATTTTCTTCAGCGGTTCTTCTTCTTCTTCACGGATTCTTCTTCTTCTCGAGCTGATCCTCTTAAGGGCCATCGATTAACGGATTATGTCATCTACTCATCTTCACTTCAGCGGTTCATCATCTTCAGTTTAGCTTCAGGTTCTATTAATTTCTTCAGCTCGTCTTCTTCCTCGTCTTCCTCTTCCTGTCTGTTCTCTCTCCTCTGATCTCTCTCTCTCTCTCTCTCTCTCTCTCTCTCTGGCTCTTTGTTCTCTCTCTTTTAAATTTTTTTTTGTGAGTGCTTTAAACAAAGCTATCACCATTTTTATGAGTATGTACTGTTATGTCAGGTGTATTTAATGAATGCTTTATATTGTGACAGGTTGACAGCTAAACATTTTATAGGTGTATCATTTATACTGTTAAGTTTTGTTGAATGTACATCTCAAGTGGTCTAAAATGTTTTATAGGTGTATCATTTATATGAGATAGTGTGGTTAACTTAAAATTGAACATGTTAGGGGTCTTTTACATCTTCTTTGTAAATATGTTTTTTATATTTATTATGATATGTTAAAAATTATATTTTTTATTAATAAAATTATAGAACCGCATATACTTCCGCATATACTCCCGCATATCGCATATGCTCTATGCGATACCCCACTCGTATGCAAACCACATATCACATATGAGAATAATGTATAACCCTGTGTTTTGAACCAAGAAAAAAACTAAACGTAATGGCACTCTTTATGAAAGTATCAGCGGCCTGATCATTGGTTGAGCCCATAAACATGGGCCTCTCAGCCCGCAAATAATATCAGGTCCACCTGCACACCACGTGTCCACTTCGAAGTGGACGACCTAGATTCATTACCATAAATTCCACCAATCACAACCGTTGATTTCCAAAAACCCCTCTCTGTCCAGATAAGGTTCTCCAACCCCCCTCAAAAACCCTCCACGAACGTCCCGGTACGACCTCCCGCGTAACATTCAAGCGACCACCACAACCGTCCGATGCTACCTGAATCCCGTCGATGATGCTGACACGTGTCACATTCCCCTCACCGAGCCTTCTAGAGATCTCTACATTTCGAACAACAAATCACAGAAGGCGCTTCAGAGGAGGAGCTCTGTCTGCTTCTGCCATGGCGGATTCTTCCCCTCGCACGGTCCTCGTCACCGGCGCCGGCGGTCGCACCGGCCAGATCGTGTACAAGAAGCTGAAGGAGAGGCCGGGGGAGTTCGTCGCGAGGGGTCTCGTGCGGACGGAGGAGAGCAAGGCGAAGATCGGAGGGGGTGACGACGTGTTCGTCGGGGACATAAGGGACGCCGAGTCGATCGTCCCGGCCGTCGAAGGCGTCGACGCGGTCGTGATCCTGACGAGTGCCGTGCCGAAGATGAAGCCCGGGTTCGATCCGAGCGCGGGAGGGAGACCGGAGTTCTACTTCGAGGAGGGGGCGTTCCCCGAGCAGGTGATGACAAGAAAGTTGTTGGATTTTTCGATTCGGTTGTCTTTGAAGTTGTTTTTTGAGTTGTTATCACTGACTTCGTGGAAATGCAGGTGGATTGGATTGGGCAGAAGAATCAAATCGATGCTGGTGAGGATTCTGGTCTGATTGTGTGAGATGGAGTTTGGTTTTGGGTTTGTGACTTTGATTGAAGAACTTGTTTGTTTGTTTTGTTTGTGTGTAGCTAAAGCTGTGGGGGTGAAGCAGATTGTTTTGGTTGGATCGATGGGCGGAACGAATGTGAATCATCCTTTGAATAGCCTTGGCAATGGGAACATATTGGTTAGTCACTGAACTTTAGCTCTGTTAGTGACTGCTTCTAATGATGCTCTCTCTTACATTCCGAATGAAAATGTTGGGTTTGGATTTAAGGAATTGGTAAAGTTAGAATTGCAAAGTTCTATAGCAGCCGAATTCACCTGTTTGGATTTGAATGTAACAACTCACCCAATTCCCTCCTATTCGGCTAAATTATATAGGTGGGTGTTCAATTCCAACAAATTCCAATTTCAAATTCCTGAGGAATTTGTTCTTTAAAAGGTGAACGGCAGCTTGTTTTTAGTGTTTACATTCTCTGTGCATGTGTTCTCTTAGTTGTTGAATGCCTCAGGAGTATGGTGTCTTTACTGTCCCCCGACTCCTCAGTGGTGCCAAGGATCTTCTGAATTTCGCTATATTGCTATCTTCCCCTGCACTTGCATGTATCAATTTTGATCCCTTGTTTTTTGAACTGGCTGGTTGGAAAATGGCTTGATATTTAAAACTGAATAACATAGTAAAACCTTTCTTCTCCAAATAATTTGGTGACCATGAGTACCACATTTTCTTCCGATACACTCATGTGGCATTTTAGCAACATGGAAGAGGGTTCTATAGATGATGGTCTGGTCTCACTTCTTATGCTGTGAGTGATTGGCATGGCAAATTTTACCATCGATGAACATTGGTTAGTTTGAAATGAACTTCTTGTAATTTTTTCAATCAGGTTACTGCCCAAGATAACTGAGAACAGAGTGTGTATCTTAGGATTTTCACTCAAGCCACCGGACACATTTTTTCACCTCAAATTTTATCACTTTGGCTTGCATAAAAGAGAAAGCAAAGACATTCTTAAGTTTCATACAGGACCTTGAGTACTGACATAGATTCAACCGCAGTTGACCTTGAAATAAATTCAATTTGCTTATTTTGTAAGTCATCTAACTCATGCTGACAGATACGATCTATGTTGTGATATCTGAAGGGATATTCTGTACATCATACTATATGCTTAAAACCTTACTGGAAGCATTACAACCATACTTAAATAAAAGTTGATGGTGAGCCCTGCTCTGTCTTCTTCCTCCCCCCACCCCCCCCCCCCCCCTTTTTTTGTCCGTTTTCCAACTATGGATGAAGTCCATCCATTTATCCTTACAATTCACAGATCTTCGTCATCATTTTCATCAGATTCACAAATCATCTTTTCCATCATCTAAAACCTTGGTCTATTTGTCAGCTTCCCTCTATTTCTTCTGTATCACTGTACAAGCCTAAGATTGTCTGTGATTCAACAATAAATTCTCTGCAAGCTGTTTCATGGATGTAGCTTTATCTAAAACCAGTATTGGAGAGTGATTTATTGATGATAGGAGTTAACCAAGCATTCTATGGAGAAGGAACTATGTTCCAAGGACAACACTCTGGCACAACAACGTTCAAACCAAGTTTTTTTTTTCTTGGTTATATTTCAAATATGGTGGGAGGTTCCAAGTTTATTTTTTTTCTTTCTTTCACTCTACAAAAAAATATTTCTCCTCCTTGTCACTTTAAATTTCAATTTGAAATTCAGTTTGATTTGTGCTCTTCTCTGGTTCAATTTTTTTTTTTTTCTTCACGTTTATACTCTACAAAAAATATTTCTCCTCGTCACTTTAAATTTCAATTTGATCTTGATCAGAAAATATAGAGAAAGCTAATTTTGTTATGGATGGCATTGCATGCAGGTGTGGAAACGGAAGGCTGAGCAGTATCTGGCCGACTCTGGAATACCATATACAATTATAAGGTTCCATCTTTTTTATATACGTTATTCATACAGATTCTGTACAATTATATTCTTAAAAGTGATTCCATTTACCATTCCAAATAATGTAAACATTCTCAGATGAAAAGGCATCTTTATTTACTATCACACCATTCACAAGCAACATCGAATGCTTTGGCAGGGCTGGAGGCTTACAGGACAAAGACGGAGGTGTACGAGAGTTGCTCATAGGGAAGGATGATGAACTCCTTCCAAACAGAAACAAGAACAATAGCTAGAGCTGATGTTGCGGAGGTCTGCATTCAGGTGCGTAATTATATATTATATACACTGTTTACAATGCCCATGCCCCATGTTATAAAGGAAATGCTGTTATAATCTACCCATTCTATACACTTCAGGCACTGTGTTTTGAAGAGGCGAAATTTAAGGCCCTCGATCTGGCATCGAAAACCTGAGGGTGATGGTACTCCAACAACGGATTTTAAATCTCTGTTTGCTCAAGTCAACACCCGCTTTTGAAGGGGGTGTTGGCATTTCTAAGTTCACAAAAATGTTTTCTTGACTCCATTTGATATAGCAATTCATGGCATAACATGAGGGGGCTTATAACGTTCACTTGTCATGGAATACTTTTTTCAGGCTCCCGTTGGAATAAAGAAAGAATGGCAATGATAAAGTGTTTGTTTGTAAAGTCCTGTTATTGAATCCTGGAAACTGACTTTGTGCAGGCTTGCTCTGATTCATGGATTTTTTAAGAACTGAATAGGACCTGTTTCACTTTTCTTTTACTATATTTGGGGTTCAGTAAAACTCAATTGGACAGGTAGCTGTGAAAGGCATGATAGGTTATACTAGTTTTTTTTCGTACTCTTAACTTGAATAAGATTTTTTTTTATTTATGGAATGGTTGGTTTTCACACCCAAAACAGGGAAAGCATAAACAAAAGAAACCCGATGTGCCAAAGCATGCCGCTACAAGATATTGTGGAAATCTCTAACATTGATGCCCCTCATAACACACCCCTCTAATGAAATATAAAGGAACCGCCCAAAAAGCTTAAGGCACTCGCCACCGCACAATCTTTTCCCCAATTCAACACGAACCAGACCACCGACTCTTGTATATTCTCAGCATAGGAGGAATCACATCTAAACACTGAGTGGCTCCTTGTAAGCTAAATGGACTAAACCACTACCGGGATATATAAATGCGAGACCTTGGCCCTCACGTTGCGGTCCCCTGCTCTGCGAAGCCTCCTACTTGCCTCTTAAAGCTCCTCCAAAGAGGAGAAGGCATCGTTTAAATCTGAAGCTGCTCTCATCCACCCCAAAACCACCAGGGTCAAAGGGCAAAGAATAAATAAATGTGTCACTAATTCCTCCACTGACCCACACAAGGCACAAGACATATCCAGACCCGAAGCCCACTCAGCGATGTAACTCCTGATGAGGAGCTTATGCGGATACAAGACCCAAAGAAACGTCTCTACTTTGAAAGGAGATTTGTCCCAAACCTCTTTGTGCATACGACTCACACCCAAATCCCTCGGGTGAGCTCCACGAACCCAAGCATATCAACTCTTCACCGAGAAACCATTTGGGCACTCAAATGGCCCTGTCTGAACTCGACTGAATATGATTATAAGAATGTGTTTGTTTGAGTCAAATCATTAATTGACTGAAGTCTATTCTACTTTATTCTATTATGTAGAATAACAATGCTTGAGAATTGCATTGTTGCTTCTTCTCATGTGCTGTGCTAACTTTGAGACTTCTAGATTGCAAATTCCTTTATCATGTACTGAATATTGGGTTCAAACCTCTCTCGTAACCTCAATCTATTTTATATCATCAGTCCATTTAAATGGAATGAAATTCTCATTTAAATAATTTGTCATTTTAGACGTGAATTTGCAGTTATAGTTATACTGGAATTTTATTTTATTTATTTGAAAATTCTAATATATATATATATATATATATATAGTCGAGTGATTCAGTGCGGGAATGCGGTCGTGCGGGAAGCGACGTCGGTCGTTCGATCGCGGGTCCATCGCATCTAACGGTCGATGTGAATCGTACCCGACCGTCTAATGTGATGGATCCGTGATCGACGGCCCATGATCGCTTCCCGCACGACCGCATTCCCGCACCGAATCACTTCCCATATAGTCGAGTGTTAGAGAATCCTGCAAATCTTTTGGTCATGTGAGATGGACGGCCAATTTTAAAACCAGTCCTTCAAGAAAATGTTAGAGAATATCCAATGATTGGATTTGGATCAATTAAATCAAAATCTAATATAATTAATATGGTTAACTGAAAAAGGTAAACCTCAAAAACTTACCAATAATAATAAATAAATAAAAAGACATACAAGAGTTATTTTATTCTGTTGGAAAACGTTAGATTCAGTCTTTTTTATGTTTAAAACGTATATCACATGTGTTTTATTTTTTCTTAAATCAATAAACATGATTTTATGATATATATGTTTTAATAAAAATATATATCGTTCAATAAACTTATTTTTGATAAATTAACGATGCATATACCATGTGTATAACTACGATCTATTCGATTTTGCACCACATTGGTCCAGCCGCATCGTGGATAAGTTATTTCGTTTTTGTTAAATGGTCAGAGAATAGAGAATGCTTATTCTATCAATTATAAATATATAATTGAGATATAAATAGGAACAATTATGTTAATTAATACTGAAATCACAAGCCTTAAGCTCCATGATGTTTCACCTGTTCAACTTTTGAAAAGTGTATGGTAAAATATCATCTTGACTCTCTCTTTCATATTAATCTCTCTTATTTTAAAATTTACGTTTTATTCCGATTTCTTGGACATTTTTTTTATGATTATAACGTTACAAAATGTCTCTTAAAATTAAAATAATTGTTCCTTTTAATCTTATTTCATTGTTAAAATAGTGTACAGAATAATTTGGGAGTAACAAAATAACAAAAAACTGGACTTAAATATGAAAATCCAATGTTACATTTATAAAATATAACAATGTTAATCAATGCACATATTCCACAATGATGTTTTCACATTCTCCGTTTAAACATAGACCACCACCGCCACCACCCGCGTAATATGTTCTCTGAATCGTCGTCTCCCTAGAACGGCTTATAACTTTTAAAACTATCATCACAACAGTTTAAAACCGCCGCCACTAAGTTGACATATTTCATCATCTGTGACAAAAAAAAATTAATATTTAAAGATGTAAAATAGTTTGACAATTGATCTGGATATTATTAAAACTAAAAAAAACGATAAGTTAAAGTAATCTAGATCAAACTGGTAAGGATTAATTGTTGACTTAAAATTATAGTTTATGCATAATTTTATAAAATCTTTTTTTTTTTTTTTGATGAATATAAAAATTGGTTACTGGTAGAAGGGAGAACCAGATCAAATGAGGGCATCCCATTCTTATTCCTATTCTAATCCAAATGGAATAGCTATAATCCAAGGGTGAAGTAATTATTACTTTTTGTAGGTACCACTCAGTATTACAGAAGAAATATTTTCTTTCAAAAACCCTAGCCCCCAATTCCTCCCCCCCCCCCCCCCCCCCCCCCCCCCCCACTTCTTCCCAAAAAAAAAAAAAACCCTAAAACGAACATCGAAAATCGAAAACGCCATGGCGAAGCGGGAGCTCTCAAGCACCCTCAAAAATCTGAAGGTGAAACGTCAACATCTCTCTCTGTTTCTCACACACATCTCTTTTGATTACAATCTTGCATTGCTTTCGGTGGAATCGAATCTTTTGTTTTGTTTTTTTTCTCTCTCTCTCAGTTCATGCAAAAGTCGGTGCTGAAGGAGGTGAAGACGAAAGAGGAGCCTGCGAAGCCCGTCGGGAGCTTCGGTCCTTCGACTTCCCGCGCCAAAAGATGGTTCATTTGCTTCTCTCTCTCTCTCTCTTTTCGATTTTGTATTTATTGAAGTATATCTCTTTGTTTTGCTTTAGTTGTTTCTATTGGAATTGAGAGAACATAGCAAAATCGATGGATGAATGGTTTTGAGTATTCTGGAATAACTTTGAATGTAAGATTCAAACTGTGGAAGAATAACGACCGTGTCTGAAAATTAAATGGGATATGAAGGAGAGGCAACCCTATATATGTTAATTGATACCCACAGGAGATACCACCTAAAAAAATTTAAAAAATAAAAATGGGCAAAAGATGGGCTCAAGCGAACTGAGCTTTGGTTAGCTGGTTAGCACCCCCCTCTCTGTAAAGGAGGGTAGGAGATCAATTCCCGGAGGGCACCAATGCTCAAAAAAGAGAAGGAAAAAGGAATAAGAGTGTGCTCCTCATTTGGTTGGATTAAGAGTAGCCAAAATACAAGTGGTGGGTTTGGATTTTTGGGTTCTATACTGTTAAAAATATGGAGGGCTGTTGTGGAAGGAAAATGGGAACTTGTTATGAAAGAGACGCTCGACTGTTATATTTTATTTCTTGTAGGACCTGGTAAATTTAAAAAGAGTTTAAACATAATTTTTTTATGCTCTGCTTAGATAAAATAGTATGAAAAATTTTCAAGTAGAGATTCTCACTAGGAAGAACATGTTTACCCGGGATCATGGAAGTTCTGTTATATGTGATCCAACTGTTTATTTACTGCCCTTTCAGCATTGGGGGAAAATTTTGGTTCTTTGCTGTGTTTGAAATGATGGAATGGTCCAGGAATCGGAATAGATAGGATGATTTATATTCAGGATACCTTGGCAGGTTGTTGGTTGTATGATTTACCAGAAATGACAGTTGTCAGACAGAGACATAATTATATAGAAACCCACAGTCCACTGAGGTGTCCATCCTCAAGATATATTGCATAGTATATTAAAGGCTGAAACTTGCTCTATAAATAGAGAAGAAGGTTCTCGGCAGCGAGGTATAATCTTTCCTTTTTCTAAGTTTTGGGATTGGGATGCTGGATGTATCCTTGTCCTACTTTTCTTTTTTTGGACGATATGGTAGACTTGTCGCCCTCAAATTTATAAAAGGGGGTGGAATCCCAAATGGAAATTACAGCAAAGCAAAGACCCACTTAGATACACACCCGAAGTAAAAGAGAAACTACATCGAGTGTGACCGAGTCTAGCTGCCGCCATCCTCCTCCACACCTCCTGCACCATTGGACAGAAAAGTTTGGTGGACACCACCATTTTGTATACATTATGATTCCAGCGGACAGAAAAATCTTGTCCTACTTTTCTTGTATACATCTTGTAATTCATCAGCTTAATAAAAGTTTGGTGGACTCCACCATTTTTCACAAAACAAGTACGAAAAATCTGAGGGTTCCATTCTTCAAGATGATTTAGTTAAAAGTTAGCTATTTGGATGGTTCAATGGATTATATCTTTCAAACTGTACTTAAATGGTGAGGCATGTCTGCTATTTCACCCTCCTAGATGGAGGGGGCATGAATTCTTGAGTCATCAATTATTTCTTCATGTGGATCCATTAAACACATATTAACGCCATATAAGCTCATTTGCATTCTAGTCATTGTGGTTGAGTTCTTGTTCCATTTGTGAGCTAGGAAATTGACAAGTTTATTGATTCTCATTATTATCTGCATTTGACAGCATAGTTATAATGGAAGGGAATCCTCAGCCAGGAACTATAAAAGGCCGGATGTCATTCCAGAGTTTTAATCCTTCCATAGATGTGAGTATAAACTGGGTGATATCAAACAAGTTCACTAGCCTATCTATCTTTCATCCATCTAATCATCCTTGTGTGAGCCTTGTCTTATAGAAACTGAACGAGGAAGCTGCAGATGACCATCAGTCACATCTTTCCACTCCAAATAACAATCTTTCAAGCAGGGACAGGTTAGTGTGATTAGTTATTCAATCTTTTGCTTGTATCTCTATGATCACATATATATACCATTTATATGTGAATGAGCGTGCAGCTTGGTTTTAAACTCCAAGATGAATGAAAATTCAAGGAGACAAACTAAGATCATGTCATCTTAATATACACACACATGAATTCATGAAAAATCTTCACGTATATGTACAAGAACTCATTAAAAAAAACCCTGTATATGATCCTTTATTCAATAGAGGGGTATAACAACAAGCATATCCACCAATTTTAATTCCTGTGATTTGTGGAAATGTCTACAATGTTGTTTGCCTTCCAAGTTAGTGGTGGTAACAATCGTTCTTGTTAAGTACTCCTTGTTAATAAATACTACAAGTGTCAACCTGTGATCATTGAAGTGCCATGTAGTGGGTCCATGTATGGGGAAGACAAAAAACCCAGGATAGATTGATGCCCCTCTTGTACACAAGGATAGTTCCAGATGATCTTGATCAGTAGCTGTCTGATATATCTGAAATCATGCGTGAAATTTATACAGTTTTAACCCAAATGGAGTTGGCTCTTTGCTAGTCATTGGTTTGCTCCCCATTGGTCTTGTGTTTAAAACCAACACCTAATCCCACCCCCCCCCCCCCCACACACACACACAAAAAGGTGGATTTGTAGGTGAGTTCTATGCATCGGGTGTTTTTCCAACTACTGTTGGGGTTTCTTGTCACCCAAATAATAATAAACACTTCTTATTCCATTTCATTTCTCTGTCTGCGAATCTGCATTTGTAAGTGGTTTCAAGTTTCAACTTGAACCAGTTGATGGTTGACCTCTTTGAGATGTAATTGAAAATGCTAATGACTAAAATTGACTTTTTAAAATGAAACATAATGCCTTTATGTTTATATACTGAACTTCACCCTTCAAGAAAAAGTTCCAGAACTAGAAAGACAATTCCAATCCATCCCCTTTATCATTATTTGCTTGTTAAGAAGCATTTTGATCTTTGCAGACATTTTGCCTTCCCAATGTTTTCAATTATCAGTCATCATATTTATTTATATAATTAAGCTCGTAGAACCACCCAATATGTTACAGTCTAATATGCTTGATGTGCATGATACACATCAACAAAAGGGAAAAATCGGTTCAATATCTTTATTGAAGGTTATATTTGAGCTCCTGAACATGAGTGGGTTGGATTGCCTCTTGGTTTTTAGTTAATGCACAGACTACTAGCTCATAATTCGCTTTTATTGTTACCAAATTACCAATAGAAGTTAATACTACCTTCTTTACAGCAGAGAAAATGGGTTCACTCCACGTTCGAACGCATCCAACTCAGATGCACCCAACATAGACTCCAATACAGACCCCAAAAGAGAACAACCAGGGATGGAAACAGAGTCACCACTTACGCGGAAATCTTTTAAAAAGAGAACTGCTGGTGAAGAAGACGATGGTTCATCATCACAGAATCGCAGAAAAAATTCATTGAAGCATCAGAAGCGTGAAAAGATGGATTGGAATGTCTTGAGACCCCCAAAAGTCCAGAACAAGAGGAGCTGAATGCGACGAATGTCACGATAGCTTCCACACTCACTGTTTGATTATTCTTGTAAGCTCTACAAATTTACTGCTTTCTTCTTAAGATGCTGTGTTTCTGTAATACGCCAATGCAGGTTGAAGCCAGGTTTGTTTTGCTTTTCTTGATGGGCTGTCTTTTTTTTTTCCCTTAATCTAAACAAATTTTGTTGTAGACGAATTTACATGTCATAACCAATGGGCAACTGCTATGTTTCTTTGAAATCTATGATAAAGTTCTTGGAGAGTACATACTCCTGGAAATATTTCGTGTCTGCTATATAGGATATGGGAGTTGATTAACTTGTGAAACACAATTTATTTCTTAAAAAGCGAAAATACATGTGGACAAATTGTCTCTAATAAACGCTTTGGATTAAGTTCATGATTGTTTTGATTTTGGACAATGTTATGTATAGCCCCTTTTCTGACCTCAATTTTAATCTACTTGTGTTTTGAATTTTTTAAAAATAGTATATCTCATCATCTAATAATATATATGTTTTTATGAAAAATGTAGCATATATTCTAATGAATTGTATGGATTTTATAAAAAATGTGAAAAATTTATATTGTAATATATAACAAAACTGTGTTACACATTGATTTTTTTTGTTAAATACTTTATATATTGAAAAGCATGTATATAATATGTAAAAGAAATAAAAAAATACATATTCCATCCAATAAAAAGAAAAAGATTTTTAACTCGTCTCAATGAGTCATTATATTTTTATACAATCAGTCAGTTTTACTATTAAATTTGTAATCACTGTCATTGAAATAGCGTATTAAATTGTCTAATGAATTATATTATATTCTATTATAAAAATATGTACGGGGTTAGAGGCTACAAATAAGACTGGACATATCATTTTTCTTGTTCCTAATTTACATATGAAAAATATTAGTTTTTTTTACCGTTCAAAACTCATACTATATATGTTTTTATTTTTTAAAACATCATATAACAATATATATATTTTGATGAAAAATGTATATCATTCTATCAGTGAACTTATTTTTAATAAATGTGAAAAAAAATCTAACGTTGTATATATCTCATCTAACGATACATATACTTTACATTATGCATATAAAATTATAAATATGACTGAGTGTAACAGCGCCCAATTCATACTGTTGGTGTAGCCCGGGCTTTTTTTAAAGGCAAAAAAAATCGAATTCCTCAATAGCGATACAAGAATTTGTTGTTACTGTTGTGGTTTACATGAAAGCCTGTAAAATACAATGGACAATCAAAGTAGGACTTCCATTTATTCTATTTGACTGACATCATCAAAACATAATAGATTTTTTTTATCATATCTGATGTAATGGAGCTGACACAATTTCCTTCGATCGTTGTCACCCATCAAATATATCAAAATATCAAGGGCTTCATTGACCTTTTTCATAAAGGTGGAAGGTGTTTGTCGACTTATCCAAAGCTCGGTTTGCAAAGGCTCTAATTGACGAAGGTTTTCTCCGTTCGACCTCGTCAAAGATGAGATATATTCAAAGCAGATTGTTCTTCACATACATAATTTGTCATCTGATATACTGATTATATGTGGGTGACATGGACATGTGAAAAGGAGTTTATATCTGTCACTAGATACCAATAATCTAGAGCATCTGAATATTTTAAAATTGTTTTATTATTTTTTTTTAGTATTTAATCTAGAGCATCTGATCATACCATTATTTAGTACTATGAAGACTTGAATCAACATGAATTCAAAACCAATTTTAGACCAAAAGCCCATAAAAACCAATCCAAAGGATTGTGCACATTGTATTTCACAGTCATGTTATTCACCGGACTTCAAAAGGAGGTGCCAATTGTGGGGATGGGGTCGGATTTCAGGTTTGTCGAGGAGATGTGGAGAGCGGGTAAGCAGCTTCGAGGGCAAGGCCATAGAAGCATCCACGCAAAGGTCACACAATGCTTTGTGTTCATGTGGTGACTTGGGCAATTTGATTGGAACATAATAACGCTGTATTCAGAGGGTGCACACCTTATGCGAAGAACATATGGGAATCAGTGGTTCATTTCATCCAGGATTGGGGGAAGCTTTGCGTTGGGGCAAGCTCGGTGTTTTTGGTGGATGGGCGCTTGATGATTAGGGAGTAGTTGCTCTAGGCCTCTTTTTGTTCAATCTTCTGTAGATAAACTACGAAGATTGTTTTTCTCTTTATGTTTGTGTTTATGTTGTTTTTGTGCTGTGGGATGAGGCCCTTCTAAAAGAGGTGTCAATTGCTAACCACCAAGCCATAGGCCCAGTGGCTTCCCCAGGCTTTTGTGGGATCCCTGTGACACGTCGCATAGTAAAGACACGATATATCAAGGATAGTCCTACATGTAGTCTTTTCATTCTTTGATTTTTTAAAAGATGTATTATCTTCATAAAAATGAAATATATATTTCAAGGAATTATATATACCATGTTACATATATCACTTCAACAAAATGGGATTGCTTGTAGGGCTGCGCACCAGAATTGTGTGTTGGCAGAAAGGATCAGAATGCATTGGCTGGTGATGTTTCTGGACCAGATTGAACCTGTCAAAGCGCATGCATCTCTTCAGGACCACAAATATGGCCAAGTGATCCTCAATGTCCTTTTCTTTTCTTGTTCATTTCTTGATGTTATTAACTATATTTTAGATAGACTGGTATGACCTCCATAGAACTAATCAACTCTTTTGTTTATTATAATCAATAGTAGGTTCAGTGAAACTGGTTGTCAGCAAAACGTAGGTCCCATGAAACATTGGAAAACTTTTTTATGTTTGTGTTGAACGCCAATTCATTCAACAATGGCTGCAGATCTCTTATCTGTGACTATTGAATGTAGTAAGAAAAGCAAATAATGATAATGCACTAAGTACAAGCGTGTTTGTTTTATTTGTTGATAAGGACTTCTTTCAAGTTTTTTAAATATTGGTTCTGTATACACTCAGTGGTTGGGCATGTCTGTGAAGCATGAACAGTTGGTAATGGTAATGCATGTTGGGACCATTTAATTGGTCCTCTGAAACGTTACCAATTCCTAATAGTATCTGTGGTGCTTGTCCCACTATTTCCATATTGGGGTAGTCCATCCTTCTCTGATTTATATTTGTTTGTGCTCACTCATTCTTGGTGGACTTGGAAAGGAGGTTTCAAGTACCATTTCATGATCTAAAATAAAATGAAATTTGTGTACAAGGCTTTGAAAGCATTGTTGTCAAACCAGCAGTCTAATAAGATACAACACTTTTTACAATCTCCACATTTTTTTATTTTTAATGAAAGTATAAGATACTTTATGTAATGAAACACATACTTTTATTAAATAAAATCACTTGTTTTATCCAATGGAATGTGTTATGAGACTGTAAATCAAGATTACACATCATTCCGTATCAATTTATAGATACACTCATCATTTACAAGCTACACATGTTTTGATTTTTGTACAAGTATGTATTTCAACCAATGAAATGCATACATTTACAACAACAAAAAAGAGTATATATATACTCTAACAATGTAGATGCACTCTGTTTATATATATATATATATATATATATATATATATATAAAAGAATATCATTTACTTCATTAGAGAGAACTACAAAGGTAAGAGATACTTCAACTATAAACACTAACAGCCAAAACTGTGTAACAAACCCAACAACAAAAGAATACAGACTTCCATACTAACCCTACAAATAAGACCCACGCATTCATTATCCCCCGTTTGATAAACGGATTAAACGAGTATAAGGATAGTATAAGGATGATATACCCGACCGAATGGATAGACTCGGAAATGGTTATCGCTTCCCGTTCCCGCAGGGTATAACTTGATATTACTAAGCCAGTTTAAACGAGTATAAGAAAGTATAACAATTCTAAATAACCCCTAAGATAAGCTATACTCAGTTTATCTATTTCAATAGGTCCACATGTCAAATCAACTTTTTACACCTTATCACATCAAATCACATATCAACACCTCTTATACATTAAAGGGCTCACATATCAAATCAATTTTTTTATACTTTATTTATATTTTATTCTTTATCAACCAAACAACTCAATATTTATTCTTACGTTTTTCAATGAGAATATAAAAAAACACAACCAAATAAAAAATCTCTTATTCCAGTAGATTTGTTATTTATACTGACATAGTTATCTATCTAGAATAACTCAATTCCGCTATCCAAACAGGGATATATTCTAAAACACACCCATTTATATATTATAATACATGCAACACACTACAAAGGCAACGGATACTTCAACTATAAACACTGATAGCCAAAACTGTGTAACAAAGCAAACAACAAAAGAATACAGACTTCCATACTAACCCTACATACAAGACCCATACATTCATTATATTCATAAAGCACATCCATTTATAAATCATAACATAGGCATAACACTACCCCCATATGGGGTGTGACATCGAGTTATTCGTTCCTGATAGATATACTGGGATAGATAACAATGCAGGTTGAATAAGCAATTTTTTGTTTGGTTGTCTTTTTTGTTATTCTCATTGGAAAACGTAAAAATGATTTTTTTTTTTTTGTTCACCTTGGATAAAATGATGATAAATAGTTGATAAGAGATGAATAAAAGTTTATGATTTTTTAAATGACAACTATACCCTTGAGGAATAGTGTGAGAGATGTATGATTAATTTAATAGATATGACGGTTTTTAGAATCTGAGTGAGACTGTTAGGTGAGATAAAAAATTTAAAATAACAGAGAATGACATTTTTATCCATTGGCATAGATAAGCCATGATAAGCAATTCCAACATTTAATTAGAATAATTATCAAGCTATATCATAACTTATCTAGACATAACTATCAGAATTTATTCTATCAAAACAAACAGCTTTTTTGAGTTATTCTCATGTATTCTTCCTTATTCTTGCATTATGTTCCACGCCATACAGGGGTACAAAGGTGACAGGTACTTCAACTATAAACGGTACTTCAACTATAAACAGTAACATCCAAAATTGTGCAACAAAATCAACAACAAAAGAATACAGACTTCCATACTAACCCTACATACAAGATCCATACATTCATGATATTCATAAAGTACATCCATTTATAAATTATGGTTATAACACAGGCAAAACACCTGCATTGAATCACATAACATGCATATCCTTTTCTTACATGTCTAAATCTCAGTATTCAGAAATCCTACATATATGTAAGAACGTCATCTGCTACCCAGAGATTCCTACATTGCTGCCTAAACTCAGCATTTTGAATAACTAATCTTGTTAGGCCTCCACGTTGAAGTAGCTAACATGATCCTCCCCTTCCAACCCTGCAGAAGCCACCCGCCGTCTTCATCTATCATGAAATCTTTGTGATAGCTCGCCTTGACCGTTTCCTTCGCCTTCTTCACGATGCAAGTGTTCAGAGGAAGCTGGGTGAAACCGGCCCTTAGGACCCTAACCTGCCACTGCTTGTACGTCTCCGGCCTCTCCTCCCTCTCTGGCCCCTCACAAGCAATCACATTCATCGCTTGCTTCCCGACTATATTTCTTTCGATCAGTAGCCTCTCTGGGTGCTCCTGGGGCACATTCGATTCGAGCATGTCAAACATCGAAGAGAAATGGAAGAGCGCCTCTCGGAAGCGAGTGACAAAGAATGGAGAGCTGTAGGTCCCATTCACGATCCCATGTATGAACAGATCTGGATTCGCCTTCCGGATCGTGCTCAGAACAGCATTCCTCGGACTATCTACGATGACCGTCTCGTCTGCCAAGCTCTGGAGCCTCAAAGAGTTGATAACCAGCACTTCATCCCTGTCGATCTTGAGATCTTCAACATTGATGTCCTCCCACTTCGCTGCGATTGAATTGTACTCGAATGGGATGTTGAAGCTGTGGGCATAATCCGCCAAGCGACGGCCCGTCTCCTCGATCCGCTCAGCGGGCCTGAATCCCGGTTGGGGGAAATCAATCCCCGTGATGCGGAGCTTCGGGGGTCCGCCAGGCCTCTTGGAGAGACCTTGGAGGAGGCAAGGCCATTGAAAACCATAGTAGATGCCGAAATCAACGATATGGAGCCTTGACGACTTCTTGGCCACGCTCATTATCGTCCGGTTAGAGACAAAGTACGATACAAGCTTGAATGGGCAGCGGCCATGTAGAGATGGTAGGCTTTCAGGATATCAGTGGCTTTCGTCCTCTTGGCGACCAAAGAATGGTATATCTCGCTCCCCGTGCCTGCCAAGCGCGCCTCTAGACCATCAGCGAAACAGTAGGCTAGTCTCTGTGTCCCGTCCTTGTCAGGGGAAGAGTGTTTCCGTATCTGCTTCAACAGCTCGATCGCATTCCTACGGTCATCTGCTGCGACTGCTTGAGCACAGTGGATCAACATTGTCCTCAAGTCGACCACTTCCTTCTTCGCCTGCTTCTTCCCCCTCGACGACTTTCCACCGTTCGATCCGCCCTGTGAGTTCTTGCTCACCTCGTTCTGCAACGTTGCGCGGAGATCTGACACTGCCTTGGAACATAGTAGCAAATCGTCAACCATTGGTGTTCGAACAATCTCCTCCGTGAAGAAGACCGCCGACTGTTTGTTGCTCCTTCCACTCTCAAACTCACCATCCTCCGAGTGTCGATTCTTCCTTCCCCTCGACGATCCATTGCCCAAGTACTCCCTCCCATCCTCAACTTCCACCACCCGATTGGCTTCGATGACCAAATTAGTCCCTCCGGGAGGAACTTGCTTGCCTCCTCAACCCCTCTCTTGTACTGCCAAATGGGTTGGCTATCAACAACACCTCCACTGCTCAACGACCCAAACGAGGACAACGAGGAGTAATCGAAAGGCAAGTTTTGAATTTGATGAATTGGGTACTCATAATCTACACCGCTAACACCACTACTGCTATCCTGGGTGCCACTGCAAACACTCGGTGTCCAATCAGGGGATGGCGGGTACTTCTCACCTAGGATATCATAGAAGGGTTTCTCTGCGGCCTTCAAAGCTGGATCAACATAACTGATCTTGTCCTCCATGTCTTCCTCCATCAAAATATTGGATATGTAATTCAGGGCTATGTCAGAGAACACTAAATTCTCTTCAGGGGATTCAGGGCGCAACGACGTCGTCGGGACAGGGAGGGGGTCATTAGGGTTTGAATTGGGAGAAACTAATGGGAGGTCTGTGTAATTGATGTTTGGGTGAGTATCCACTAATTGGAAAACCTTGGCTTCGTTTTCATGGTCGGAGAAAGACCCATCGAATCTGCACCCGTTCATCAGCCCCGAAAGCTCGTAAAGCCCCGGATCCATAACCACTGATCCACAAAACCTCCCATCGAAGAACGAATTAAAACAAAACCCAATAAGAGGAGCTCCTAATTTTGGTTTTTCCAAATCAAAAATTCAATCTTTACTGCATAAACAGGGAACTTCGAATCAGATGAAACACGAATTTAAAAGAGAAACACAGGGAACGCTTTAAAGTGTAAAGATTCGAAATTTTTTAAACAACTTTCACAGATTCTTCAAGATTTTCACCCAAAACAGAAATCCCAACAAGAGAGATGTGATTGGAAGAACAAAAGAAAGAATTACCGAACCATACAGGATCTGAAGAAGGCATACCTTGAAAGAGGAAACACTGAACGAGCCCGCTCTAGAGAGCTCCTTCGACGGGTACTGCTTTTATTTAAAAAAAATATTAAAAAAAAAAATCTGTCACCGCCTATAGCCGGTTATCGAACGACAGAGGGGGGAAAAGTCGGCAGGTGTCTTCATTTCCTCGGCGACCAAGAATTTTCGCCCAACGTTCGAGGATTCTTTTTTTGAGTGCGTTTGAAAAGGTGAGGTCCACTGATCTGACGGTTACGATTCGGGGGGATCTCAGACGTGGACGATGTAGATTCGTCGGGAAGGTAGGCTGAGCATTAGCTTGACATGCAAGTTTCGCGGAACGGACAGGTTTTGTGAGTGGCCACGTGCGTATCCACGATAAGATACTCCGCCGTATCTTGTCATCGCCTTTTACGTTCTGTGTGTTGATGTTTAAAAACATCTTCAATCATGTTTTATTTTTTTATTTAAAATGCTACAATTTCTTCTTGATCCTGTAAATTTGGAAGAGTGATATTTTTTTTAGGAAAAAGCATATGTTTTGTAATATAAAATATTTCTTATAAAATTTGTACAATTAGAATATATCATTGAGAAGTTTAAAATGTGATTAGTGTTGAATATATTTAGTCTATAGTTAAAAATAATTATAAGAAATAGTTAATTAAATTTATATATTTTCAACTAACATTTAATTACAATTATTTTTCTAGTATTAATATTTAATACAAAACATGGATATTAAATTTTAATTGATAAATATTATTTTGTGCTCTTGGGTTTGATCCCTAACATTCTTATCGAGAAGAGGTGTTGGCCAGGGGCGGCACCAGGTTGTGAGAAGTGGGGTCAACTGACCCCACCAAAAATTTTGAAAAATAAATAAATAAACAAGCCCCTGGTTTAACCCAAAGTTTAGCCCATTAATTTTTTTTAACAATGTTATCAGTTTGTTTTACCAACTAAAATTCAGATCAAACATGTTATTAATTATTTTTAAATAGTAAACATCATTTAATGAAATATAGGCTTTGATAAAAAGTGTATATCTCTCCATTTCAAATTAAATAAACTCATTTTTAGTAAGTGTAATAAAATATTTAACGAGATATATGTTTAACTGGATTTCTAATGAAGTATATAGGACTGTATTTTGGATTAAGAAAAAAATTAAGGGTAACAACACTTATATTGAAATAAACCAACGGCCCATCAATTTTTTTTTGAAATAAATCGGCTCATAGACCCATTAAAAAGCCTACACCCACTTACAATGAAAAAATAGTGGGACAATTACTCCATTTTTTTTATAAAAAAATTTACCATTATTTGTGAACTCGTCAATCACCTATACACACACCAATAGAGACAGGCCGATCACGTAATACAATAGGAGATCAGTTGATGAATGATTGTTTGATCACATACATTGAAAAAAATATTTGATAACGTTGATAATGAAATTATTATACAATAAATTCAAAATATGAAATCTTATCAATGACAATTGTAAAAGTTTAGATATTGAAAATCTTTGATCTCCTTTCTTTGATGATTTTTTTTTTATAAATTTAAGTTATATTTTCAAAATGAAAGTTTATGTTTTTTTATAAATATATGATGAGAATTGATTTTTAAAAATTTTATAAAATTTATTTATTTTAATGACCCCATCAATAAAACTTTCTGGAGCCGCTTAACTGGTGTTGGCCACTTAACCAAATAAGCTCAATTCTCTTAAATGAATTCAGTTTGTGTGAGTAAATTTTTTAATTAAAATGGGTTGAGTTGTCAAAAAGAATTAAATTTTAAAATTTTACATAAGTTTTGTGATAATAATCATAAAAAAATTATATGAATAGGAATTCATTTTTCTCCTCTAATCTTGACCTTGGTTAAATTTATATATTTTTATTTAATATTGATTTGGTTAAATAAATTTTTACTTACAATTATTTACCATTATTTTGATAACATTAATACTTATTAAATTTTAATAAATAAATATTTTTTTAGAATCGGATCTTTTTAAGCGGTTACCATATTCGGTCTTTGGTTGACAAGAAGCCCCGTGTTTGCTTGAGGAGCAAGAAAATGGAGATCAGATGATTGACGTTGGATCGAAATTCAACGGTCCAGATAGAGCAGGTGATCCTGGGGAATCGTCAACAGGGATAGATAGAGGTCCATTATTAATCGGGGTCAGCGACCTTCGATGCACTTTTTCTATGCAAATATTTTGTGTTTATTCGAAAAAGTTATCCGTCTGTGTGCAACCATGTCTCTATTGATTTCGTGAATTTATAAAAAATAAAAATATATATATTTAGATAAATTAATATATATATTTTTATAAAACAAGAAAATTAATTTTTCATACAAATCTAGTTTGTCAAGTGTTAAAGTTTTAAAATAAATTATTTAATTTTAAAAAAAAATTAATTAATTTTATCACATAAGTATACGTTCCAATTTCAACAACTTTTTTATTTCTTAGGACGGATATTGTTCGCTTTAAAAGTTTTTTAAATAAAAAGTGTTTATAAAATTTACTTTAAAAAAATTATTTTTTTGGTAATAGGTACTATCATTTTGTGATTCATTGTGATTAGATTTTTTATAGATATTAGATAATAAAAACATGTGTGGGTCAATTTTAAAGTTCCAGCGTTTACTAATCACATCAATATTGTATTTTTGTCATCGGCCGCCCCTCGTCATTCACTTGCGTAGAGCTCAGATTAACAAAACAGAGACAGACACGTGTAGTTATATAAAATGTAACTTTTCACATGACCCAAGCTATAGGTTTGATTCATTGATCATGAGTCACTGGATTTGAAAGGCAAAACCCACTCAACATAATCAGCTTTAAAACAACATTAATATAATCACCCATTAAATTAAGATTCTCTCCCACCCCCCACTCTTGATTTTCCATATGGGGGAGATGCAATACTTAGGTTTAATTTTGTTTATGTTTTGTTTAAATTATAAGATCATTCAAACCAAACCTGTCCCATTATTTTGTTAAATAAATTGTTTGAGTTGAGGTTCATGAAAATGATTTTTTTTTAAAAAAATAGGTAGATGTTTGTTATCCGATTTCATTTTTGAATTCGAATTACAAACTCCGAAAAGAGGGAGGGTAGAATAATTAAAAACTGAAAATAAATTTACATAATCTCATCGATCCTAGGCTAGTCGCCTAGCTCCCGATTAGAAGAGACATCTAACCATTGGAAAAAACCAAACGTTCGCCTCTCATCTTGCGATGCTCAAATTCCCCTCTCGGAACCGGACGTCTTTCACTCTTGCGGTATCACCCCCAATCCCTCATGTATCCTCTAAACATGTCCCACATATTCTCTTGATATGCCCTGACTCCCATGAAGACGATTGTGTTCCTTGTTTGCCAAATGGTCCATGTTGCCACCGGTATGATAGACTGCGAGATCACAGCGAACCGGTTATCCCTTGCTCTCTTCATTTCCTTCCCCGCGGTGCACATCTCGTCCACATATACGCCATCTGTGGGGCCTTTAGCTCCATTTGGGGTGACACATTTGTATATTCCAGAAGCTATCATGTGGTTCTGGTTTGGTTGGTTTTTTCTAATATTTTATTTTTTTAGGATATGTATCAGATCCGATCCGATGTACCACACTAAATTATATTGGGTGATATTAAGGATTATAGGTTTATCTTTGTAGATATCCCAAGACCAAGAAATTTTATGATTAATATAACAATAATGTATGAATTTATGGGAGTTTTGTGAATCTTTTGTAAATCTTGTATCTTGTTATCAGTGGATGCTAGTTAGGATGTAGACTTAGACTAAACCACTTTTTTTTTACAAGAAATTGTAGTCTTTTTTATAACCTAATAAATGTGTTATAAAAGGCCTGAAAAAAGGTGGGGGGGGGGGGGTGTTTGATGAGAGCTGGAGATAAAAGGGAAGAAAACATAGGGAAGGAAAATCATTTGTTTGATATAACCGCGTATTATTCTTGTTTAAACCACATATTATTCTTGTTTGATATCAGATTCGTTGTAAGCTTTCGTGATATTGTATCACACTTTTTTGGGTTCACTAGACATGGTAGGCTTTTTTCTTTTTCTTTTTTGGAATTATTTATACATGGTAGGTTCATTTGACATGGTAGGATTTATGTTAAATTATTTGAATATTATTATGGGGTTTTACTCTTTATAATCAAACATATTTTTACTATTCCCCCTATTATGCCTTTATTTCTCCATCCAAATGGGGATTGAAGAATCAAATAAGAGTGGAAGAAATCATTAAAAATAATAATAATAAAAACATCAAATATAATGACCAAGGCACATGCTGATCGGATTGAACAGATCGCAAAGTCTTTCTTTTGGAGGAGACGAAAAGAATCACGAGTAGCACATAGGGACAAGATCACACAAAGCAAAGAAGTCGGCGGTTTGGGCCTGCGAAAACTGTCTCATATGCAAGATGCTTGCTTGGCTATTCTGGCTTTCAGGTTTCTCCTTAAACCATACTTTTCAACTTCCAATTTTTATTTCAAATACAGATGGGGTGGAAATCCTTGGGAAATAAAACCCATGAAGTTGACTTCAATGGTGTGGATGGCATTATGTCGAGGTCTTTGTCTAATCCGACAATATGTACGCAAGCTCCCAGGTACATTAGGAGATATTGATTTGTTGCGTGACCCATGGCTCATGCCAGTACCGTTCTCACGCATTCCAACATTCATAAATATGAAGAAATCTATTTGGGATTACCACTTATCCAATGTAGTATGCGAAGGACAATGGCAGACCCAAATACTTGAACATATATTCCCAAATTTCTGGGTTAGGCAGATCACCTCTAACAGACCACTAGAGTGCACGAGTGATGCAAAGCTACTTGGGTCTGGGAGGAGACAACCACACCACTGCCGCGGACACGTGAGGTATATAAGATACTTTTTCCACAACTACCCACAGCTTTAACTCCTATTTGGAAGCTTGTATGGTCCCTGCCAGTTTTTTTCCGTGTTAAAATATTTGCATAGAAGCTATTATGGGAGAGGCTTCCAACGAGGGTGTTTTTAGATTCCATCGGTGTGTATATGGATACTAGTTGTCCAATCTGTAGAAATGGTAGGGAGACAATATGACATGTGTTCGCAGAATGCGATTTTGCAGAGGAGTGCTGGTCATATATTCCGTTGGATCTTTGTCCCCCTCCACAAGTGTGGGCAGCGTCTTCATGGGCCGAAGTTCTAACTATATGCTCTCAAGGAAGAAACCCAGAATCTCTACTAAAGTAAATTATGTTTCTTATTTTGCTATGGAATATCTGGGCAGCCCGAAATGAGGCGGTCTTCTCAAAACGACAATCAAGTGCAAGTATTGTTGCTGCCCGGGCAATTGCCCATACTAAAGAATGTTGTTCCCAGTTAGCGAGAATTGAGGATAAAGGGGTTATTCGATCAAGACATAATGATATTGGACTCGACGTACAGAACATGAATAGAGTAATCACTCAAAACCGCACGTATATATTATTACAGATGGAGGAGTCTCTATTATTACCCGTGCAGCAGGAGCATCATTTATTGTTACGCGAGCGAACCCACGTCAAATACTTGGAGAAGGATTATCAAGGTGGCCTTGGGCATCCCCGATGTGCATGGAGATGGTTGCGATTCGCATGGCGATAGAATTTGCACGTGATATCGGACTATCACACATTTGGGTATGCTCTGATTCACAAGTGATTATAGATGCCTTGAACAGGGGAGGATCTGGTCCACCTCAGTTCCAGTCAGAGTTTGAATGCATCCACCCATCCATGCATGCAGTAGAGTTCTTTGTATATTAGTTTTAGTCCTTGGATTTAAATGATATATTCCTTTTTAGTCCCTGGAAGGAACCTATTTATAAATTATTTGGTTTTCTCTTTAGTCTCTGGGAGGAACTAAAAAGGAACATATCATTTAAATCTGGAGACTAAAATCAAAATACAAAGAAGTGAGTGATCGATCACTAAATCCTATGATTTGTGGGGACTTAAAAATAAAATAAAAAAACCTAAAAAACTACTATGCATATACACACGAGCTGCATATTTCAAAAAAGAGATATCCAGAATACCCATGATATATTTGTAAGGGAAAACAATGTATATATACACACAGGAAAAAATAGTGTATATATTAATTTGTGAATGAATACTGTTATAGTTAATGAGGGCCTAACCCTAATTGTATAATATACCTTTTTTTTGCTAGACAATCACAGGGAATCAAACCATTGATCTAACAACTACAATTTTGTTGTCAATCATTGAATTACATATCTATAAATCTCATAAGATGCAATATTCATCTATCAAGTTTCATAATTTTTTTTATATCAAAGGGACCCCATGGTTGACTTTATGGTTGAGCTGGGAAGATTACCTCCAGTGGCGGAGCTAGGAATTTCTATAAGGGGGGGTTTTAAAAAATCAATTATATATCATATCTTTAAATAGAGACATTTATAAAAATCTATCATAACACTTAGGAAAATTGTATTTGAAATCATCCAATCATGTATTCATTCCTAAATATGTCAATTAAATTTTTTAATTCCATAGAATCTATCTGAACTGTATTATTAAAAAAGAAATTCTCATGCATTCTCAACCAAAATTATCAAACTGACTCTTAATAGTATACATGTAATGTATAATAAGAGTTTATATATACAATACAGGGAATGAATAACAATTTACGAGTGATCACCATTCACCAACATATACAAAATGTATAATTGTGTGTAAAAAGTATTTCATGGGGCAAGCGATAAAAAAAGACATGGAAGAACTTAGAAAAAATATAATAATTACTAAGGGTGTTTTGATATACTAGAAAATTTGAGAGACAAAACAAAATAAAAAGCTTTTTAAAAAATATTTAAATTTATTTTTCCATGAATTTTTTTTATAATTCAATAAATATATCCATATTAAACTCAAATATTCAATTGCTATTGTTTGTTTACCATAAAAAAAAGTGTTGTCACACACGGTTTTTATTCCAGCTTCATTTTCAGTCCTATATGCATTGATAGAAAATTATCGAAGCATATACTCACTTTAGCGAAGTATATGATTCGATAAGTTTTTTTCACATTTTTAATAAATGCATTCATAGAATTCATTAGAGTACATGCTTCATTTTTTATAAAAACATGTATCTCATTAGATGAGTTATATTATTTTTAAAAAATTTAAAATACTTGTAGACTGAATTTAAGGCTGAAAAAAAAACAGGATGCAACGTTATTCAAAAAAAAAAAAAAAAAATTAAGGAGGGGCTTGAGCCCCCCCTTGTCTCCACATACCTCCGCCCCTGATTACCTCCGCCTGTTTATCCCGGTCCTACGGAAAATTCTTTCGAATAATCACCGACAAACAGGTGGGTAAGTCAACGCCAAGACTCGAATCCAAAATCTATCGGTAACACCGTTAAACCCTGAACAGTTATGATATGACCACTGAAGACTTTAAAAAAAAAGTTTCACAATATTAAAATATTATGGTTATTTTATTCCCATGGATGATTATTACTTATCAACTTAACAATGCATTGAATGAAAGGTGGCCTCATAACTCATCTGGATCAAATTACAATTAGTGGAATAAGGAATAAAAGGTGGAATTAATCAATCAACGTTGATGGAACATAATAAGTATGGCATGATTTAGTCCTTCCCGGCTTTGCATTAGTGGTCGAGGACAACCCTCCCCACCGCGGACAGCCTTCTTGACCCCAAAAAAACAGTGGAAATTTTTTTTTCTAGGCTTGCCTTGTGGGCTCCCCATTGCTAGTTTGTGAGATCATGGTGATTCAAAATTTGAACTAGGAAAATAGGGTGGGGCCATATAGGGTAACACAAAAAAAAAAAGTCTCAATCAATCATTGATGTACACCAACCCATTTGTCAAAATGTATGTATCAAGGTTTATTGAGAGAGAAGGACAACAACTTTTTATAATAGTCAAATTCAATGCGATGATGAGAAAGGTAACCACAGATGATTGGAAGAAGATAAACATAGGAAACAAAATGGAGCTTTCTTTTCTTTCATTCCCTCCAATTATATAATCAGTCAAAAAAGATAGGCCTTCGGCCCTCAAATAACGTAATAGGATAGGATCCTAGACTAATAAATGAAAAAAATGGAGCCCAAAAAAATTCACTTATAAAAAAATTAAAAAATCTTAACAATTAAAAATAAGAAAAATTTCAATTTGTTTGATAAAAAGAATAATAATATAAAATATCCTAAATTTTAGGGTTTGTTCTGAATTAAAATAATACAAGAAAAATCATAATATGTTTAAAAATGAAAAAAAAATAGAAACCTCACGTGAATAAAAGTCTTAGACTATGTTTGAAAATGCATCTGAAAAAATACGAATTTGAATAAAGTTAGCTTTAATAAATTCATTTTTTATAATTCATTTTTTACATTTTTTAATTTTTTTTTATATTAAAAGTTGTAATAATATTTTTAATTAAATTTGTTTTTAATGAGACGTTTGAAAACACATTAAATATGCAACCATATCAAGAAAGGAAAATAAAAACATGATTGAGCCCCTACAATGGCTCCTAAATAAGAATAATTTCTATTGGTATACTCTTTGGGCTCACTGTCTTTGGGGGGGATGCAGAGTTATCCAACGCTGTTATCCCAAAAATGAATTTTCTGTGGGCTGTGGCATTGTTTTTTAAGAAAAAAGCCAATTGGATTTGTACTAATAAAATGTTTGAAATTAGGGAAGAGATAACAGTGGATCTTCAATTTTTTTGGTGTAGGTCTTTAAATCACTATTTTTATTTATTAAAATTTACATTATACCCTTAGTTTCCTTCATCTTTATTGTTTATTGACATTTATGTCCTAATTGTAATGCAAATAACTCTTATACTATTCATAATTCTGGTTCAATAAATAGTGTGATTTTGAATATTGTTTTTTATCTTTAATAATTCGTTTTTTGTTATTTTGTCATGATATTATTACTGTTCAATCTGGTTAACCGGACAGGTGAACCGGTGACTCTTTACTTCATTCATTTTTCAGTTCAATGAATGATTTGATTTTTGAAATATTGCTTTTGAATTTTACATGTGGATTTTATAGAATTTGTTTTCAAAATTTCATATTTTTATTAAATAAAAAATTAGGAATTTATAATTTTGTATGAGTTAAATGTCATTTATCAAAAGTTGTTATAAGTTAACAAGGTTATTTGTAACATTATCTTCATTGATGTAACATTTGGAGACCCAAATAGTGGGACTCTATATTTGAAGATTTTATTGAAAATGAAGGTCTGCATGCTTCATTTTAAAGGCCGATTGGAGTTGGACGAGGTGCTGCCGTCTTTCAAATCTTGAAATTGAAGACCGATTGGAGTTGCTCTAAGAAGACAGATAGAAACGAACAAAACAAAAAAAATACTGAAAAATGGGTTGGTTGTCACCAAGACTTTTGTGACGTCAAGCCAACGCTTATCCGCTACCATTCGAGGGGTCTACTAGAGACGGTCGACAGTCGGGGCTAAGCCTGTCAACAAGTCACGGGTCGATCCGGACTTGACCCGATAAAAGGTATAAATACTCGACCCGATGGACCCGACAATCAAAACGGATCGAGTCTGGGTCTACCCCGATCGGATCCTATGGACCCGATTGACTCAACTCAAATATTATGTGATTTTCTTAATGGGTTTTTTATTTTTAAGTCCTCACAGACCATTATATTTAGTGATCGATCCCTCATTTCTTCGTATTTGGGTTTTAGTCCCACAAACTAAATATTGAATAATCATTTACAATTTTAATCATTTGCAATTTTTATAACTTTTTTACTTCACGTAAAAGTATAATAATTCAAATTGTATACCAAATGTTCCCTCATAAAATATTTAAAAATCAAAATAGTAAAGAACTATTTATAATGCAATATTCTCTATCAAAAAGAAAAAAAAAAATCATTATATGCTCTTATGAAGTTCTTCAACTTCTCTTCGTCTAGTCTGAGCTTGTTAATTGATCGAACTGACCCGACCTGACCCGTTGATATATAGACCTAACCGGAGCCATCGAAGCACCTCCGCCAAGAGGTGCTCTGCTCATATCAATTCTCTTCGTCTTCGCTGGAAAAAAAAGTGTGTAATGAATTCATTTAATATATATCACATAATTCATTTACTAAAATCTCTCTCTCAACACCGCTTTGAATTTTGCAGTGTATATTATGTAAAATATCAATATGGATTCTACTGAATGAATTGTCTTCATTTAATTTCTTTTCAGAAAAACCACATATTTCAGTAACAAAATATACACTTTGATGAAAAAATTAGACTGATTAGGGTCATATAATGTTGTGTAACGTTCAACCCCATTCCAGCAAAGCTCAACATTATGATATACATGAAAAATGTACATTTTAGTCTTTTTTTTGTAATCCCGGCACATGTTTGATATTTTATATAGTTTAGTATATATTAGGTTCTTTTATATAAAATGAAATACATATTCTTAGAAATTTAAGCATATATTTTATATATTTGTCATATGGTATATATTAATACAATAGATATATATTGTGTAAAACGATTTCATATATTGTGTTCTTTACTAAGCACATAACGAGCTACGAAATCCTGAGATCGTGGCCTAGGCTTCAGTCCTGCCTCATTGTTTATTGGGCCTCAAAAAATAGCCCAATCTGGCTTTAGGGCTTCAGGAGGATAATGGTTCTGTTGGGCTCTAACCTGATGATCTTCATGGGCCTGGCAACATTCAAATGTTGACAGCCCCAAAATTTATTGTCAAATACAAGTCATTCCTCCATTATTTTTGCAAGAGTGATGTTACACTTTTTTTTTCCATTCTTATATGCATCGATAGAAAATCATCAAACCGTGTACTCACATTAATGAGATATTTATTTTTATAGAAAATTTTCACATTTTTTTATAAATGTGTTGATGCAATTCATTTGAGCATATGATTCATTTTTTAAATAAAAATTTATACCTCATTAGATAAAATATACTGTTTTAAAAAAATTCAAAATACATGTAGATTAGAATTGAGACTGAAAAAATAATTGTACATAACATTATCCTTTTTGCAATGTCAACGTGGTTTTGACTTTTTAATATATATACACACACTAAAAAATTATATATTAATAAATAAAATATACTCAAATGAATTGAAAGCATTTTCATTTTTTTTTCAAACCTATTATATGATATTAAAAATAAAATATTCTATCATATGCTATTAAAAATAAAATGAGATTTTTAGTTTTAAGTCCCCGTAAACTATCGAATTTAGTGATCGATCTCTCACCTCTTCATATTTTGGTTTTAATCCCTATATTTAAATGATAATTTAGGAATAAGTCCCTGGGAGGGACTTATTCCTAATTTATTAAGTTTGTGTTTTAGTCCCTGGGAGGAACCTATTCCTAAATTATTTAAAGTAGAGACTAAAATCAAAATATGAAGAAGTGAGGGATCGATCGTTAAATTCGATAGTTTATGAGGACTTAAAACTAAAATTCCCAAATAAAATATTTTGAGTATAGTCACTTGCAGAATAAGTAAATTGTAAATGAAATGGCACATGCCTTGGTCCCTATTGTTGATCCATCATAGTGTTTAAACAATTGGGTATTTAGGTCCATCAATTTATCAGAATGTGACATGCTACTCAGATAGGGGTTGTCTTTACATATCACACTAGATATACAAACATAACCAGCTTAAATCTCATTTCAAGCCTCAAAAGCATACATTCATTCTGGTATCGTCATGGGACAGTTTTTTGTTTTATTTATTTATTATTTTATGTCAGGTGGTTTTTGGACTTTTGGTAGAGATCCCTCTACATTTTCAGCACTTTATTAGGGACTAATTGATTGTTCTCCTAACATTGTGAAACATCACATGTGACCCATTCAACATCAGCCAGGGATTATTTTTTATGGACATTGGGCTGATGTGAAAAAGAAGACACATCTGTTGGAATCTTGACATCCAGTAGTGTATTATACAAAACATAACAGAGGCAAAAGTGGTACCTTTAGTTTCAGATCTACTATATATTATTATAACTTAGGAAAAATCTTCTTTCAACTCTTTGAAATCTTCTTTTACCACTTCGAAATCTTCTTAAAATTACAAAAAGTCTCTCTAAAATCAGAAATCGTTATAGATTCCCATAAAATATATATAGTTAACAAATTGAGTCCCCCTGGTAAAAAAATATATCGAAATATTCCAGAAACTTATTAAAATCGGATTCAGTCTTTACAAGCTTTATGAAATCAGAATTAGTCATTTTATCAGATAAAAATATCCCTCTCATTTTACAACATTCTCATTTTCTAAAATGTCATTCTCAATGGTAAAAAAGTAGTTGTCAAACCTTATTTGATCTACAAAATCGAGTCATTTTTCAACATTTTCACATCTTCAATCTCATAACAGTCATTTTTCCACTATCGATCTTCATGTGGGCAAGCTTGGGCTTCTTTGAAGTCCACTTAATAGATGGGCCAGCCCATAACAATCCGGGTTAAAGTCAAATGAACAATGTTGATGACAGTCTTTTATTACTGTACTTATGGGGTTTTTTTTAAAGACCCATATTTCACAAGCATGTAAGTAATTCAATTAATTTATTGAAATAAAAAACAAAAAACATATGTTTTTTTTAACAAGTACGTCACAACATAGCCGTAGGTGCTTGGGACACCCTCCACTAAAAGTTGTGCTCATGTTGCCCTATGTTTCTTGGTTGATTGTACCAGTATGGGCAGATTTAACAACGATTTGTTTGATTTAATCCAATTGTTGTAATAGACTATGTGGCTTATCAGATAATAACAAAAAAAAGTACAATCAAGTCATGTAGTCATTTTTGTAGTTTTTTAATTTTTCATATTCAATATAATGTGAAATTTTCAACCCTCGTTTGGGCATTGACAAGCTATTCCAATATTAATAGTGATACCAGTGGAAAATGTCATTTTATGTTTGATTTTGTATTTAGTTATAGAAATATAGTATTAAAGTTTTTGTTATTTGGTTGATAATTGATAGATTATAGATAAGCAATAAATAAAATGTGGATCGTGATTTACAAAAAAAAAATTAAAATAATGATATGTCTTTCATTTATATGATATGATGACAGATAATTTGATATGTAGATTCTCTCATACACAAGTGGAATAGATTGAGTAAAATAATACACTTTCAAGGACTTTGAACACCAGCATCAACTTATTCACATATATTTTGGTATACATATACAGATATACTCATCTATTACTTACAAAATAAACAAATGTTTTAGGATTTATTCAGTTATATTTTACCATATTACACCATTTTTATATCTATTTTTCTATTGAAAGATAAATTACAAAAAAAATAAAATACATGATCTAATAAATTAATTACATATCAATTTATTTATTTATTTTTACAAGGAATGACCACAAAATTTTATGGTGTATCAACGCACGAAAAATGATACATCTAAACTCATTACAACCCTAATTATAGTCCAAACCATTTTTCTTTTAATTAAAAATCAATATATTTTTCGTTGAAATACATTCAGTTATATAATATGAAATATATATTAAAATATATCAATAAATTTTTTTATGTTAAAAAAAAAAAAAATTCTAGCCATACAATATAATATAACCTCGTACAGACCAGAACTCGCCCACAAGAAAAAAACGTTTTCAGTTCAAATCCCAACATCAGCCCCCAGGAAGGCTCACAGAAACCCAACTAAAATTCTAAACGCACGGAACTCATCATATGTAAAGTTGGTTTGTACCATAAATTATAATAAATATAAATCATTAAAGCAAGTTTCGATGGTTGCGTAAAATTTTCAAAACGTACCCACCGATTCTTCCGCCACGTCACTCTCGCCATCGAGAATCCCTCACGTCAGGACCGACACGTCTCTGGCAATAAAAGTGAATGTTTCCCATGCAAATATCAGTTTTACATCAAACGGAATAAGGTTATCCAGGGACCCAGTTTATACTGACATCCAATGCTTGTATTCCTCTGGGTCCCCCAAAAGGGTTGTAAAGTTCGGCAGAACAGCTTCTCAATCATTCAAGTTTATCAAAGGAAATAAACAGATAAACATACAAACAAAATTACAAAAACAAAAAGAGGTTTTCATTCCATTATTTGCAGTACTCCTAAAACAAACAATCTACAACCAAAGAATGGAATTGAATTGAATCATGATCAGATTGACAACAGACCACGCCACACATGGCTTTGGGACGAATTCCGTTAGCATGGACAGGACCTCCTACCCAGTCTTTATTTGTTTTTCTTTGTTTCCCAGATCATGTACAAATGTGGAAAGGGAAGAGGAATGCCGAGGCCTGGGGAGGCCGTTTTCCGGCTCAAGAATCACTGTGAGAAGGGAAATACTACACAAATTCATCAGTGTCGCTGTTTCGGGTTGTTTCTGTTCAGTTTTTTTATACATAATTCATTGGGTCGAACCGATCTTGAAAGGTTGATTAGAGGAGAAGACATGCCTCAGATTGCTGTTTGACATGAAGCTTCGCCTGGTGCTGCGACCAGTACGCGTGGGCAGAGAGGACGCGGTCCAACAGCTCTTGAGGGACCGGTTCCCCTCTCCTCTGCTGAGGTGAGATTCGGGCGGTGTGAACTAATGTCTTCCATTTGTCCTGTTCACAGAAATCACAAAAATATGAGCTTTCCTTGGAAACAATACCAGATGTGGGTCACCCATCCTCAAAGTGAGGATGGAGACGTATGTTATTATATGTGGAATGAATGAGAAGTTATTGCAACATTTATCGTGCACGATTACGCTTTCCCCCATCAATTTGTTTAGAGAAGGTAGAAGTTTCTATATAAAAATATATATGATTGAATGGTCTAAGATAACTCTTTGACTTTATTAAAGAAATGACTTGTAGGACTCTGGAACAGATCAACTATAACAATTTGAATTGGCTTCAATGACATATTTGAAAGGAAACCCCATATGGCAGCCAACCAGAAGATCCCTAAGAAGCTAAAATTAACACTCAATAGAGTAGACATTTTTGGCAAGGTAATTCCAGCCAAACATTTTTCATTTCTTAAGTGGCTGAAACAAACTTGCTAAAAGGACTATATTCTTCATTGAGAAAGAATTTAAAGGCGTTAAATATCCAAGCTGCAGATGGTCAAAAGAGAGGGATGGTATATAGTTGAACAAACGTGCAATCTATTGATAAATTATCATTCGCGCAAAGCTTGACTCATAACTCAGAAAAGACGAAAATAAAAATCCCCACATCAATTATTCTACAGTTTCAAAATAGAAGGTGAAACTAATCTCACTAACCTTCAAGTCAACATAGGTGCGATGTTTTGCATTGTCAAACGCGCGTAATTTGACATCCCGCCACCTGCAGAAAATGGACAGGTTCAGCACAAGCTCCAATATAGATGGAAGAATCAACTTTATGCAAAATCTATGGCGAGATGGACAAAAGGATGACCTTCCGGTTCCGAGTTTCTCCACAGCTTGAACAAGCGCCTCCACTTCAGAGACCGAGAAGGGTCGCCTGATGCGACGCTGCACAAGCTCGTTCCGCCTCAATTTCCGGGGCAAGGGAACAACGGCCAGCGCCTCAACATTCATGGCTGGCACAGGGACCAAAGCCTGGGAATTTGAGCTCGTTTTGTCCAATGAAACTTCAGGTGGGGTGGGAGCAGAGTCCTGATCACTTTCAATGAGGCTCCCCATAATGGCCAGAGGATGGTCGGAGGGCACCTCAGGTACATCCACCGGATTAGGCAATGGAGAAGCTGGCAGCCTAAAATACAGCACACCCATCTCAAATGAGTATGAATTCCAAATGGTGTCCTCAATATTCTATTAAAAGTCAGTTTCATTTACCTAGATAGAGGCTTGGGAGCATCACATGGAAGGAGTAATGCCGGTTCTTCAGAACTTTCAAGAGGTGGTGGAGGGTGTGCAGTGTTAGGCTCCAATGTGAAACCCAAGCTGTCGATCTTGTCATGGTGAGAGATTCCGGCCTGGAGAAGGGTCTTGTTATCATCTCTGACCTTTTTCCCTTGCAGGAGAACACCAACCCGTAGTCCTCCTCCAAGGATGGAAGTCACAGCCTCCATAACAGTTCTCTGCACGTAAAACAATTTGATCATAAACTGGCCAAAGTACTCAATTGCAAGGCCTTCATAAATATAATAAAACGAAACCTATTAAATGAAAAGCTAGAACAATGTGTTGTTTCTATAAATTAAATGAAGTACGAGATCACTAGTAAAAAAAAGTTATAATATACCTTCAATGAACCAACGGTTGCATCTTCTGGGATTTCAATGAAGAGCTCAGGTACCCTGAAGGACTTGATGTTGAGCTTCACTGCAAGAGGAAGGTAATACAGTTTGTAAATCATATAAGTTGGACTTATGAACATGTTTCAGATTATTCCTATTGGACCAAATTTTATCATACCATGGAACTCCCCGGATTCTGTGGATGATTTTTGACCCGACAGGGAGGATGATGCTCCATGCACTGGATAATGAGAAAATCATTCTAAATTTTGTTCATACAACTGCCAAGGAAAAAAATGAAACAGGACATGATCCATGGCATATAGAGCTAAACAAACACCAACCTCCATGAACACTGGCAACTGAACCAGTCGTCTCTCCCTTGATAAACTTCTCAGGTGGGCCCGAGATGTATTCCCTGCTAATCCCTCCTTCGGATGTCAAAAATGAGCTGGTGCCAACCAGTTTCCTCTTCTTGAAAGGAGTACATATCTGAGGACCAATCCTCCGTCGGGTGCAACACATTTTCTTATTGCGATAGACAGGCTTCACATCCGGATCTGATTAAACAAAGGAAAATATCTCAGTGATAAGATCCAATGCCGAGTTCATCAACCACCCTCGCGATGAGTTAATTCACAGAAAATTTTAAAAAGAACTTACCAGTATTAGAAGGCTGTCCATCCTTCGATATCGTAGGAGCTTTCCAATATTTGTAAGCCACTGACCTCTTAATTCTTTTATTTCCAATGCGCTGAGGCCTATAGGCCTTAGCATTTGCCTTACTGGGTTGAGTACACCCAGAAGAATTTTCATCATCATCCCTACTAACATGCCCATATTATTCACATGCTTGGTGAAAGAATCACCTTTAGGAGTGCGGACAGGGCATGGGGGCAACTCCACGCTGCTGTCTGAACTAACCAGTGCCGGAGGTTTCACATCTTCTTCCATCAGATCCCTCAAAGTGGAAACTTTTCCTTCATGGTATCCAGAAAAACTGCGGGAGTGTTGTTCGTTGCAATCCCCACGTGCAGATCCAGCAAAATTTCCAAATGCATCACCATTTGCTCTGATATCGGACTTACCCACACAAGAATTTTTGAAAATTGGGTACGAAACTTCACCACTCGAGGTCTGTCCGTGATTCTTCACCACAAAATTTTGAGCTTGCCTCAGCTGGTCAACATCAGAAATCAATATGCTTTCATCACAGCTTCCCTGGTCACAAGGTTCAGTTTTTAATGGCTTCTCATCATCTTTATGTTCCTCTTTAACTGACTCCTTTGTGATGGAATGCAGAGTTTTTCCATTGCAGTTAGTTAGAGGGAGATCATTTTCTTCCTCTGACAGCAACTTCCCAGCGACTGTTGCCAGCAACTCAAATGCAAACATTCCATTGTCATCTGCTTTCTTCCGAGCCACACTCTTTCCCTACATACATAAACTAATAAATTTAAGATTCCATTCCTATAATCTGAAAAAAAAACAACAGCAGGGATGATTCAAACAACATTGGAAAATATACCCTTGCAGATCGTGATCCTTTGGGAACCTGGTAGCCAATGAGTTCATAATCCAACCTCTTTTGCAACACCATGTCTCAATGAAACATACCAAATAGGACAGCAATTCAGAACGCTAAAAATGAGAAACCACGGCAGGACGCGCAGAATACTCCGATCCAACAAATTATGCCAGTACAAACCAGAATTCCCTGTGATCAAGAAGAAAGGACCAAAGCCACAATTCAGTATCATCGCAGATGCTTTGTGAATGTTTTGATACACAAATTACACATGCCGCAAACCACATCTGATATTCCAAAATGAACATGTATTTGCAAATTCAGATGAACACAATCATGAACAAAAGACTGGTATTGAAGGGAAGTTCTTTGTGCAAAAATGGTTATAGAATTGGATCTGAATTGGCAATTTTGGTCAAAAAAAAGGAAATTCAGATGCCTGATACTACAAAAAATCATGATCTTAATGATCACTAAGATCTAAAAAAACAAAATTTAAAAATCAAAACCCAAAAAAAAGAAGGTATATATAAAGGGAAAATATATGGGTTTGAGAAAAGGATCATGTCCCAAACTGGCATTAAAAATAAATGCTATACAGAGACCATCAAAACCCTCCAAAATTCTCTTCAAAGAGAGATCATTAAAACCCTTTAAAAAGAAGAGAGATGGAGGAAGAGAGAGAGGGTTTATCGGATCATGAAAACTTGAAAGGCCCAATATCCCATTCCATGGACCCTTAAAAAACTTAAAAAGTAGAATTTACAACCCAGATGGATCAAAAGATCTTACATTTGAAAAACTCTTGAAAATCGAGGATCAGATTATCAATGAAGAAAGGTTGTCGAATATAAAATTCACAACATCTTCGATAGATTTCTGCAGATTTCCCATGATCAGCCAAGACAAAAAAAATCAGAATATAATTCCGTTATGTCATGAAATCACACGATAAAAATTTAAAATGAGAATACATAACATAATTCATAAAATGAAAACACAAGGTTCATTTTGGGGAATAAAAAAAGGTTTTTGAATTCCTGAAAAGGGTTTTAGATCGGAATTCGATTCTTCCACATACAGATCAGATCCGAAGACACCGAATTCTGTCATTTCGATCAGAATTTCATCCCAAATACAGACTTGGATCTTGATCAAAATTCCGAAATTCAACATTGACCAAAAAAACATTTTTTTAAAGAAACCCATACACCATTCCCACCTCTCAAACCAGATAAACTCCGAGTCTCCGATCAAGAGAAGGAAAAAAAACCCGAATTTCGAACGGAACCCATAAGAACCACAAGCGAAAGAAATTAAAAAAAAAGGGATCTCGATCCAAATTTCATAAAAACAAATCGTCTTTTTATAAAATCCCATGCACCATTTTCGTCTCTCAAACCAGAAAAACCCCCGATCGATTCCTTCAAAGATCCAAAAAACCAAAATTCAAACGGAAACAACCACATCCCACACGTAATTCACGAGAGAAACCCAAAACAACCCCCGATCAAACCCCCAACACAAAACCACGAAATTCAGCGCCGAAAACCAAAAACCAAAACCAGATCATCTCCTCCGATTCCCCAAAAAAAAAACCCATCAAAACCTCGCAAATTCAAATCCGAAACCGCGAATTCTCGAAATCACGATTTCCTCCACCAGATCCCAAAATCCAAACAAAAAAAAAAGGAATTCAAAAAACAAAAAACGCTACCGTTGATCTCTCTGTCTCCTTTTTTTGATCGCCAAAACCCTCTCAAAAACCACCAACTTTTTTCTTTTTTTTTTTTTTTTTAGCTTAAACCCCAACTCTTATACCTTTGACCCCCGCGACTGGCCCATCCGGTTAAAGCCACCCCCTTTCACCGTCTATAACCGGTCACACGCAAACCGCTATGACCGTTTCCTCACTCTTCATCTCATCCATCCGATCTACGCCACGTGTCCCACGAATAGCAGATCAGACGGCAGATATCCCCTTCTACTTACGATCCGGTACGGATTAAAGACGAGCGTTAAAGCACAATTTAAAAAAAAATTACATGTGTAATTATTTTTTTACTAGATAGATTTATATTCGCTGTTTATTCGGGGATCTGTGGATAAGAAACTGAGATTCCGGGGTGTGTGGTGGCGTTAATAACGATTTTTATTTTTCGTAATAAATTTCGGGAATATTCGAGGCGAGGTGCGTCAGATCTTGATAACGCATTCTCCACCGTTGGATGTTCAGGTGCTACACGTGTTATCTTATTATCTAATTATTTCAAATTTTTGTGATAAATACACGGATAAAAGAAAATATTTTTTCTGGCCCTCACCGTATATATGCCACGTGGGATTAAAAGGTTTGCCACGTGTAAAAAGGACGGTACCTTATTGGGTACTTTCAGGTTGGGGTTATCCACGTCAAAAAAAATAAATTAATAAAAGAGAAAATTAATTCTGGTCCCCTAGAAGTCCATAAATTATCTTTAGATCCTTAAAATAACTTATTTTAGTTGGAGTGTTATTTTTAAGTCATTCTTATTAAATAGATTTATCTTTTATTAGTGTCCTCCTACATAAATAATTCGTACATGTTAACAATGCATTCAACCATGTTGTTTAAAATATAACAATAAGTGAAGAAATAAATAATAATATAAATGGTTAATGGTGAATATAACAATATTTTAGGGGACTAAAAATAATTAAAGAGTTTCTCCTGGCATCCAAAATTAATTTTTCATAAATAAAATAAATTTTAATGTAATTATAATTAATTAATTTATGAGGTGGGAGGAGAAGGTGCGGGGGGAGATGGGATAGGCGTCACATTCGCGGAAGGGGAGTTGACGACGTTGATGACGTGGCAAGAAATGGTGGCCAGTGAAATTGACGGCGTTAGATTGGAGAGATACGTGGGGCCCATTTCGTGGTGTCGAAAACCACGACGAGAGGAGGATTGACGGTTCGGGAAGACCCGTCAAAACGGGCGCCTCGACGCAGCACACGTGTGAGGCGGGGCCCACACGTCGTGAGCAACCACGAAACCCGGTCGTTCGTATGGGTCTCACACGTGTCGGCCCGACTCGTAATCCCAACCAAGGGAACCTCGATCTATCCGGAACTATTTTCTGTTTCATCACAACCGTCGGTTAGAATTTGAATTCATATCAGACATTGTATGTGTACACACGTGTCTGGTGTAGAAATATTTTTATTTTTGCTTTCATGATAAACGTTATCGTTATGTTATTTATTCGGGAGTTATCCATAGAACATATTATTTATTTTTATACTAAAATAAAAAAATCTATTTAGGTTTTTTTTTGGTGTCAAAAAAATCTATTTAGGTTTATACTATTAGAATATTACATTTTCTACTATAATAAGTTTTTCATTTCCTTCAATATATGTTCATTACCATAATTAAATAATAAAAATACCAAAAAAAATAGTTTTTCTAGCTGTAACAAAAAGCTTTTTCATATATCTTATACATCAAAGAGCAGAGCTATCTTTATATTTTGATTACATTAATATAATAATCAAATAATTATTTTCTATAAATACTAATTAATTTTTAAATGACAAAATGAAACTGAAAAATTATTGTCAAGTATTATTTTTAATCCCTAAACCTTTCAGTGTTATTGTATTAAGTTTAGTGGTAAGTCTTTGTGTAATTTGTGCATCCCATATATGTTGTTATAAATGTCAGACAAGTAAATTTTTGTGCATCCTATTTACAATATTAAAAGATTCTCATATATTTTTATCTAACCTACACAAAGGTGTTTTAATACGAACAAATTACAGAGATATAAAAAATAAAAAAAAGGAGTAAAAAAATACTGTGAATTAATTTTCCAAATAGAGCCATGACCCAAAATAACTAGGAAAGGTACTTATTATATTATTACACTAGCAGATTGCATGCCTAGAATGGTAATATAGTTGAGGTAACCTTTTGACACCTAACATGCAGCCTGCATTCATCAGAACTGGATTTTATTGGATTAAGTTTATAAAGAATATAAAAATGTTTTTAAAATTTAATTATGCATTTCTTTGTTTTATGCATTATCATATCTGATTTAGGTCTAAATTATTCCATAAAGTATTCTATTTAATTAGTTATAAATTCTAACCAAATTTATATCCGGATTGAAAATAAAATCTTACCCCTTGTTTTGTCTTCCACCATAAAGTTATCTGTCATGTATAGCTATGCTACTAGCTAAGACAAATAACAATGGGTAGTACAAGAAATCATAATTTTGTTATTTAGCTCGGAAGAGTTGGAACAATAATATGTGGATAATTGTTTTATATTTTTTAATTTAAAATTTTATCGTTCATATAATTTGTTTCTGTTTTGTAATTTTTTCATTAAAACTATTAATCATATTAGTTTTTAACCATGACCACAATTCACATAATAGTATTTATTTATATTTCAACAAATATTACTCTTCTCCGGTTTTTTGTTTAATTTCTATCCCATAGTATGGAACAAAAATTTAAATTTTTTTATGTTACAATTTAATTTTTTTTATAAGTGTGAGGTTTTACTCCAATTTTGTCTTTTTAATATAAATCTAAAATAAAAATTTGTAAAAAAGCTTGTGTTATAAAGTTAAATTACTAGTAAGGTGATGGTATTTTTGAAATGTTTATAATATATGATATTTTTCTAATAAATGCAAAACATTGCATTATAAAACCTGAATTGTATATAGTTACAGGAGAGATTTTTTCCTGACTAAATGAAGATTATATCTGGAAGAGAAGATTACTCTAAAATCTTCATTTTAGTTCTAATTCATTTTTAGATATTCAAAGATATCCGAAAAATATTTTTATATTTGACGAAAAATCGGAATATGAAAAACATATATTGGATCAACTTATAAACATGACTGTGTATATAATGGGACTACAATACAAATATTTTGAGGTCCCGTTTGGTTCATGTCATTTTTTTTCATGAAATAACTTTATGAGGAATCAGTTTACCAGGAATTATTTTACCAGGAATCATGATTTTATCAGATTGTTTGGTTCGCTAGTGAATTTCTTCAAATAATCATTTTTAAGTGTTTAGTTCATACATGGAAAATGATAAGGAATTTGATTTACTAAAATACCCTTACTATTATTTATATACTTGTAAAATTTATTTCTTTATCTATATCACAAAAATAAAAAAAGAATAAATATTTTATAAATATTTAATGAATGCAAATAAATAAAATATCCAATTATATAATTAAACATATAATAATAGTAATTTTTCTAAATCAGTCAAATATTATGAACTCCCCTAAAAACTAAATAATCAATTTTCTTAGTTAGGATTCAAATGTATTGTTTTAGGCCTAAATCCACGTCACAAATCACATATTATATCAATTATAATAAAATCTAGACCCATCTACAAAAATAAAAACTAAATTAATATCTAATACACAGTTAAGATTTTCACATCACATATAAATACTGTAACATAATTTTTTAGTTAAAAAGTTAAAATGACTATATAAACCCATTATATGTGTGGTGGAAAAAAAAAAGTTGAAACACCTGGATTTTATACACTTGCCTGGTAATCTCACATGTAATCAAATTCCATTAGAAAATAACACAAACTAAACGAGCCCTAAGAATATTTGTAAATCAATTCGATAATCAAATATCCAATGTGAATAAGGATATATATCTATATTTGCTTAGCATGCATCCGTATCTAAAAAGTAAAAAATTATTTGGAAACTGAATATCCTAGTGTAAAAACGGATATCGGTATATCCAATTTGAAAAATATCATAACATGTCATATACTACAAAATTATATATGTTGTATTACAAATGTTCACATTTATATATTATCATGCACGATTAATCACTATCATGATACCTTAAATAATTATTAGATTTATATATGAAAGAGAAGATAACCCAAAAAATCAAGATTTAATATTTTAATTTATATTTAGATAAGTAACGTATCTGAAAATATATATACATATCCGATCCGTGTATAATTATTGTATATGAAAAATCCAAACTCAAAAATTAATTCAAGATGGGAACTTTGGTAATCCTACTTTGGTCAATTAAACCGATCTCAACCAATCTAAATCAATTTTTTTCATGTCAAATGGTTTGTTTAATTAACCAAACATAATCAATTAATATTTAAACACATGACTATCCATAATCAACATTCATTTAAATCTTTTTTTTACGTTAAAAATCATACTGTTGGTATAAAAAATACAGTATTTTATGCCATCAAATGCTAACATTTCATATATTTATTTAAAGATGTATACCAAACCCAAAAAATAAACACTAACCCAACCAATAGGTAGGAAAAAAATGGCTATATGCCGCTATATATATATATATATATATATATATATATATATATATAGTCGAGTGATTAGGTGCGGCGGTCGCACGGTGCGGCAGCCGTCCGATCACGGGTCCATCGCATCCAACGGTCGACGTGAATCGCACCTGACCGTCCGATGCGATGGAGCCAGGATCGACGGCCCGTGATCGCTGCCGCACCGTGCAGCCACCGCACGGTGCTAATCATCCCTCATACGGGTATATATCGGGTGCGATATATATATATATATATATATATATATACGCCGCACCCGCCACATATATATATATATATATATATATATATATATCGAATTGGTTTAGTTCGGGGTGATAAAACAATCAGTTTAGTATAGTTTTCAATTTTTCGAGTTAGATATGATTATAATTTATTTCAAATTACCGTTTGGTTGCACCATTTAGTCGGATTCCGTTTTTTGAAAAACTGAAATCAACAAAATCGTGCAGCCAAACGGAATGGATTCCGGCGGAATAAAAAACTGGATTCATTTTAATTTTTCTCTCGAAATCCATGTTTTTAAAACTCAAAAACTGCGATTTTTTTAATTTTTTTGAAAAGCAACTTTGTCTACCAAACATTAAACTCCTTTCAAATATTAATTCCTGAATTAAAAAAAAAACATCCTAACAAAATCAAAAATCATCTTAACAAGCAGCTTTATTTCAAAAGCTATTTTTCAATCTGTGTTTCCAAACAGACCCTAATCTTACAAAAAGTATAAAGAGAGGGACAGCAGATGCTTTGAGAATAAGCGCCGACCACTCGACCAGAGCCAGAAACCTCCCATAAATCTTTAGTTTGGTCACTTTGAAATACATATATTAATTTTTAGATTCAGATCTTTTCGGATACAAATATTTTTTCAGTAATTAAAATATTTAAATATTAACAATAATTTTGAATAATCAAATGATATATTAAAAAAAATACAAAAATAAAAATTGAGGTTTTAAAACTTATTCTCCCTTTCAAATATCATACGTTAAAAAATTGGTGATAATATAATATATTATGATCCTGATTAACCATACAAGATAACAAATATAAATAACATATAATACAAACATACATACACACACACATATATTTATATAATATCTATTACTTATTTATTAAAAGGATTCTATGACCCAGTATTTTCATTTCCCATTTTATCCTTTAAACAATTGATCAATTACTAATGTATCTATTAATTTAAATTTTAAAATATGTAATAGATAGATATATCTATTATTCTATTACTTATTTATTAAAATGATTCTATGACCCAGTATTTTTATTTCTCATTTTATCCTTTAAATAATTGATCAATTACTAATGTATCTATTAATTTAAATTTTAAAATATATAATAGATAAAAACATGACAGATATACATGGATTATAAGTATTTTCATTTCCTTTTTATCCTTCAATAATTTATTTAATTACTAAATTTTAAATTATTCAATGATATAGTCTTATCTAATAAGATTTATAATCAGTAATTTAAATTTTTAAAATTTTAAATTATTTAACGATACAGTCTAATCTAATAAGATTATTAAAAAATTTAAATTTTAAATTATTCAATGATACAATCTTATCTAATAAGATTATTTAAATTTTTAAAATTTTAAATTATCAATGATATAGTCTTATCTAATAAGATTATCATTACTAAATAAATTTATTTAAATTTTAAAATTATTCAATGATATCTAATCTAATAAGATTATGATTTATTTAATTAATAATAATAATAATCTATTACTTCTATTATCTATTTCTATTACTTATTAAAAGGATTATGTGATCCAATATTTTCATTTCCCAATTTATCATTTAATCAATTATTTAATTACTAATAGTATTAAATTTACTTAAATTTTAAAATTATTCATTGATACAATCTAATCTATCTAATAAGATTGTTATGATATGTTAGAATATGAAAATATAGGTTTGACTGAGTTTGATTTAAGATAAACTTATTTATTTTTTAAGATTAATTTATGGATCAAAATTATCCCTTGATTTTCTCAAAATACTTGAGATAATATTAGATGTTGCATGCACATGTGATTGGGGTTTTTTTAGAGCAAGAAGTTTTTTTCCAAAATAAAACAAGTATCTTCCTTTTTATGTTTTTTTAATTATTATGATCTTTTTTTATGAACAGATATTTTTTTATCTTTTTATTATTATGACGTTTCATTTTATTGTACCACTTCAATAAAAAAAATGAAGGTAAATAGAAATAAAAAATTTTATTTTTTGTATTTTTTTATAATATTATTGAATATTGTTATGTGGGTGCTGATTATAAATTATTTTATTTTTAAATAATTTTTCAATGAATAATTTTGTTCGATTATGCTATATGGAAAATCCATAACTATTAATATGTGTTTCATTTTAATTTATTTGAATTATGTTTTAGGATTTCATAAAGATAAAAGTTCTTTAATCATCTTTTTTATGTTTTTATTATTATGATATTTTATTTTATTGTATTTTTTATAGTTGATGGGATTGAAGAACGTTCATGAAGAGAAGTACCACTTTAATAAGAAATGAATATAAAAAGAAAAACAAACTACTTTTTTTTTTTTTTTGTTTATAATATTATTTGAATATTTTTATGTGGGTGCTGATTATTAATTATTTTATTTTAAATAAATTTTTAATGAATAATTTTGTTCGGTTATGCTACAATGAAAAACCCATAACTATTATTATGTGTTTTGTTTTGTTTTAATTTATTTGAATTATGTTTTAGGATTGCTTAAAGATAAAATTGTTTTAATCATTTGATCGATGTATATAGGAGTTATATACTTGATGAATTAATTTTAGCCAATAGGAGTTCTATGCTTCAAACGTAAATGGGTGTAAGTGTGTATGTGTGTGTTTTGTTATTTTATGTTCTTCTTTTAATTGCATGACTTATTTTATTCCAAGTGTTTCGATAATTTTTAACTAATTAAATATTAGTTATTACATGAGATCATCTTTTATTCTTGAAGATTACAATATTTCTATGACAGATTTTTGTTTTCAAGCAAATATTCTTCGCCCACATATCAGTATATTTGTTTTTGTTTTTATTTTCATTTAATTAAATTTTTTTGAAAACTTAATTTAAATGATCCGTACAGATTTGGAGCAAACATCAACATTGTTATGTATTAGTTTGATTTACTTTTCAGTTATCTACTCTAATAAGATAATCTGATATCAATTTGATTTAAAATTTTAAATTATTCAATGATACATAAGATTTGAATAATATTTTTTGCTAGATATCTATGTTATTTCAAATTAATAGATGCACTAACTTTTTATTAGTATTAATAGTTTTAGTATTCTTCTACTTTACAAATATTGATGAGTCTTTATTTATTATATTAGTGACTGAATTTATTAGTATTTGATACAATAAATCGGTGTGTCCAATATTTTTCTTCTTTTAATGTGAACTTGTGATTGATATTTCATTTATTATATATACGCATGTTATTATCTTTGTACATATTAAATAAAATAGATAACATTTTACATTGTTTTTATAAACGCATTATATATAGATGTTTAATATAAATTTATGTAATATCATTATTTTTTATTTATATATATTTTTGTGAATGTTATACCACATGCTTTGGCACGTACACGAAAAACTAGTATATATATTATAACATATGTCAAATATGGATATTGTTCAAATCAAATATATTAATATCCATACATATCTGTTCTCTAGACTTTGAATACCAGATATTTCTAATTAGATAGTTTCAGATTTTTTTGGCTTGACAGGATACACCTGTGCATAAAGGAAGGGACATCAGATGCTTTGAGAATAAGCGCCGACCATAGCCAAAAACCTCCAATATAATAAATCCTTAGTTTGGTCACTTTGAAAGGTCAGACAGAGAGAGAAAAAAAAAAAAAAAAAAAAACAGGGACTGTAGAGATTCGATCGGGAGGTAATGTTATGAACATCGGACGGCACACGCAAAGCCTTCTAAAAAGTGTGAGCCGTCCAATCAAGAGCCGTCTTTCGATCCTCCCCAGATTCAACCATCTGGACCGTCGATCGAGTAAAAATCCAACGGTCAATAAGTGAAGTTGGATTCGATCCACACGACTCTCGTGGTTGTCAAGATTATTATTGTTTTATTTAATCCCATGTTGTTCTCATGGCGGACAAGTTGATGAAGATAAACAGATCATTAACGACTAATTATATATAATCACTTATGTCCATATTTACATGTAAGATTAGATTACTCTACGTGTGAGTATAGTATCAATCGATGGTTCCTCCTCTGTTTTGTGATCCGACGGTTGTGATTATTGTGTGTGGAGGTGATATGATGTTTATGAGTTTTTTTTAAAAGAAAGATAGATATTTGTTACTCGAAATATATTATTAATATCGGATTACAAACTCGGGATGATGGAGAGAGGGATTGGGGATTGTAAGAGAAAATACAAAAAAACAACATATGAACGTGGAGTATCACGCCCCGGTTAGAAGAGACATCTAACCCAGGGCACCCCTAATCCCGTGGGCTACGTTTCACGCAACCGGACCCCGATCCTGGCAGACCTCTCTTCCTCTGACCGGATGTATCTCTCTCAGTCTCGCACCGGCACCTGGAATACTTCCCACATGTTCTCTTGGTACGGTCGTGCTCCACGAAAGATCACCTCGTTCCAGGTCCTCTAAATTGTCCATGCGCCCATGGGGACTATTGATTGCGATGTGCTCGCCTCTCACCCATTCGTCGCACCTCTTTTGAGTTCCTTACCCTCCCTCCATAATTTGTCTGTGGTCCGAAACGAGTAACCCAACCCGGTCTTGTGCGCCACAAATCCTCAGAACCTTTGAACAAATATGCATTCACAAAACAGGTGATCGATTGTTGCCGGGGCTGCCCCGCATAGCATGCATGTAGTATCGGTGGTCACCGCCAATTTCGCAAGGTATACCTTTGTGATCAGACACGCCCTTGAAAGAGCTTATAAGTTGCATTTGGATATAGGTTTGAGAAGATTATGGATTTAGATGAATCTGATTTCTTTAAATCTACTTCCTAACAAAAAAATGCAGTTTAATTAAAAAGTATAGACACATTTGTACAGATGAGTAACTAAAAACTAGTTTTTTTGCGAACTCAGATTTTCATTAAGAAAAGATAATTCCTAAATCTACATCCAAACAACCCCTTAGTTCAGTTTGGAGTGTGGCATAAGTTTATTCAAAATAGATTAATATTCTCATGATAGAATACTTTTTTTAGGGGGTGTACAATACATGGACAGGTTATCCTACAAGCTGCCTTTGAATTATAATAAAAGCTTATGCTAACTTATCTAGATATAACAATTAAGATTTATCTATAGCCATTTTTTTTTATGCTATTCTTGTCCATTTACCTTTATTTCTCACCCCAAACGAGGGGTTTAGTGTTCATATCAGATATGGATTATATATTATTTTTTTATTTAATTAATATAGACATATAAGAGATAAGAAATGATACCATAATTTCATGTAAACTATGATTAACTGTGGATTGTTGAAATATATGGATTATTAAATATTTAAAACTCTAATTAAATATATAAGATATTTAATTTGAAACATATAATGATTTCATAATGCACATCATAATGAAATATTTTTTCAAAATGGAAATTTTTTTTTTTTTTTTTGAGAAATATGAAGAATTAAATTACTTTTTATTTTCATGTCCGTTTTAAATCATCTTTACTTTCTACCGAAACAAATAGGTCTTCAAATATAGGATAGTTACTGATTTTCTAGATAATAGTATTCGAAACGTATACATGTGGTCTAAAAGGAAGCCTCAAATGGGATGGATTTATGTAGGTTGTAGTCTTTAATTTTTATTATTATTTTAGAGTAGTAATAATAACAAATGAAATAAAGGGATCCCAATGAGGTGGGATCTGTGATTGGGTTTGTCAGGTTGTGTTTCACAAGCCTAACCAACCCCCAACCAAACCTTGGTAGGGTTTAAGACTTCTTAATAATTAGTATGATTTTAAAAAAATGTGAATATATGAAGGTGCACATGTGTGTTTTGGATGAGAAAATTGGAGGCAATGTCACGTGATGAGGAGGAGAAGGTGAGCTGTAACAGTTGGAGAGAGGTTTGCACAAGAAATGTGAACATGAAGGTGCACATGACATGAGTGTAAGGAAGGCAAGGCATAGAATATCCCCATCAAGAAGAGAGAGAGAGAGAGAGAGAGCAATGGTAGTGCTTGTTGGGTCTTCTTTTTAAAAAAAAAACAAGATCCCAGTGGGATCTAATTGGGTTCATGAAATGACCTGGTATTTTCCATATATATGATGATTACATGGGTCGTTTTGTTCTAGTATTTATTAAAGAAATTAATTTTGGTTCTGAATCAAAATTATGGAATTGATCCTGAGCTCTCGTTTGGAATGGAGAATTAAGTTATTTTAATGTTTATAACTGTTCTAGCATAAATAAAAATAAAGTAATTTTTTGTTTAATAGTATTTTAAATTATTCTAGTTGTGAAACATAATAATAAAAATTATATTGTTTGGATAGAATATGAATAAAATATGGATGAAGATTTATAAAAAAATAAAATAATAATGATAGTTGATTTATAAGAGGTGGTGACAGTTAATTTGACAGTGAGTCCATATATTCTTTTGAATTGAATAAAAAAAATAACTTAATTCCAGAGATTGATTGAAATCTATATTCCATTTTGTCCCAGTTAATTTTGATATATACATATTCTCATTTATTCCAACATTTTAAACACTCATTTTGAGACATCATGTATTATGTATCACATTTACCGGTCCTTGCAAAATGAGTAGTTAGAGTCGTGGCGGATCCACATAATTGGGTGGGTGGGGAAGGGGTTTTGCGGGGTTAGTTCTCTCTTGTTACCTTCAAAAGGATTGACTATAAAATATGTGATCTCCATATTTAATATTTTGAATCTTTAATTTTGGAATTCAAAGAATATGTAAATATTATTTAGATAATTAAAATAAGATGTTGGTTTGGATGATCAGCTGCTAAGATATGGAGGTGAGAAATTAAAGTTGAGACACCATAGTGATGTAATTTTTCAAAATCATGATTAATAATGCAAGATAATTGAATTTGAGCATATATAATACAACATATTATAATTTTACATTTGGATTCAAATAATTGTTGAAGCACGTATATTGATATTTGTATCCACACTCTCTAGTTTGTGATTTTCATATACAGATTTGGAACACAAGCTTAAAAATATTTAGTAAAATATCCCCACTTATCCCTTTTTTGTTTATTTTTTTAATTAATATTTAGTAAAATATCCCCATTTATCCCTTTTTTGTTTAGTTTTTTAATTAATATTTAGTAAAATATCAGAAGCAGATACAAACATTACAGGCGTGGAATACCAGCCTATATAATATGAAAATGTTACATGATGTGTAGATTGGGTGAATAACGTTATGCATGAAATCTGCTCCAACACCACAGGCTTAAAAAATGATTGTTTGTGCTGGGAATATTTTTTATTACAATGTGGAGAAATGGAAGCATATATTGAGAGAATGAGCTACGGCAATATAAATATGATATGATGAATTGTGTACAGCATCCATTCATTGGTGAGAGAAGAACTTTATTATATAAAAAATCATGAGTTACATTTTGATACATCACCTCCAATTTTAGTCTTGTATCTTTCGATGAGAAGTTCTATTTATTGTAGCATACATTTCAAATAGAAAAAAATATATTCTTAATGTAGACTAAAAATTGGTTTTAAAATGTGTTTGAATGTATATTTATTCTTCGTTAAAATTGATGATTCAAATATTATCTTTGTCCGTCTATCTAGATCGTCTTTTATACTCATCTAATAATGTATATTCACAACATGCATCATGATTGAGACACATGTCAGTATTTAATTAATTAGTGACCAAGCTGATGAATCACATCTCATTTATTGATTACCAACCCAATCTCCAACTATTACATGGAAATATCTAACTTTCTAGATGATGCATAAGATCTATGCTCCAACACCTTAGGCTTGGAAAAAAAACAAGAAATTTGAGTTGGGGAGCTGTTTATTAGAAGTGGAGGTACATGTCAAGAAGAGAATAATTAAAGCTAGCTTGGTCAATATAAATCTGAAGTGGGTATGTACAGCTATCCTTCATTGATGAGAGAAGGAACTTTATGTTTAAATTCTCAAAACTTTACAGGTAAGGGAGAGGTCGGTTCGCATGTAATGTGTGCATAACTGTCATTGCCATCGGCGGTTGATGAGGGGAAGCAAAAAAACATAAAACGGTCCACACAAATAATAGACTCTCTAACAACTTGCAATAGATACACAACTGGGATTTTTTCTTTTCTTTTTTTATGACGCTTTCCGTGACTGACTTTATAGTCAAGCTGGTAAGTTATCTATGTATGTTTGTCCATGTCCCACAGAATATTCTTTCACAAACAATTTAGATTTTTAACACATACCAAGACTCGAACTCAAGGTTTACCCTTAACACAAATAAACCATAAATCGTTGCTAACTTTACAGAGCAGGGAATTTTATACTATGACGTTTTTGTTTGTCCTTTCTTTATTTTATTTTTCATTTTTGGTTTTAATAAAAGCCTCAAAAAATATAGAAAAAGATGTTTCAAAAAACAGAGTACCATGTCATCTTCAAACAAATGTTTGGTGTGACCTTTGAGGCCCAGTTTAGTTGGAGAATGGCAACAAGCAATGTGTGTTTGTTATTCAAACTTGCACCTCAAATGGATTATGTGGATCGATGTTTTTGTGGGTAATTTTGATACATATAAATGGGACAATCTATGTGTGGATTGTTTTTGTTCATTGAGATTTAGATAATTTTCTTTAAAATCTTATTTCTTTGCCATGCATCGATTAAGGCAGCGTTTAATTATACAATTGGATAACATTTATATTTGTAGAAAGCTGCTTATACAATTATGCAATCAAATAATTTAATTGTACAGACAAATTTTAGATAAATAGTGTCCAAAAGCTACGAAAGCTGAAGGACAGCTATTTGCAAAATCAATTTTAAATCCAACGTTAGTAGAAAATCAGTTTTACAATCCAACTACCAAATGTTGCCTAAAAGTCTATGTGGATTACTCCAATATCCCATGTTCCCACCATCCGTTATGGGTCCTCGTAACCCAAACATTCATAAATACTAGTAGTAGTCTAATCCAATGTGTCAAGGATTTTTAACCATCAGAACCCTTGTACCATATAAAATTGTTTTTAACCATGAGAATACTTATACCCAATGTTATAAAATTTTTACTCCTATCCTCTCACCTAATTCTGATTTCTATTTTGAATTCAACAATGAAATCGCCCGGTAACAATATTTATCTTTTTTTTTCAAAAAATAAATGTTATAATGTTATTCCCACTGAAAAAAAAAAAAAGGTTTTGCAACTCAAAATGTGGTGGAGATGGTGGGTGGTCAAGACATCACTCACGATCATATCAGAATTTGTGGTTCGCTATTCAACTTCAACACCATCTTCATTTTTAATATTTTTAGGTCGAATGGTTGGTTGGGGATAATCCAGTGAGGAATTTGGTATTGTTATCCAATAAAAGTGGCATAAAAAAAGGAACAGTTTAATACAGCACGTGATATGCCATGCCCCTGGGCACCTAAAAAAATGGATCCCCCACAAAACACAGAGACGACCAACAAAGGGTCACCATCACCACCCCCTACCAAAACAGTTCCAACCAGCCATTCTGCATCGGACGGCTGTAAATAATCCATGATGTCTATTTATGATAGGAAGCGATTGCTTTTCTTCTTTGTTCTGGTAAAAAAAATTGAATCACGAGTTTGTTCGAAAGCACAAAAAAAAAAACAACCACGCAACATCCATGATGAAGGGAATAAAAATGATGGGATGACCAAAATGGAACTAGAACAGAAGAGAAGAACACCAAAAACAGGAGAAGGCCACATAATGTTCTTTATTTTATTTTATTTTATTTTATTTTTGGTCTAGCAACGCCACATGTGTTTTCAATATGAAAAATGTTTTTTTTAAAATTATTTTAAAAAAGTTAGGCAATTCATATTAATTAAGTGTCCAAAGAGATACATACTATGAAGGATCATCAATTACAAATTTGTCACCTCTTCTACCCTTTGAGCCGCTGGTCTTGGAAGAGGGGTGTGGTTGCGAGTCATCCATATCACCCAACATTTTTCTTTAATATGAAAAATGTTAAAGATCATTTTTGTGAATAATTTACAGACAATCACGTATTTTAATTTTTTATTAATAAGCATTGTTTATTGAGTTATATGCTTTGATATAAAAAAATGTATATCACTCCTTTTCAAATTAAATGAATTCATTTTTAATAAGTGTAAATTTTTTTTTATCAAAATATATTAAAAAAATTGAAATTTTTTATCTAATAAGTCTATGCACCACATATATATATATATATATATATATATAGAGTCGCGATTACGTGCGGTGTGCGGTCGGTGCGGTGCGCGATCACGGGCCGTCGATCACGGGTCCATCGCATCGGACGGTCGGGTGCGATTCACGTCGACCGTTGGATGTGATGGACCCGCGATCAGACGGCCCACGTCGCGCACCACACCGACCGCAAACCGCACCTAATCGGTTCACTATATATATATATATATATATATATATATATATATATATATATATATATATATATATATATTTCATAAAATCATATATCTCATTAGATGATATTTATTATTTTAAACATTAAAAAAACATGTACATGCTACATTGAATGCATCATTTTCAAGTGTTTTGTAAAAATATATATATATATATATTAAATGATTTCATATATTGCATTGATGACACTACAAATAAAGCTGCAAATAATGTATCTTTGTTTTTTTTTAATTGAAACACATTTTACACAACTTAAGAGTGCATGTCATTTTTATGAGCGTTGGTTGTCCTTTTTTATAGTTGAACTAAATCACTTTAAAAAAATGATCAGATTTTGGGTTAATTAAATCTTTCACTATCTGAGAAAAACAAAGGATTGAAAAGAGATGTTTTGGCATCTAACAACAATTAATTATTAATAAATAATATCAAACAAAGATTGCACCTCTACACAAGCCACTTAAAACAAATAGCTTCTGTCAACAATACACACCAATAAAGCTCACAATTACACACCTTTTTTTTGGGACAAAAGGAAGTAACAGCACAAACAGGGTTCTACAAATATAACATTCATAGGCAGACAAGTCACTTGCCTCATTCGACCAACGGATTGCCGTACTGCCACGGATCGAACTCGATGGATTTGACGTCGGCCTCCTCAATGCAATCGGATCCGTCGATCTTGGCCCTGTGTTCAGAGTACTTCCTGTTGTACTCGTAGATTTCCAGCTCACCCCAGGGGGTGGTCTTGACTTCGCCAGTCAGGTCGAACCACTTTGGTGTGAATTGATCTCCCTTCGCCTCACGATTCCTCTTCTCAGCTCTCTGTCTCTCTTCCAGACTTCAACCAAAATCATATGATAAGAAAAGCAATTATCAGTATTCATTGTTAGTTTGTGATCCTAGAAGCTTCAGTTCTAAAGGTTTCAGCCGAACCATATTGGTAGCTTAAGAAAGAGCATTATAGATTCAAACAAGCCGCAAATGAGACAAAATCACAAAGGATTATGGAAGTTCCAGGTTTTTTTTAACCAAGTTTTTTCTCTGTTGCGTGCCTATTTGTCTTGGTTATACTGCAATTTTCAAATAGAGTGAACTAACCAAAATTGCACAATCTCAAGAAGGTAACCCTACAGACTTGATGTAATATAAATTTAGAAGGTATGCGTTAGAAAGGTGAAACTCTGATGAAACCTGAAACATGTGAGCCAATGTTGCGTTTGCTAATGCGATTGGCCATGAATATAACTCAATGACCAGAAGCCATATTGTGTAATGGATTATTTTGGATAATATATTTCTAAGAGAAGAGTACCTGCTCTTTTCTGCCCCAGCTTTGGATAGGTCACCCTTTTCAAGAGCATATCGGTCAGGCCGCAAACGGGAGTCTGACGCCAACAACTTCTTTGGTGCTGTGTCAAAGCTGTTGATTTTGTGGGCAAAGTGGGTGTATTGGAATTTGTCATTTTCAGGAACAGGAGCAACTCGCCAGACCTGTATTCATCAGAACAGCAAAGGAAGAGATTTCACTAGTAAGTACAACTCAACAACTATATATAACTCATAGAAAGCAATGAAGTGATTCATGAAGAAAAAGAAAACAAAAAAAAGTTTGTAGTCTGTTCGCCCTTTTTGGATAATTTTTGTCTAAATTATGAGATTTGAGCAAAAGTTTATTTGCCAATTAAGTGCGTCAAATTCAATTAATTGTGTCATTTTTAATAATATGCAACATCCCCCTTAACCTCTCATTCTCATATCTTCCCCCACAAGTCACACAACAAAGAATTTTCAGAACTTTTCTTGATCGCAAGTTTTGCCAATTCCGCATGTGACAAGGCTGGCCACCATGTTACAGAGTCCAGAAGTCCATTAATTATCATACACTTGTAGTAACTTGGAGTGTGCGCAACCAGCTGACTATGTGGCCCAAAACAAAGTGCAACAAAATTAAAAGCTCAAAACCATGCAACATCTAAAAGGTAAAAGGACTTATATCATCATCTCAAGAATATTTATATATAAGTAATTATTTGAGCGAACCAGAGATGCAAATCAGTGCGTGTGATGACTGCACTCTTTGTGGCCAAAGACTCCTTGTCCAACCAAAGCGATGAGACTAAACAAAGTGATGAAAGGAATCACTGGCAACTACAACAAAAGAATACACACACACACACACACACACAAAAGCACAATACAGCACAAAATTCACATATCATAAAATCATTCAACATATTAAGAAAGATCTGAGCATATGCTGTGATCATCGCATTAAAACAACCCATGCCACAATGTTTCAAAAGGTTCTTGGTGGCCGCGAACAGTCACTGCCAAGGCAGGCACCTGGAAGCAGAATGAGGTGTTGAGGTTGTCTGGCCGAAGGAAGGGAAGAAGGGATTAATGGATAGAAGAAGAAGGAGAGATGAAGATGAGTCCAGCCGGACAAAGGAAATGAGGCTGACTGTACAGAAGAGGAGAAAGGAATATATAGGGTCAGTCAGCCAAAGGATGGACAGACAGAAGGAGAAACTATCAAGAGAGAGAGAAAAAATTCAGTTAAGTGAACACAAGTCATCGAATTGCTGAGAGTGGATGTTGGGTGACTGAACATCAAGTGGGGTGAGCTTGAGAGTAGTGGAAGGGAGTGTTTATGCTTTAATCTTCCTTAGGTATAAAAGCTAATGGATGCTGGGAGAGTGGTAGGTCTAGACAAATGCTAAACAATAAACACTTTTTTGAATCGTCATTCCAAATTGTTAAGAAAAAATAAAAATAAAATCCAATCAAGAATCCCTTTCAAATCATATATATAAATTGACTTGTCCATAAATATATCAAGAGTTAATATATATTTTATCAATAATGACACAAAACATCAATGAACTAGATAATTCTGTTATATTAATTTTGTTTAAATGGACCAAATAAATTACATCCATGTGTTTTTTATTTATAAATAACACGGATGATAATACTAACCTCCTTCAATTCAGTTCCAGATAGGGGCTCTCCTTCAAGAGTTAATATATATTTTATCGACACAAAACATCAATGTCACATGATAATACTAACCTCCTTCAATTCAGTTGATAGCTCATAGACTCATTCCACTTCCCAGTCATTAATATTTTGGGTTCCTCTTGCGCATCATATACATATCCATCAACTTCATACCTACCAGCCCTGCAAAAATTGATTCAACTAGTCATGAAACATGACCTCAAAACACTAAATTAGCATAATAAAGAAACATAACAACACGCGAATCAATGTCAATCAGTACAAATAAATCTGCTTAAATATCACAGTCCCTTCAAACATCTCTAATTCGGAATCCGGTACCATTGTTTGGAATTTGAATTGGCCATCAGCCCTACCAATTACCAAATTTCGCATAATAAAGAAACGTGGGACCAGTTATATTTGTGAATAAATGTATGGGTAGTGAAAAATAGAAATTTCATAAACATACCCAAACCATCCACATGGTTGGAAGTAAAGTACAACTTTGTCGTTTGTTGTCAAGTTTGTCAAGACCATCTCCCCAGGTGAATCAACCCAAGTCCGTCCAAATATAAGGTTGTTAACTTTTGTGGGAGGTGGAACCAAATCCAAAACTACTCCATCTCTTTTGAGAGTCACCTTCGTCCTGCATTATGAAAACAAGCTGATAAACTATACCACAAAAACACGTGAAACCAAAGCATTAAATGCTTCAAACAGAATGAAAGATGACCAAACTCCTGATAGGAAAACTTCAACTCTAGATTCAATTACAGATGTTCAAACTTCAATACATTTTAGAAAGGATGATCATATAATGTGCCTGCCCTCGAAGAATATGTTTCAATTAATATAAGACAACATACAAGTATATAATGGTTTTTTAAGATGATAGTGTATTTAATTATTTTGAAATATAAGATGATACAATGATTCACTAGAAAGTAGAAACACCAAGAAAACTATAGAAAAAAGGATTTGGTGGCAAGAATTGGATGTCTACTTACCTCCCAACAGGATAGACATCGACAGAATTCCCCAAAAATTTAGTCTTCAATTTTGAAGTCACATCATAAGTAAAATGCTCATTCTCAGCATGCCCTGCACTCATTGGAGGGTGATGACTTACCTGAAATGAAAACCAATGAAGAGTCCATAATTCAATCAATAATATAACTTATAGAACCTACAAACCATGTGCACTTAGGCACCATGGTAATTGCACGGGAAGAAACTACAGCAGGAAATACTAGCCTGATTTTTTTAAAAGTTTTTTTATTTTTATTGTTTCAAGAAGAATACTAGCTTGATTATGTGCAGCCTTAAAAATAGGCATAACCTCATTCTCAACAAAAGGGACATGAGCAAATAAAACTGATATAATATGCACAAAAAAAAATGCTATATATGTCTTTTTTCGTAATTCACCTGCTCAGCAATAAATGTAATCCCATCATGATTAACCATTTCATATGTCTCCCCCAGGATGGGATTAAAAGGCTTCCATGTCCTTTGGTACGCAAAATAGACAGAAATGGCCCATGAAGCTGAAAAGATAACAAGAGGTTGATAATTAATATGTCACCCCCAATTCCCATCACATAATCATTGACACAGAAGACAACACTTACATGCATACACCATCCGCATGTAGGGATCCTCACATTGGTCAGCCAGATCTAACAAGTGGCAATACTCCATCAACTGCCACAAGCAATGCATAATTTTTAACATTCTGCATACAAGAGGTATCGACAAATACATAACATATCACACAGATTCACTTACATTGAAAACAATATCGAGTATATAGGTAGAAAAATCCTGTCTATAATACCGATATACATCATAGTAAAAAGTCGTATTCATATTATGAAAATATTCTACTTACAATTAAATCTCTTTAAAATAGGATGGGACCATTGAATCAGAAAATTTCCTTGATAACATGTACACTAGACTGTAATCATTTCTCATGCTTGCGGCAGACACTCAAATCAGGTTTTCAGCAAGCTAAAGAATGCTTTTATTCAAGTTCAAATTAAGCGTGTTCCTTTTCAATTAATCACAATAACCATCAAGATCAAGATATCCTATTTCACAATGGTTTGGAAACAGTTTACACTTCACAACATACCACATTCAGAGTTTTATCACATAGTGTATTTATTATCCATCATAGCATATAGCATTATGGTATGTGCCATCACCTAAAATATCTAAATTAAAATCATGGTTTAATATTTTTAAGTGTAAGCCTCGCAACCCTCCTACATCCAGGTAAAACAGTGCCAATGAACTTTTCACTATAGATGGTGCGGAACCTTTCAGATGATCAAAACAAGAAAAGTCAATGGGAAGTTTTTTTTAAAAAAAAGTGTAATGTCATCAACCTAACTGAGTAACACTACTGTTTGAGATGATAATATAACTTAATTCCATATCATTCTAAAAAGCATGTACAAACCTCTGCCATCTTTTGAATCATTGTCATTGGTTCAAATATGATGACTGGAAGTGTCACCATTGATGTAACATCGGAACCTATATATTTTTGCATCATCTTCCAGTAACCGTCTCGATCCTGCACAGAAGCATGGAAAAAAAAAAAACAGATAATTAACATAAGATAAATTCAGCCAAAAAAATGTATCACCATAAGACAAATTCATAGATGGACACGTTAAAAAAAAATTTCTCCAATAAATAATGAACAGCTATTCCTATTCTCCCTTACTTCTATCCCTGAGCCAAACCAAGGATTAGAATTGGGGAATGATCCACTATATAGCCTCAATACAATCAAACCAAGGATTATAAATAGGGAATGCCCTTGTACATAACCTCAATATTATCATTCGTAACTCCAATGTCACCTTATAAACTCCCTATCATATCAATGTCTATGCACTATGCACAATAAATATTGTATACATTGTTGTATATGCATATCAAAATCTTGTATATACTCCAATATGGTGACATTTGGGGCAATAAGATTGTCCTTACATAACAGCATTCTTCATACGGTTTGTAACTTTTATCATTGGATACTATATGAAGATCATAGCTCCCATCTATTCCTTGTCAAAAGATTTAAAGAAAAGAAACTTCATGTCCACGTGAAACTTCTACCAAAATCATAAAGCTAAGATCAAGTTTCACCATTATATGTTTCAGCAGAACTTTTCTGTTAGACTCCAAACTGTTTCCATCACTCCATTGAATCTCAACTGCTCTTTACAAGAACAAACAAAATTACAGACGCTCAAGAAAAAAGGAATGTGAAATGAATATGCATACATCCCTCATCTTCATCCAGCAAACAAGAACATACTTTTATTGTGCATGACCACCCATTTTAAATAATTTTAACCATGGGAATTCCACTTTCCTTGGGAATCTTTATTACAGATGAAATCTAAATCTACAAAAATGAAGGTCATAAAGACAACTTAAGCATTTGTAAGGAAGGGGTTTCTCTTTAAGGTGACCATTATTTAAGATGGTTCAAGAGGATCATTTTCGTTTGATTTCTCTCTGTCTGGAAAGACTTCATGTCCTCGTCCTAATAAATGTTTACCAATTTGTACAATTTCATGAACGCGCCTATCCTATCCAAGAATCTGAAAGAGATCTTTATTATGTCATTCAGTCTCAGATACTCTCCAAAAAGTATCGTAGCTGATATGAGTAAAGCCAAAATCACATGCATTTCAATCAATCTTCCATTTACTGGTTGATAAAATCATATCACAGACTGATTCCATGATGTCGAGAACATGAAATTGACATCCTCCCTTAAGACTGATTCATCCTATACTGACCATTCCCCTTCTTCTCCCTATGCCATTTTGATCTCATTCCCATGGCCTACTATACTCTAAATTTCATTCAGCTTCAGGCAGGCTGCACCTGGTTCACACTTTCAGTTTTCACATACAGGCAAAGATGGAGGACCCGTGACCTGACATTTCTATGCAGAAAGTGATATAAGAGAGCTCCAAACTTGCATGCTTTTAAACATGAAAAGATTTCAGCCTCCTTTATCAATTAATAAATAACAACATGACCTCAACAGAAATAGACAATCATTCAAAAAGAAAAACTTCACATGAACAATAATTCAATCCTCATGCACACAAATAATAGCTAACCAACGCATCAAAATTTCTACAAATAAATAACAAGAACGAAAAATCACCTCCTGCTTCCACCTTCCTCTTTGAGCTTCCTCCTCAGCATCTTCCGTTCCTCCCTCCGGATTTATCACTTCCAACCCCTCATAACCCAGCATCCTAACAAACACAGACAAAAAAAACAAAATCAAAATTCATACTGGTAATTAAAGATCCGCAAATAAGAGAACACCAAATCCAATAGCGGATAATCAACATCGCAACCCATGTTTTGAATGGTATGATTAACAGAATCATCACTAATTTTATAAGAAATGTCCAGTAATTAAGTATCAACAAAAAATGGCCAAAATTAGGGTTTCGAAACGCCAGCTAAAGCTCCCAATTCGACGAATATCAACAAAAACACATCACACAACAAAATCAAATGAAAACGAGACAAGATCGAAGTACCCGTTCACGGATCTGTGCATGGCGCTTCCGATGCTCGAGAAGCCCGCGGCGATCGACGAGAAGAACCCCCCCTGATTCGGATTGGACGCCATTTCTGGCAATCAAAATTCAAAAACCCTTCCAATTCGGGCGAACGAACGGTCCGATCCTCCGATCAATCGATCGATCTGGTGTTTCCGAGAGCGATCGAAACAGAATTCCGAGACGGAGCGGGAGACCCCGATCAGACGGCGGTCCCGATGATTTTTGAATGGGAGGGCCGGCGACAATTCACTCTGAAGAATCTGATACGTTTCGATTCACTGACAAAACTGTCCCCTCGCTTTTTCGGAAATGACGCGCTTATCCACCCCGTCTTTGTGGGTGTGATCATGATCACTTATATTGTCACGCCTGTGGATTTCGTTATTTCACTCCCAAAGTATGATCTTGACCGTTGATTACTCATTGATCGGTTCAGGATGTCGTGAATGTGTCGACGTTTTATTTGTAGGGGAGGGTTTTATATTGAGGTGTCAGGTTTTGAAATTTGAATATTGATGTGGTGATGAAGATGACGATATTGCCCTTAACATGCTTTTAAAAGATCTTCAGCTGTTGATTCGATTCTCTGTCATTGGTAATTCGTGTAAAGATGGCCGAAAGTTCGCATTTGAAAATGAAAGTGAAAATTAAACTTTGGGATGTACGGGAAAGTCAATTTATATAATAAAATAAGGTTCAACACTGTTCAAGTTCTTAGAGACAAAAGTTTTCACGGATTTATAATTCGTATACATCCTTATTAGCAATGTCTTAAAAAAAAACTCATAAAAAAACTTATATACATTATTAGTTTCAACAAAAATTAATCATAATCCAATCTATCATATTTAACTTTAACTTATAACAATGAAATGATTATATTATCTTTAAATTTTTAATCATTTTCAACCAACACCTCAATGAAAATGAAGAAACATAAAGTCTTACAAGGAATAATTTGATCTTTTGCATAAACTAATTTATTATTATGATTGTTTATGGAAACTATAATGTTTTCTATAATTACATGGTAATAAAATATTTTGACAAATTTGAATGAAAATTTAACCAAAAATAATAATTAGATTTTTGTGAATTTTCAAGGGCTCACATGTTTGCCCAACTTTCACATAGACTTATATGGGGATTATCCATATTTGCGGGGATGTAAATATCTTTAACCCAATAAATTAATTTGATTTTAATAAAAAAAACTTGAAGGATTATAGTCTAACTATCTTTAATATTATTAGTTCTATTTATACTTCACAAATGAATATATATAAATTTAGGTAAGTATGTTAATTATTTAAAAATATATATCTGTTCTGAATGTGTCTTAAAAAAATCAAGAATTATCTCATGTTTGAATATTTGGATGTGGGGATCAGTGTATCTATCTAAAAATGTTTGAATATGATATATCTTACAAATTTGTATATTTATTTTTATTATATATTATTCATATTTAGTCACAGTTACGCAGATATAGATAATCATTAGATTGATCCTCTGTATGTTGTATGGAAGAGAATAAATAATAAATTTTTAATTCTCATATCCCTCTCTTATCAATTATTTGAAAACAAATGGATCTAATCCAAATTTGTAAGATCAGATATCTAAGCCCGCGTCATTTAAGATAAGATAAAAATATCCGATCCATATTTGAACATGTTTGACTCAGGAATAAAAATGAGATTATTAAAAAAATATATAACTAGTTATAGTAACATCCTTGAACAAATGCTATTTTTAAGTAAAGAAATGAGGTTAATCTAACAATTGATATCATAATGTACAGCATTATATCATCAAATATTAATGAGTAAAAAAATCAAATTGCTCCTTCACATTCTCGTAGGCCAAGTAGCCTAACAAAGTTTTTTTTTTCTTTTTCTAGCACTACGCGGTTACATATATTTTATAGATAAAATATTTTATTTTGTTGAAAATATATCAAATAGTGGCTATGCTTGCTTTTAAATTAAATTAGATATCACATGTGCACGTTGTATCGCTAAATATTTTTGTTCTTACGCAATTTACATGAACAAGCATTTGAAAAATCGAATAACGTGGACGGCCATGTGTGGATAAGCAGGTCCGAGCTTCGGAGCTTCCATCATCTAAAATACCTTAACGTGTTTGTATGTCGCCCATGTGAAGAGTGACTCGCGAACATGGAACAATCCATTCTCACGTTGGATAGGAATAGAAATATAATACAAAAAAAGTAGGTTAGAATAGGAAAGAAAATCAACACATTCTTGAGCTTTATGCTTCCACTTTGATAGATAATTAAGTTATTACTGACTATTTTATTATAAATAAAGAGAAAATAATTTTATATTTGACTGTGTTTTGATTTTTTTCTCGTTGGGAAGCGTAATAATAAAGTTTTTGTTATTTTAAATAAAATGTATCGATAAAGAATTTATGAAAAGTGAAAAAATGATAACAGTTAATTTATAAGAGGTAACGACAGTTGATTTGACTGTGGGCTTCACATTTTCTTTTGGGATAAATAATCTTGAATAACTTAATTTCAAGGGGTTAGTTTATTCTTGAGCATACAGATTCTCATTTATTTCAATTATCCAAACAACCTTAAAACCCCTTAGTTTATTCTATCATATCCCTGGTTATTCTTCCTCTTATTCTTCATTCCAAGCATGCCATAAAGGGCTTCATAATGTGAAATGACTTGAATGAATAGAGTGTTGTTACGACCATAGATAATATAACATGGGTTTACTATCCAGGTGACAAATGACTTTATGAGGCTTGTGGAATTAATTACCGAATACATGTCTAATAATGTCCTTTCTCCTTCCAAACCCCATTCAGGATTTCTAACCCTATTTGAAATATACATGAAGGAATTATCTATTTTTGTTTTGAAAATAAAAAACCTTGAAAACTAAAATATAGGTGAGAAATTGATATATAACACATATCACACGAAGGTTGTATGAGCTGATTTCTCCATGAAGGCTTTAGACTGTCAACAACAATTGAGCTTTTGGTATATATGATCTTCTTTTATACTCTTCCTTAAAAGCCCGTAGGGTCCAAATTTAGATCCCTATTAGCCTTAACATAAGATAACTTATTGGAACTAAAATAAACCACACATTTGAGGGGATAACTAAAGCCACCCACTGGGTGAGAACCCCACCCCTGAAAAAAAAAGTGGGTGGTGTGCTCCTCAAGTAAAAAAAAGAAGAGAGGGGAAAAAAGAAAGAAAGAGAGAGAAGTGGTTGGGAGGGAGGCGGCAAGCGGTGGCGAAGATTGGTTGGCCACTCGGTTATAGTCACCGCTATTTCCATCTTATCTTACAGTTGCCACCCGTCACCTCTGTCCTTTCCCCTCCTTTTATCTCCCCCCCCCCCCCCACTCCATTGTGTCCTCCCTTGTCGCCGCCACTCTCCGTTCACTTCCGCCACTCTCACCATCTCAGTCACCCTCGGTACCCTTTTTTCTCTCTCTTATTTTTTTTTATTTGAAGATAGGAACCCCACCCCTAAAAAATGAAAAAAAAGGATAAACACGGGGTGTGTTTCCATGTTAAAGAAGGTCAAAGAAGTCCAGGACAAAAAAGTAAAAACCGATCCTTCATGGGCTATTGCGGTACAAATATATAATACCAGTTTTCCGGGAAAGCCGAAGACTCACGTGCCCACTCGTCACGCCACCTCAGCCAACTGACCTCCTTTCATAAGTAGGACCCCTCATATCACGTGCTCGCACGTGCATTCCCACCCCTGCCAGCTCAATCGCAGAATTCAAAAATCCAAAAAATCGCTGTCCCTATAAAAGATAACCAACGGTTCAGATTGATCAATTCAAACCCACTATGACTGAAGGAGCATTTTAACAACCGTGACTCGCGGTTCACGAAAACCAGTCAAAGTCGACACTCGACAACGATAAGAAAAGGCAGCGACGAGCGGTCGCACGTGCGAACCAATCCATCGGTCGTCACTTCCAAAACCCTAGCTTTTCGATCTCCGGCGATGAAGGAGGCGAAGTCGTCCAGGCTTCACCTCCATCACCAGCAGCCGAACGGGCACGTCCTGCCGTTCAAGCTGGCGAGGTTGCTCGATCCCGAGGCGTCCTGGGACAAGGTAATGGTTCTCAAGGCGTCCCATGCCGTCCGATTCAAATCTTGTGGAGCAGAGACTCATCTGTTGATTCCTTTTTTGAATCCGCGCAGGATCAATTGGGGGATGTACTGCATTGGATTCGACAAGTGTTGGGTCTTGTATGTGGACTTCTTTGGGGGGCGATTCCGCTCGTCGGGGCTATATGGATTGTTGTGTAAGTTAGGTTCACGTATTAAATCTGTTTTTCGTGATGCGTATGTCTTGTGGTGCATTAATTTTGTTGTTAGGACGACTCTTTTATTTGGCTGTGTTTAGCGATTTAGACAGTGAAAATTAAAAGTTTCTTGATTTTTATTTGGTGAAGTTTGTTGGCGTAATTAATCGGGACCCATATTTCAAGCAGTTCATTGAATCGTAAAGGCTCAATGAAGACCCTGTTATCTTTTACTCTGGGCAGTTCATCTTAGGGTCCAAAATTTGATTGTAGGGGAGATTTTAACTACAGGAGTTTATATGGTAGATATTGTGGTTTCTTTTTAGTTCCCTTCAGATGATCAAACCATTTCTTGCTGTAATTAGTATTATTTTTTCATTATTTTGATGAAAGGTGGGATGCCTGATAAATTTCACAAATGTGGTAAGCACCTTAATTAAAGGGACTTCATAAACGCTCTATCAAACATGAAGTTTTTTCAACATAAAAGTGACATTTCATAAATACTCTGATAAATGTCATGGTGAAGTTTTTTGCTGCTGGTATTTATTCTTTGAGAATAATATTTGACAATGCTATTTTCCAATTTAATTGAGCTCTGAAATCTATCTAGTCGTCTGTCTGCCTCCTCCATAAGTTTTGGCTTTGTTGTTTCATGTTTGCTGTAGAAGATGACACTTACTCTTTCTTGAACCTATTGACTTTGTTTCTTATAGGATTACGAATTACATGGTGACTATAGGAGATAGCATTATATCTATCAATCTCATTCTTCTTCTTCTTTTCAAATAATAGTGCATGAAAACAAAACTAGGACCATGGATGAATGTTAATAGAATTAGTGCATTAGTAATTGAGGTCAGAACATTTATTTAATGTAGCCCTTATATTGAAGAGCTCCATGGGCTTCAATAGAGAATATTTGAGGAGAGGTCTCTTTTAAAGTGCAATGATACCCATTAATTAATTTTGTAAGTTAGTGGACATTCTTCTGGATGAATCGACATTCGAGCAAGCTACATTCACAAGCATTTCCTCAAATGCAATCTTTATCAACAGCATAACTCACAGTCTCTAATACTTGCCACTTTCCAGATTCCTGGTGATATCTTCTGGGTTCATCTATGGCTACTATGTACATGTATTGAAGATTGATGAAGAAGAATTTGGAGGTCATGGAGTCCTGCTTCAAGAAGGCTTGTTTGCATCATTGACACTCTTCCTGGTAATATATCTTTCGATTCTTTGCTTATATATACTGAATTGTAATGTTTTAGTATGGTGGACCACAATGGAGTTGGTAGCCTGGCCTTTAATGAACCCTATCTTATGCTATCCTTTTTGAAAATAAAAATAAAAATAGGAGCTATTCACTTGAACTTTATAGCCTGGTGAAATCTCCAAGATGAAGTGGACAAAGCATTGGAGTGTCCTAAGAACACAGGATATGAGACATCTTCAAAATAAAAGAAAAGGGAGTAACTCGTAAGAATGGTTTTAGGATGAACAAAATCACATAGAGAAAAAGAAATGTAAGCTCCTTTATGCATGAAAAACACCATCCTCATTTATCCTCACAAGTCACAACAGAGGCCTGTAAAAACAATGCTCCAATCTCTAAATGAAACAGATTCCTTAAGCATTTCCACTTCAGGCTCAGGCCTCCCTTTGCTATGTTTTTGTCATTCCTAGTCAACCGCCCAACATATAGCATACACCATCCTAAAAGTTGATATTACTCAGAAAATTATCTACATTGTATTTTTGCGCCCCCCCCCCCCCCCCAAGATAAATTTGTATAATCTATAAGCCACTTAACCATCAACCTACAACCACATGGCATATTTGCATATAAAATGATCTACCAATTTTTAATATCTACTTACCATTTTATAAGGAACTAAAGCAACCATGGTTTCATCATGAAGCAAAATTAATAAGATCTGATTAGACGACAAGTATATTCACCATTTTCAATAATGTAGAGACTTGACTACAAAAAAAATTTGACTACAAAAAATTTTTCATCAAGCTGGATCGGTTATACAGTCATTGAGCTAATATAGACCTACCTTGGAGCTATGCTATTGAATTCCTATCTGATTGCTTATACTGATTTGGTAGCAGAAGACTCAAATTTGGATTTTTTTTGGCAGCTCGCGTGGATTCTAGTGTATAGCTTGGTGCATTTTTAAACAAATGTTAATCAGCAGCCCAAGAGCTAATTTTCAGCAAGAGGTACAATTTCTTTGGAGCAATAGGTTTTTGGTTCCTTTGGCATGGAATTCATATTTGGTTGTGCCCTCAAAGGGAGGGAAAGAAAGACTTGGACATCAGATGAAAGCCCTCTAGTTGGTTACTCTCTTTCCTGTGTATATTTTTGTTACAATGATACATGTATTAGTTAAAAAAATACACATCGGATCTGTGAAACTCGAAACTCAGAGCTCAATACTGTTTAGGAAACCTTTGAGCTTTTTTTTTCTTCTAGAAAAATGTTATGCTCAGTTTTTTGGAGTCATTTTTGCATATTGCATCTATTTTGATTTTTTAAAAATATATACTTTTATCTAATGAAATATATCTTATTCATATAAAAAAATGATGCATGCACTCCTATGAATTGAATATAAATGTATATATTCTTACCCTTTTCATAATGGAGTATATACTGATAAGAGTATATATTGCGTGGTGATTTCAAAAACCTTGTGATTGCAAAAAAGACTACGGATGCATTTGGTTGCACGATTGCAAAACTAATTTTAGGTAAAAGCTGAGTTTAAAACTGATTTTGCAGAAGACTGTTTCTCCGCAGCTTCTGAAAAACTCATGTTTTGAGCGCTTTTTTCATAGATATTTGTTTGTAGCTTTTAGCTCTATTTTTTCTGTTTGGAAATAAGTTTGGGAAAAATAACTTTATATAAATTCAAAAGTTGTCTAAACCCGTTTTTAAATGGGTCCTAACAAATATGTCAACCCTCTTGTTCTTCTTTTTCCCTTCCGGTGTCGGTGTGTTGATCCAGTTGGTTTACAAGGCTCACAAAAGGGGTGGGAACATGGAGGATATGCCTATAATATCTTATCTTTGCATGTTTGGGTCCTCTGTATGAAAGTCTCATGGGATCCTTAAAGACACTTAATGAAAAAATGTCACATAAGTAATAAAAAATCATCCCAGTAAGAGATATCTTTATTTTGTTTGATATCGTAATTTAAGTAAATAAAATGACATGATTTTATTATGTGTCACATGAATCCTTCATGACCTTCACATAATGCATATTATGTTCGGTTGCGTCCCGCATGGCCTTGGTGAGGCGGTAGTGGACACCCCCTTTTCTTTAAAACAGCCCATGTGGGCTGGGGCTCAGTGGGCTTTAGCCCCATGATAGTTAAATGGGTGGATCTATAATGGTCCAGGTAGTTGTACTAATTATCACGAATATGTTTGTTCTAGTATGCGAGGGACTTTGTAGCCCCTTTAGGGGCCTTTGAAAACCAAAATAAATATATATGCTATGTTTGGTTGCGGATCAATGGAGGGATATGTATATTTGTTAGGGTTGCAACTCGGGCAGGTTGGGTTCGGGTTGATTCTAACCTGAACTCAATCCGAATTTTAAACTATTTAACATTAACCTGACCCAACCTGATTTTCAACCCGGTTACTCTAATCCGAACCCAACCCGTAGTAAAAGAAACCAACCCGTATCAACCTGAAGAACCTGATTTCTTGTAGACAATGAACCACTTGAAAAAGACAATGAAACCAACCCGGTTACTCGGGCAGGTTGGGTTCGGGTTGACTCTAACCTGAACCCAATCCGAATTTTAAACTATTTAACATTAACCCGACCCAACCTGATTTTCAACCCGGTTACTCTAATCCGAACCCAACCCGTAGTAAAAGAAACCAACCCGTATCAACCTGAAGAACCTGATTTCTTGTAGACAATGAACCACTTGAAAAAGAAAAATCACATCAAACACGAATAACACTCATAAATCTGAAAAAAAATCAAAACAAAACAAATTAAAGAAACTGATATAAAAAAAAATTTCAATGCCACATAATGATCTAGAATCAACTCACAATGAAACTAAAAACAATTCCATTTTAACTTGAATGATGTTTGATGTCTCTCAGTGGTTGATGATCTCCCCAGCAACCCACACATTTATGATTTACGTATGTAAAAAAAAAAAAAAAAGACGACATTCTGCAGTCTTTCTAATCTTGGCAACGGCCGCCTCCGACTTTAATGTTTCTTTTCAAAATAGATTGAAATTTTTTAGACAAAGAAGAGGAATTGCGGATCAAAGAAAAAGGGGAAATGAAAACTTGAAATGTGCGGCTAGGGTTGGGGAGTGTGAAATGAAAGAAGAGGAAATAAAACACATGAACGGTCCAGATTAGATATCAAGAATTGAATGGTCATGATTTTTTCTGTTTTATTGTTAGTTACGGGTTCCGGGTTGGGTCGGGTTTTAAGTAATGACAACTCAAACTCAATCCGATTTCTAACCTAACTTGAATTTATTAACCTGAACCCGAACCCGATTTTTACAACCCAACCCATGTAAAAATCGGGTTCAACCCGTCGGATTCAGATTGGACCCGATCCAAGTTGCAGCCATAATATTTGTTAGTATCCATAGGAGGAGGGAGACATGGAAGATGAGAGAGGGAGCACTGGGCGTGTTGGCCCGTTCTGTGAATCCTAAACCGAAATCAGCCTGTCTAGTTGGTCTGGGTATATACTTGCTTAATGTAGTATATAATATTACAAAAAATAAAGCATATATATTTTTCTTGCAATTTTTTATTAAATTTTTTCATACACTGTATTAGTGATATGTATAAAACATTGGGTGTTATCTTTAGACTGTAAATGGGGCTGTAAAACTGATACAGTATATCAATGTCCTTTTATGAAGAAAAAAAAGATAGAAAAAATTACACCTAGCCCGTGGTCTCATGGAGGGTTCAACACGCAAAATGACCAAGGCTGTGATTAGTCTGTTCAAATCTAGGGGCTAATTTGTAAGCTGAGAAAATTTTTCATGGATTGTTTAGATAAATTTAGAAGTTGAATTGACTTTTCTAGTACTCTTTCGACTTCCTTCCAATCCTATCACTTTTAAATACAAGTTCTTAAAGCATTGTTACACTCTCAAGTCTCAATGTCTCAATCTGTTATAGTCTCGTGTATATTTTTAGCTACTTGCACTTACTATAAGAAGATATATATATTTTGTTAATTTTTTTATAAAAACACATGCCTCATTGATGATATATATATATATAGTATTTTCCTATGAGGATGTTTGGACATTGTTGTTACATGTTGACCTTGTATTAATTTTTTTTTGTTAGATTGTTTTAGTTTCTTTAGCCATCTGTTTATTTCTTTAGATGAAATATATAATTTATTTCATCAAAGTTGAACATTAATTAAAGCGGTGAAATAAGTTATTTTGGGGTAGATAACTACTTCAGTGTAGATAACTATACCAATAGCATAAATTATTTTCTGTTTAGTTCTTTTTTTAGTTATTCTCAATGAATAATAAATAACGTTTTTTTTAATTTGATTGACCATAGATTTGGATAGAAGTAGATAAAGAGTAAATATGAAAAAATGATTTAATATGTAACTCTCTTATTTATAAGAGATGATAATAAGAGCTCTTTAAGTTTATACCAACAAAATAAATTGAGTAATGTAACATAATTAAATGAAGATCTATAACACCAATAAAAATTTATTCCCACTTTCACATGTTTGTTCATCCCCCCCCCCCTCCGTTTTCCCGGGGAGATTTTTTTTTTGAATAAGTAATCGGCTATAGCCTTTTGAAAATTCATTAAGAAGCCACATCCCAAAGTAAATATGGCTGACTAGATGGGGGACAACTCAACTAGTAACCTTACATGCAGAACAAAAACCAAAACTAAGCAAAAAAAAAGCCCCAGCAAAGAGGATTTTATTGATGCCGTCAGACCGGGGCTGATACACTAGCCATCAATCACCAATTTTTCCCCGAACAATACCACCCGAGCTCCTGCATATTATTTTTCCCAAGCAATGATAAAGAACAACGCTGATTCCAAAACATTTTCTAGGTAAATTCTTGTGTTACGGAAGATCCAACCGTTTTGCGCGAGCCATATAGCACACACAACCGCCGGGAACAATGATTGTGACACCTTAGCTCGAGGACTCCTATCCGAGATGTTAACTCACAAAAAAAGAAAGAAAAAAAAGAAAAACGAGGGGCTAACTGAAAAAAAAGGAGGCGAGGGCATTTTAGCAAAACAAAAGTACACACAATCTTCGTTTCAAGGAAGAGAGAAATGGCGCGCATTCGTTCATGCGGTCGGCACTGGATGCACTTCCGTACCCGTACGGACCCAAAACCAAATCCACCGATACAGTTAAACATTTCCCCTTCAAATCCGTGCCTATAAAATGCCCCCACGTTTCCCTCCCCTTTCGATTTCTTCGAACCCTCTCTCTCTCTCTCACACACACACTCTCTGTCCCACCATTAAAGCTTTCAACAGGAGCTCTTGCGAAGATAATCATGTTCTCCATCCTCGCAGATCTCTCCAATACGGAGGGGATTCCGGATCAGGTAACAGACACTCTGATCCGATCATCTTCTTTGTTTGCGAAGATTTGAAGCTTTTTTCGTTCAAGATTCAGATTCGGCCTCTCTCTCTCCTCACGAAACTCTGTTTTTGCCCCCCAATCGATCGCAGCGACGGCGACGATTCGATTCGGAATCGGAATCGATCGGCGATCCCGACCTCTGGGAGTCGAGACCCAAGAAATCGTGATCCGATCGTCGGACGGCGGAGCATCGAAGGAGAGGCTGAGATCGACGCCTCCCCTCGTCCGCGCCGCCAAGGTGAGCTCGCAATGACCAATGAGAGCTGCCACGTGTCGTGTTGTACTGTTGTGGAAGCTCACACGTGTCGGGTTTTCTGATACAGGCGGGAGACAAGGAGGTGATGCAGTTTCTGTTGAAGACGAAGAAGGCTGACGTCAACGAGGCTGACGTCAACGGGAACGGCCCGCTTCACTGGTGCCTCAGGAAGAGCTCCCCTGCTTCCAAGGACGCCAGGTGAAATGACTTCGCTTTTGTGGGGTGATTTGCAAGAATCACCTGGAGGGGTATTTATTTTTTGTCTGGAAAACCCTTGTCTACACTTTAACAAAAAAATAAAAATAGAATAGAGCTTAGACATAATATTCATAATAATATGTACTAAAGGCCATTCTTTTGTAGTTTGAATTTGATTTTTTTTTAAATTTATGTTATTATGTATTGTGTGAAATGCATATTTCAATGACTTTTTACATTTTCTTTAAAGAGTATATATTCGACTACTAAAGTGTAAGCTCTATTACCATACTAAATTAGGATTACAAAGATGACTTTGTGTATCAACGTTTAATTTATAAACACCAAAAGTACTATTATCTTTAACTATTAGTATACATTTATCTATAAATACTAAATACAAGCAAAAACATTCTTAGCACATGATTTGAAATTTACAATTTGTAATGGAGGGTTGTTTTTGATATTTACATAGAAAATAACATATTATTTTAACTTCGGGGCTGGGGCATATGTGGACTTTACTGTTAACTAAAAGGGAATTTTTAGTCTTTATTTTTTCGGTATAGTAACTGTACCAAAGGCTGTATGTAAACATTATCCTTGAACATATGGAATTTACAAACATAAGTTTTAGACAGGGGCTTCTCAGATACCAGGGATTTTTTTGGGGTGTTATTTGAAAATAATCCTACATTATCGTGGCGAATTGTGTTTGCAGCATGGCATGTCTGCTGCTCAAGCACGGGGCTAGCGTTAGCCAGAAGAACAGGTTAGGGCTAACTTCTGTTCACTTAGCCGCGGGCAGTGGCAACTCCCAAGTATTGCAGGTTAATATTCTTCTATTCTTGGTCATCCTGAGTAATAAATAGCCCCCCTTTTGGGATCCCGGATAGAATGGATAGGTTTAGTAACAAATCTAGGATTGGTTGCCTTTTTTTTTATCCTTCATGATAGATTAAGAATAATGTATCATCTTTGTCTTAAAATTTTATAGGATAAGCACTTAAAAATATTACAACCTGATCATGATAGAATAATGCATTCAATGAATTATAACACCACATCATATGCCAGCGATAAATTTGTAAGTTCGCATTTTCATTCTACCCTCCTTCCCTGAATCCTATATGTAATGTACTCTGAGTCTTGATCCAGAGAATTTTGTCTAGGATCCCAAACAGGGGCTTATGAGTTATAGGAAAAAGCATTGCCCTTACACACTCTTGTTTCTTTACCAGATGCTCATGCTCATGGAGCCCGAGTGCACAAACATGGAATCCAAAACAGGGGAGACTCCATTGTTCTATGCTGTAAAGAATGACTCCATGGAATGTGCTGATATCCTGCTGCGCCACGGAGCCAAAACCAAAGTCCTCAACATCCGGTTAGATTACAGAAACTTGAGAATTGGATAAAAAAACAGTGCTAATGTTATTCTATTCATCCTTTGGAATGGAATGCTTGTAGTGGACAGAGAGCAGTGGACTTGGCGAGGTCACAGGAGATGCGGTCCATGCTTTATAAATCCTCCAAATACACCCCCTGTGAGTTCTTTTATAAGACTCTGCGGCGAGTGTTGGACGAACACTTCCTAATGCATTTCTGATTTTCAAATGCAGGCAATGACGGGAAGGAGAATGAGCGTATTGCCATACATGAAGACCCTACAGAAGATGACTGCTCTACTGAAAGGTGGGTTTGTGCCATTGCCAGTCATAGCAAATCTTGAGATGCCTTGAACCACTTGATGATGTGGTAACCGAAATTGCAGATCTTTTGATGATGATAACAATGTGGGTAACCGATCTGAGCCCTGGCAGACAGTCTGCCGATACCACTTATCCCGAAGAGGCTGCGCTCGAGGGTCCAAGTGCTACCACGCTCACGTAGAAAAGGAGATTCAACCAGCCTCTCACAGGTCAACAAGGTCTTCCAGACTGATCAATGTAAGTCAAGCCCAACGTTCACTGCTTTGATTTGAGTTGCATAGAATTCCTGAATCTGGTGTTCTGTGGTGCAGCCCGCACATGATCCCCAGAATGTCCACCGCAAGGTTTTCGTTGGTGGTCTCTCTCCCTCAGTTAACTCGGGTACTCTTGACTGGCTCTCCCCTTCAGATTAGTTATATGCTGAATTGCTATCTGATGCTGTGACTTGTGTTTCTTCCTGTACAAACAGCTGAATTGAAGGATTTCATGGAGGGGAAATTTGGGCCTGTTGAGAACGCCCTCGTGATCGAGAGCCAGGAGGGAGACAGTTGGCGCTCTCGGTGCTTCGGATTCGTCGTGTTCAAACGCGAGGAAACTGCGGAGGCTGCCATGAACGCCCACTTCGTCTCCATGTCGGGCAAGAAGGTCGAAGTCCGGGGTGCGGTCCCAAAGCAGAAATCGTCAGTAGAAGAGCAAGCGCAGAAGCTGCTGCCCTTGAAATCCCACGCTGAGAAGGAACCAATTGAAGCCAAGGTCTCAGAATCTGAAAGCCCACATCCCCTGCATTGGTTCAACAAGTTCAAGGAATGGTTCCCAAAGTACCTGAATGAGGCCTCAAAGAGGCTCCCGGAGGGAGAGCACTACCCACTCTCATCCCTCAAGGGGGACTTCCGCGCCACATGCGGGCTGGAGCTGAACCACGGCGACCTCGGCTACCTCAAGCTCAGCGACTTCATCCGCTCCCTTGACGGCAGCATGTGCCAGACAAAGGTCGTCCCCGTCATGGGAGGAGGCCCGGCCACCCACTTTGTCCTCCTCCCACACCTCCCAGTTTTGGACCCGCCGCCCACTGCTCAGCAGGAGCTGGAGATGCCCGTGATCGAGTCGCCCAAGCCCAGCCCCGACACGGAGGACATAGACATTGAAAAGCTGCTAAAGGAGGCGTTCGACGGCCACTTCGGACGCAATGCTGGTCGATTCAGAGCAGTTGGATCAGACAGACCTACAGAAGCTTACACCAATACAATGCAGTGCTTCCATTTTGCATTCTCTGAAAACTTCCAGTATCACATGTCATTGTGTAACAGAGGAGATCGGGACCGAACACCGCCTCGGGTGTTCATGCAGGACAAGCCATTCTCGTACTTCAACACAGAGTGGAACGCGTACCTGGTGAGCAATCAACACAACAATGTGGGATATGAAGAGGTTCGCTCTTTTTAATGGGTGATCTCTTCTTTCATTGCCTCCATTGCAGTTCGCTTGCCCACAATGCTGTCCTGGGGATGTGCCTGCTAACGAGCAGCAGCGATGCTATGCTGAGAAAGAGATGGTCTGGCCCCTCACATGCCGCATCTGCAGGAAGCATTTCTGGCGCCCGAACACAAGCTTCCCTCCTCTGGTGAGTCTGCTCTCTTGAATGTTAGTACTTAGTAGCAGTAGTGGTGGAGTTCCCCCTCTAAATGTTGTAAGATTACTTCAAATGCAGGGCATGCTGAAGAAAGGCCCATCGCTCTGAGTCGATCGAGCGATCGCATCTTCGTTTCTGTGGTATGTCTCTCTTTCTCCCCCCCCCCCCCCCAGAGATAATAGTTTGGTGTCCAGCACTGGAGGTGCGCTAAGCCCCTTCAGAATTTTGGTATGCAGTAGTCCACAGAGAAAGCATAGATTCATTCTTTTATGTAAATGGAGGAATACATAATATGGTAACCTCCAATTTTGGTTATTGTATATGGTGTATAGGATGATAGAGTAGCAGGAGGAATGGCTGAAGAGGGATCCCCCCATTCCTCCAATTTGGCTTATTTGTATAGGATATAAGCTACAGTGGGGTACCCAATTTTGGTGTGTAAAAAAAAAAACAAATATTTGATACATAAGATACATAATCTGTGCGCATTCACGTTCTGTGACTTCAAATTGAGTGCTTTTGCCATCACCAGTAACCTGAAGTGCAGTTCATAAACAGGTATCCATATCATCATTTGGAAATACTAGTCTTTCAAGATAGTAAAATTAAGTTAACAAGCTAAAGATTTTCTATTATTCTCCATACAAGATCAACGATAAACTATTACAAGACGATGATTCACCAAAAGAAAATTGACAATGAACAGTTACAAAATGTATGGGAAGATATAGAGATAGCTTATGTAGAAAAAAATTGCTTTGCCTGTCTCCTTTTCATTGTGTTGAGCCCCCGGGAGTGTCCCAGAGACTCTTACAACATGCTAAACACTTAACACAAGGCACAGGTGAAAAATATTCTGCTCATTTTTGTTGGTTTATGTACACCATCTCATCTATATGAGAAATTACAATGGAGTTCTTAACCTGGACTTTCTGTTTTTGCTATGAGAAAGAATGATTAATGTACATCTTCTGATCTGATTAACATTTGACGCAACCATTCACATCCGTCTCCATCTCTTTGTGGTGGACTGCTGAACCAGATAAACACGGCCATAAACCCATTGCCTTCCAGGCGCCAAAGTAGATCGCTGTATAAATGTAGAGACAACAGGAGAAGCTTATATTCACGGACCAGTTATGCACAAACATGCAACTTAAAATAAAAAAAACTGATGTGTTATATTTTCCTTCTACAAAGCTCAAACCAAATAAACCAAACAAATTACAAGACGAAGATGTGGATGGAAAAAGAACAGCCTTTTAATGGAATTCAATATTCCTACATTATGTCTTTCAAAAAAGGAATATTACAGTAATAAAACTGGGGGGCTTAGTTTATTAATGTGACCTAGCTAGTGTGTCAGGAACAAGGTTCCTTGACACCCATATCTACGTCGTCGGCAATTTATACAACACTCTGGTCATAGTTTTGTAAAAGCCTCTCTGTCATTTGTAACCTCTGCTCTTTCTTCTTCTTTTAAAATTTAGATAATTTTGTTACTTTATATGAGAATTTGCTCAGTTAATAACAAAAAAAGTAATTCTCATTCTTAAGAAAATTTTATTCATTGCAAATCAATGAAGTAATTCTCGTTGTAGTAGCCATGAGTAGATTGAAAAATAGTTAAGATCTTTTCAAGTATGATCCGGGAGTACAGTGCATGTGCCGTTAAATTTTAAAGCCCATGATTGAAAGATTAATTACGTACCTCAACCTTGGTGCGAAATTGAAGAGAACACTCGCACACGTGACATTCTATACTGTGAGGTGACCTATTCGACTGGTTTGCTTTCACAAATGCAAAGACCTGCAGTACCATGCATATCACAAAATCATAAATCAACAACTACATTCACCACAAGATTCGGTGCACCAAAAAAAAAAAAAAACAGTATGCATAAGAATTCTTCTCCCTTTTTAATTTTAGTGGAAAAGAAGCCATGCATCCGAACAGCTAATTCAACAGGCATACTATTCTTGATGCATACAGGCAATTGGATGTACACTTGTACAGACAAAAGATTATTGGTAACCTGTTTTGTTGTTGGGCTATGGAGTAGATATCAAAAGCAGGTCATGAATTAGATGGTTGGGAACTACCAACCATTCATGTTAAAAAAGCAAGCCTGGTACCAAAGGTATTCCACGAGCTGTATTGAATGTAGGCTGAGTGAGACTGAGAAGTTGAATTCCTTACACAATTCCACATAAACCATAGAATGACAAAATTTAAACAAAAAATTTGGGAATTTCATAATTGGAAGTCTGCAGTTGATTATAGCTGACCTCCTCCCCGCAGTTTGGGCATGATCCTTTCAGAGCCACCAGGTCATTTTTCCAAAGGCCTCGAAGTGCTCGGACTGTGAGAAGAAATGCATGTAAATAACAAGCCAGGATCATGAATGATGTTAAAATCCTAAGCAGTTATTTGCAAGCACTTATTGGTAACCACATGTATGAACACAAAATGGAAGCAAGAGTACTCTAGTGCACACATACTAATAATAAATAAAATGGACAGATCATCCAATCTTGGGGCATAGGATAATAATAAAAGTAAAGTCATTCCAACATGGAACAAGAAATTAGAGAAGTTTCTCTTCCAAAGCCAATATCGAACACATATAGCATTGTTGGCTTGAGAGGAGTTGCTTAAAGAAAAATCAGAAATTCATCATATGGCAATCATACGTATGCTGAGCATTGCACTGCCCGCGCCCCTATTAAGTGAAATGTTTAAATCAACACAAATTTGTCAACATTAGGACGCCAGAATCAGGTCTTCAATCCAAACACATAATGGTCATAGAGAGTACTCCGATCCTCAGCAACATGTTGAAACAAAACACAATATTCGATGTATCTGGACTCGAATGCGGATATAAGATGATGCTCAATGTGCTTAAAACAAGGCAAACATAAGATAACATATTATTTAAAAATGGCCCCCCAATAAGTGAATACCCTTCTCCAATCAAACTCTAATATGAGAAATTGCACTATTCAATCATGTTGAGTTTCATCAGTGACCAAACACCAACGGACATGCAAGGAAAATGAGAATATGATGCATGAACATCCATTTGAGATTCCAAGATTAGAGATTTGTAGTGAGACATCTTACCAGAAGCAGATGCAATAGGATATCCAATGACTGAACCGAATCCCATGAAAAGAGCAGCATTCAACATCTCTAAGAGTTCAAAAGCAGGTCTGCTGCTACTTGAGAAATATCTTGGGATGACGGCACTTTGATAAGCCATGCTAATCGTGTGGATGGTGGGCATAAGAAAAGCAAAACTGCCAAATGCGAGTAACAGCATCCAAACGCTTGCTAATGCTAAAACCTGTGAAGGATCTTCCTGTCCTACACGCAAGTCGCATATAAACTTCAATTGAGAAGAAAAAGGAAGATAAGGCCTTAACTGAAAAGTTAACCAGATGACAACAAAAAAGGGATACCTCTGCATCAGCATAAGTTGCCTGCCGCCTCAGGCTGCAACGAGGATATTTTACAACTGACTTCGAACCATACAACCGTAGCTTTAACTGTCACAAATATTTTTTTCCCACACACGATTTAGAATTATCTTTACTCTTGATTCATTACAGAAAAAAATGTAACACGTTACCTCTACTTTATCGAACATGTTATCAGCAATCAAAGGCTTCCCGCTGTAGTATGCCATTCGTGCCTGGTGATTGAAACAAGATGGAGACAGTGATAAATCTGATAATGCATATAATAACAACCGTTAAGCAAGAGAACACAACTTTTTTCAAAATTGAATACCAATTATGCCAACAGCTCTGTTTAAATGCACATGACAAAATAGCTATAGATATCATAGCTGCTCCGAGCAATAGTATGAACAATTTGTCGCATATATTAAACATCATGGCATAACCACATCAAGCACTTTTGTAACAATGACTTATAAATAAGTACAACTCTCAGGTACGCTACAGAGTATAATGTGCATGTCTTGACCACTGTTTATATTAATCTGGGGAAATCAATATAATCACCATCAAGTATCAATACAACTGTTCCCCAGTGGATATTGGTGGGTTTAACAGAACAGAGTTTCCAATTCAAGATCATTCTAGCAATGACCCATGACTGTTATATTTCACTCGTTTTTCAACCATGTCAATCCAAGTCTCTTAAAGAACTCCTCACTCTTAGTTGCGCAGCAATAATCCGGATACAGAGTCATTCCCACCAATTGTTGCACATGAAAAACCCACCTGAAACAACATCCTATTCTATCTTAGCCTCCACTCAAGATATCCTCAATTTCTTCATATTCAACTATTTGGACACCAAGTCTTTCCAACTCAGGCCATCATAACACCTTCATTTCAGCCACAATTCCCAAAGGACAAATTCTGATTACACATTTCAACAACAAAATTTACAACTTTCATTGAGTTTACAAGTGGTCCTTGATTAACACCAAAAGAATTCATCTTTTTTGTTCCTACTGTCCACCTCTTTGAAATATCAAACTAAGGTATACAAAATTTCAAAACCAAACAACAATCAATCTATCTATAGAAAATTATCCCCATTGAAGAACCCCCAAATACTTTAATTTGACTTCTCTTAAAATCCATCCTCAAAAAATTCGATCTTTAAAGGAACAATCATCACCTGTCGATAGAGGGCTTCGAGCGTTTCCTTGCTCGCCGACTCAATCGGCCCGACGAAGATGCACGACGGTCCCTCTGAGGCACCGGAGAGCGCGAACTCCTGCGGCGGAGACGCCGCTTCCGTCCTGTCCCCTCCGCCGCCAACTCCTCCAGCGAAGATCCTCGGCCTCGTCGAGATTCTCCTCCAGGCGACGTTGAAGGCGATCACGCTCTTCGGGTGGACCGGGCCGACGCCGGCCCGGGCCAGTTCGAGCTGGGCCGAACCGGTGGCGTGTGTGGGGAAGGAGCGGCACGTGCCGGCCATGAAAGGAGGAGCTGAAGCTGTGAAAGGCAGAAGCCACGGCCGCAAAAAAATATAAAGTACCGTGAAGGGCACTCGTTTGGTTTTGTATTTACGTGGATTGCCACACTCCATTTCTTACTTCCACGTATCTCCTTCTCTACCCTGTAAAGACCAATTACGCTCCTTCTTTTCAGTTTATGACATTCATATCCTTGTCATCTTTATCACGGGTGCAACTTGAGCCGAGGGTCATCATTTGACCCGAAGTCCAAAAACTCAGCCCGGACTCATTCAGGAGATGGACTGAGCTCGGGGCTCACTTTGAAGTCCGTGCTCAGCCCATAGGCATGCCTGAATCGAACCCATTTGAACTGACCAATAGGTCTGCTCACAAGCCTGTGAAAAGCCCCAAAAGAACTTTTTTGGTAGGGCTTTGAGGTCCACCTGTGGCCCAAGCCTAGGCTCGACCTGTCTAGACTTGTTCAGGAGATGAACCATGCTCGGGGCTCACTTTGAGGCCCGTGCTCGACCCATAGCCCTGCCTGAATTGAACCTGTTTGGACTAGTCTGTAGGCCCGCACATATGCTCGGTCTAGGGTCTGTGAAAGCCCCAAAAGAACTTGTTTGGTGGGGCTTTGAGGTCCACCTGTAGCCCAATCCATAGGTCCATTCAGGCCTAGGCCAGTGGGTAGGGCCTGATTTTTTTTTGCTCTGGCCGAGTCTGGGCCCTTTTTTCATGGGCCGGCCTGGGTGGTGATGCCTGACTTGATTTTTGAACGAATTTAGATTGATACTCCATTTGAATCTGTGGTGGGGTAAATTTTGTGATGGAGAACCTGGCGTAATATTATCGTGGATCCAAATATATTTTTGGCATTTGCATTTGAACTATTAATATAACGTTTTGGGTCTTTTTTTGTGTTAGAGAAGTTTCGGAAACAATGTTTCTCTACTGCTGCTTGCTTTTCTCAATCTGGACGTCCCTATCTTGATCCTCAATGGAACTTGAGATTTTAGCATTCAGATTCAATGTAAGTCTAAATATGAGTAAGTCACAACTAATTTGAGGTGAGTTTGGGTTAAAGTTTGGATAATCCAAACTTGAAAATAGTGAGTAAAAATTAGATATTTTTAGTCAAATTTTGTATAATTTTTAAATAAATGTTGAATTGTTTAATTTAATTTTACCTAAAATATATCATTTTATAATTTTATTTCTTTATTTTATCATTAATATTGTTTCTCATGTTTGTGTTTTTTTTTTTATTTTTTTGTTTTTACTAACTAAAACTCATACCACACATCTTTTCATTGAAAAAAAATAGTAAAAATCATCTAATGAGATATATGATTTAATAAAAAGTGTATATCGATCCATTTTGAATTGAATGAACCCATTTTTATAAGTGTAAGAAAAAATTTAATGAGATTTATACATGTATATACTTCACTTGATTTCTAATGAGAAACATAAAACTGTATTTTAAACTGTAAAATTTTTTTTTTCAACACCCTTTTTAACATTTGATCAAGTGGGATATGAATTGATACTCTCCTATTTCAGATTGGGTTTGGGGTTGAGCTCCAACCAAACCCGATTCACCACCCCTATATCCTATCAAGTTTGGACGGCTGAGATTATTTTCATGTGCAAATGATCGTACTGACCAATGGTCTAAGTTTTATAAGCCGTTGATTAAATCTTTCAACGGTGGATTCGATTGTGGTTGTATTTTACATGTTTTATATAATAGGCTCCTCTGTTTCTCGCTATTTATTTCGTTCGAAGCGCGCTCTTTGCATTGGATTCAATTTTTTTAGGGTTCCTGATCTGGTTGGGTTTATCTGTGTTGGAACTCAATATCGCCATGGACGATCCGTACGTATTTTTATCTGACACCGATTCCGCTCTCCGTAGAAGAAGAAATTAGGGTTTCTGAATGGGTGCTCATTTTTCCAGGTACCGTGACGAGGACGGCGAGCCATTGATGGACCCGGACGCGCCATCGGACCCTGAACTCTCGCCGGAGCCCGAGGACCCCTCTCTCGACGACGAAGACGACGATTGGCGGAGGGAGAGGTCGGTGACGCCGGTCTTCGACGCCTCCGCGTCGCCCGAGGCGGCGGCGTCGGCGGGGAAGGTCCGTAAGCGCCTCGTGAAGAAGAGCGACCGAAGGGAGAGTTCGACGGGGGGCTTCGATGAATATATGGACGATTCGGAGGGCGAGCAGACGAAGAAGAGAAAGTCGGCGGGATTGTCGTCTGGAGGAGGGAAGAAGGAGCGGAGGCTGAAGGGGGAGAAGAGGTTTGGGAAGGGATCAAATGGCCGCAGAGGTCGATATGGGTACAACGACGATGACGAAGGCGAGTCGGAGATACAGGAGATGTGGAACACGATCGCCGGCAATGATTCTGAGGTCAAATTTTGATTCTTCTCTTCATGCAATGGGTTTCTTTGGTTTTCATTCTTCATTAATTTTGCTTTGAATTGGGGTTACTTTATTTTTGAGTCATTTGGTCTGTTTTGGATCAAATTTGTATCTTTAGTTTTTCTATTCGATAGTTGTTGATTGTTATTATTATATATGTTAATGGTTAGCTGGTGTGGATGAAACTGAAATTTTTTCTGACATGTTTTAATTAAATAGAATGATCAGGAGGGCGTGAGGACTGTCGATGATGACAATTTCATCGATGATAGTGGCGTTGATCCTGCCCATCTTTATGGAAGTGACCACGAAGGTTCAGCTGGCAATGCTCCTCAGGTTTGAATGCTTGTTTATGGTTGTTTGTTTTCAGTTTCCCGTGTTTTCTGTGGTCCGGGGTATAGAAGTCTTGTCTTTGCTGTGTTTTTTTTTGTTATGTGGGTCATTGCCTTTGGTTTTATGTTTTGTTTGTCATATCAGAACTTCAAGATATAACCCAAGGACATAGTCACAAAGTTTGTGTATGAGAAATATGTGGTAAGGATTCTATTCGGTATGGTAGGGGTGTGCATTCATAAATGATGCGGATATTAGAACAGTAAAATTACAGAGATAATCAAACTGTTTAGTATGAGAAATACACACAAAAATGCGTTGGGTTTGGGCTAGTATTTTAAATTAAGAAGAATGTGGTATGCCATGTAAACTAAAATGATACTTGAATCTTGATTCTTGAAGATACCAAACATTGTTTAGTGTATAGAAGTGTCTTTGATTGACAAGTACCTGAGGCATTCAATCGCCGAACTTTCTGAACATTCGAAAAAGTTTAGAGTACTTTGTGCCTATACCCAAGTGTCGCATAAATAAGCTCTAAGGAGACATTGATAATATGCGCTTTCACCCTTCATAGGGAGAAGGAAAACACAATAATTAATGTTACTGATTGTTACAGGCTGAAGAGGGAGAGGAGGAGGATGAAATCAAGAAGCTCTTTAACAGTTGTAAGAAGAAGAAGAAGCCTGAGAAAACTCCTGCTGAAATCGCTCTGCTTGTTGAAAGTCTCATGGCAGAGCTGGAGGTCACGGCTGAAGAAGATGCCGAACTCAATCGGGAGGGCAAACCTGCAATCAATAAACTGAAGAAGTTGCCCATGTTAAAAGATGTCCTCTCAAAGTAAGAACTTACTGAATAGTGAATGTGTATAAATTGTTTTGTACTATGACTCAACATTCATGAGAAGCTATATCTATAATGAATTCTGATTGTTTTCTGCATGATTTAACATCCTGCAGGAAGCAACTTCACCATGAGTTTCTAGACCATGGAGTGCTAACGCTTCTAAAGAATTGGCTTGAACCTCTACCGGATGGTAGCTTGCCTAACATCAATATTCGAGAGGCCATCCTGAAGATATTGACTGATGTATTAACCTCCACTTTTTGTCTGAAAATGCTTTAGTAGCTATATTGAACATTGCATGGATAGGTCAAGGATGCATAGTGTTGATTTATGTGTTCTAGGAATGACTCGACTTGTGAGTGGTTCAATATCGGTTCATCCATCTGATGACAAGTTTGCTTTTCAACTTTTATGCGATGTTGATTGTGGCGTGCTTTCTCAATGGTGCAGCTTCCGATTGATCTAGAACAGTATGATAGGAGAGAGCAACTCAAGAAGAGTGGGCTTGGAAAGGTCAGTGTCATACTATCTCTAAATATGAAGATCTTATCTATTGAATGCTGCAATTTGACAGAAAATCGTTCTTGCTTCTTATTGTTGGCATATAGGTGGTCATGTTCCTGTCTAGGTCCGATGAGGAGACCACATCAAACAGAAAACTTGCAAAGGAGCTTGTGGACAAATGGGTAACTACTAACTATGCTTTATCTTTGAGGAATAACTTATATTTCTTTGTTAAAGATTAAGGTCTAAATCCTTAGACAAACATTATCCTGCTTATTCCAAATAAAATTATTCTAATTCTCAATGCAAATTTTCATCATTTTTTTTCCTGGGCCATGTTTACAGAGTCGCCCGATTTTCAACAAGAGCACTCGCTTTGAGGACATGAGAACCTATGATGATGAAAGAACACCCTTCCCCCGGTCATCCCTGAAGAAGTAAACTCTACTGTAACCTAATTTTTGTGTGTTGTGATCTTAAGTTATATCGTCCTTTTCTGATTGTCATTTATTTAGATATGTTGCTTCTAATCCGGTGGTCTTTTATATGTGCTTTTCAAAGACCTGCGACCAAAGATTCGGGCTTAAAATCGAGAGATGACAATTTTGATCTAGCTTCATTTTTTCAGTAAGTTGAACACTGCAGTGGTATCCCTCACGGATATCCCACTGCGTATATTAATAACTGCATGTCTAGCTTATCATCCCAATTTCCAAGCTTCACAATTACTCTTCCTGCATTTTTTTCAGGGGTTCAAAATCTGGCCAGTTAGCTTCTCGTCGGCATGCATCTAAGCCGGAAACCTTGGCCATGGATTTTGCTGTGCGTCCTCAATCAAAGATCGATCCAGAAGAAGTTAGAGCACGGTCTAAGCGAGTGGTGCATGACCAGCGTCGGCTGAAGGTTAGTCAATTGATGCAAACCACCACCCCCCCCCCCCCCCAAAAAAAAAAAAACACACACACACGCACTTTGATGCATAGAATTTGTTGATACGGTTATATTCATATCATTTTCTATTTGGTATACAGATGAACAAAAAATTGCAGCAGCTCAAGGGACCCAAAAAGAAGCAGCTTCAGGCATCCAAGCTGAGTGTGGAAGGGCGTGGTATGGTTAAGTTTCTGTAATCACTTTTTACATGCAGGCACAGATTAGTTGTTTTCTGTAATCACTTTTTACATATGCAGACACAAATTAGTTGTTCCTCTTTCAGATGAAAGGAAAAAAAAAATCTCTGTCGTTCAACCATGACCCAATGCTTACCTAACAGAAAAAATGGCATTGATGAGGTTACTAAATTATATCCCTTCGAGTTATATGAAAAGTCTAAGGCTCCGTTTGGAAACACAGATTGAAAAGTAGATTTTGGAATAAAGCTGCTTTTTAAGATGATTTTAGACCTTTGACTTTTTTGGATGCTTTTTTTTTAATTCAGGAATCAATACTTGGAAGGAATTTAATGTTTGGTAGAAAAAGTTGCTTTTCAATTCAAAAAATCGATTCCGACCAAAAATCGTTCTTTTTGAGATTTTAAAAACACGGATTTCGAGAGAGAAATTAAAAGGAATCCAGCTTTTGATTCCGCCGGAATCCGACCCGTTTGGTTGCGCGTTTGGGCGGAATCCGCTTTTTGAAAAAGCGGAATCCGTCCAACGCGGAACCAAACGGGGCCTAAAGTCATTGATGAGGTTACATTAAAATTGTAAATCTGATTCAACCAAGATCTCGTTTGATTCGTGTCATTTTAGGGTGGATTCTGATTTGATTTTGAGATTACTGGAAAAGTGTTAAAATCCACTATTTAGTTAGTGGTTATCTTGAAGAAAATGTAGGTCCCACAGGATTCAAAATCCATGTGGGAAGGAAAGTACGGGAATTTGATTACCACCAGTTTGGCAGGATTCTAAAAATTCGGGTGAATTATGTAATTGATTTTTTTAATAATCATTATACATCTAACAAATTAATTACATCTTAATAAAACATTTTCCTTTCTCTCTTTCTTTCTCACGGTTCATCTTTCTCTTGTTCATCTCAAAAACTCTATTAAAACCAGATATGATTTGATCTTTTCTCTCTTTATTTTCCACTATTTTATATATTTTTGGAGGAGGATTAAGATTTTACTGATATCCTAGATTTTATTCAAATAGTTGATTGGTATATTAGGGCTTTGATGTGTACGGTGGAAGAAATTCTTGTATATGAGGCGGATTATTAATAAAAAATTTTTAATTAGTGAACAACTTGCTTAATTTGAGTTGTAGTAGATGTCTAAGAGGGTTAAATATTTTATCATTTGTCTTCGAAACTTAAAAAATATGTTTTATTTTAGGTTATTAATATTCCGTTTGAAGTTTTAAGGAGAGTTCATAATTTTATTTAGGAAGATTACTCTTATTATGTGTTTAATTATATAAACGGTTGTTTTATTTATTTACATTTGTTAAATATTTATAAAAAAATTACTCATTTTTTATAATTGTCATATGGGTAAATAATAAATTTTGCAAGTAGATGTATAAGACTATTAGTAGGGGCATTTTAGACTCTTAAACCAAATTTTTTTATCATTGTAGCGAATAAAATGTTCTTACAAATTATTATGATATCTCGAAGAGCAATCAAAATATAAGAATCTAGGTAAAAGTGAGTACAATGTAAATCTACTTGATCTTCTGATCCTCAATTTCTTTTTATGAGACTTTTCGAGAATTACAATTCCAAGGAATTACAAGAATGGGAAAAATCTTAAAAGAAATGAGAGACTTGTAGTGCGCGGTCCTTCGGGTTTTTGTGCCTTGTTTAGGACTAGCAATGTTTTATTTTTTTTATTTCTTCTCTGATTTCTTGACCTAGATTTTGATTTGAAATAGCTTCTACTTGTTAAATACTTGGTTTGATATTTCCTTCTCTGGATTTTCTCATGCGTGAACAGAGTGACGATTGTTTTTCAAATACGTGGAATCCTTGAAGAGTTTGTATTTGTATTTCTCTCTCACTGGGATTTTTTGCACTTTCTTCTTCTTTCCTTCTTTTTCTGGTCTTCTCTTTTTTTCTCCCCTTTTCCACCTTCTCCCTTCATATTTTGTAGAGGGATGAATGAGTGGGGTGGTTATTTCAGGAATGTGCTCCACAGGTAGTTATTTGAGGAACAACCTCAGGGATAGTTATTTTATGAATGAGCCTTTGGTTCTTAGGGTAGTTATTTGAGGAACGAACCCCCTCTCCAAGAATGATTTGATTTGATTTTTTTTCCCGGGGCAGTCAATAGGGTTGGTTTGACCCTGTAGCAGGGCCAGCTTTGGCCCCCCTTGCGGGGCTGGTCTGCTCGCCCTGTAGCAGTGAGCTGGCTCTTGCAGCAGGCTGGTTGGGCCTTGCAACAGGTTCAGCTTGGTCCTTGTTTCCCCGCCCTTCTCAACACATATATAATTATTTAAAATTTTAATATCTACAAATTACCTCCTGAAGGATGAATAAAAGTGTCAAATGGTGATTTTTTTTGTTATCCTTAATTTTTTTTATTTTTTTTGTTTTTAGTTTCCCCCGAACATACACCTAATATCGGTCAACACATTCCCTTGGATAATCAAGATGATATTGGCTTGGGCATTTGGAACGAAAATTGCACAGACCATATTGGAGAAACAAGCTTTTTTATGCTACGGGACTTCAGGGAGGAGTCGACCGACCATTACGATAATGATATGGAAGATAGATCAAAAGTCATTGCTGATGTGACTGAAGTTGAGTCTGATGCAATACCTATTGAAGTTCAATCCAGGGCATCTAGCCTGGTTGAGAGGATTTTGCCAGAATTTTCAGAGCCGTCAGGGTGTATTCGAAGTACAGGTGAAGGTTTTCGGCGCTCTACAACACCCTTGATGCTCGAGTTTTGCCGTCGGCTCATTACTACTACCCTTGAACCTTACTTGAAAGTTGGATTCATTGCCTTAAAGAATTGGTGGAGCTTGACGGGGATGGTCTTTTGTGAACAACTTCGAAAGTTTGATGTGGACGATCGTATTTTTGCTGCTAACATGGAGTTGTTCCTTTCTGACTGTGATGCCTATCATGCCGAGCGGACTACGTTGAATGTGAATGCTGTTTCAGACATGGCTAGTCAACTTTCTTCCATTGATAAAAAGATTAAATTTATAACTCAGCGTCGTGATGCAGATATGGCTGAGCTTGCTATTGTAAAATCAAAGGAAATGGTTGCTCGAGCTTCATTTGAAGAGGCCACTGTTGCCCTGCGTGCGGCCAAGGCTCGTCTCACGACATCATCTAACATTGTTTCCATAAAAAATAATTTAATTAATACTTGGGATGCTGCCTTGATTGATAAACTGAATAAAAGGGATCGTCTACAACAACTGAAAGAAACTGAGGCTTTGAACATTCATAATGTTGATGCCATGAGGAAAGAGTTGATGCAGCGTCTTCAAGATTTTGGCTCTACATATTAGCTTCCATCTCCTCTTTTTATTTTTTTATTTTTACTTGCATATACTTACTTGCATTGTAATTTGTAATAAAGACTTGGTGGATGACGATTGATTTTTTGTTTATTTGGACTGAACTTGATATAACTTCTAAGGTTGCTTCTCCGTTTATAATAAAGACTTGGTGGATGATGATTGATTTTAGTTCCTTTTATTTTATTTTTATGGATAATACCTTTTGATGAACTTTCCATTGATCAGACCGAGTTGAGTTCATTATGGAGTACTTAATACATAGGTAGGCACCATTGGTGTAGAGGCTTCTTTGACAATATGCGGGCCATTCCACTTAGCATCGAGTTTCTTCCCTGCCCTGTGGGACAGGATGATGGGATATTTAATCGCAAATACAAGATCATCATTTTGGAAAGAGCGAGGACGAACCTTTTTGTTGAATGCACTGGAAAGACGTGCTTGGTAGTCATGTTGAGTGAGTCCTTAAATAGCAATTTTTAATGAAAGAATTTGAAGCTCGAGAGGGAGAATGATTTTTACTCCATATACAAGAGAATATTGTGTAGGAGTTCGAAATGATGTACGATAAGCCCAAAGAACTTCACCCATACGTTAGTGCCAATCTCTTTTTGATTTGGAAACTACCTTTTGTAGTAGCTTGCACAAGGTCCTGTTGAAGGTTTCTGTTAATTGATTGGCTGGAGCATTGTACATTGTCGAACGCCTTTGTATGATCTTAAATTTGACACATAATTAGTCCATGACACCATTTTTGGACTGCATACCATTATCTGTCACAATGAAGAGAATAATGTCATTCTGAAAAATAATATTATCCTGGATAAAGCTAATGACAAAATTCTGATTGATTTCCTTGAGAGGAACTGCTTCGGCCCATTTAGAGTATCTAGATGACTTTGATAGGGATCTACTTGGGCCAGCTTGGTCCTTGTCCCTCCCTTTTGAATATATATATATATATATATATATATATATATATATATATATATATATATAGGGAAGTGATTCGGTGCGGGAATGCGGGAAGCGATCACGGGCCGTCGATCACGGGTCCATCGCATCAGACGGTCGGGTGCGATTCACATCGACCGTTGGATGCGATGGACCCGCGATCGAACGACCGACGTCGTTTCCCGCATTCGCGCACTGAATCACTCGACTATATATATATATATATATATATATATATATATATATATATATATATATATATATACAGGGAAGTGATTCAGTGCGGGAATGCGGGAATGCAGGAAGCGATCACGGGTCCATCGCATCGGACGGTCGGGTGCGATTCACATCGACCGTTGGATGTGATGGACCCGCGATCAAACGACCGACGTCGTTTTCCGCATTCCCGCACCTAATCATCCATATATATATATATATATATATATATATATATATATATATATATATATATATGGATGATTAGGTGCGGCGGCCGCACGATGTGGCAGCGATCACGGGCCGTCGATCACAGGTCCATCGCATCGGACGGCTGCCGCACCGACCGCATACCGCACGTAATCGCGACCATATATGGGAGCCGATTAGGTGCGGTTTACGGTCGGTGCGGTGCGCGATCACGGGCCGTCGATCACGGGTCCATCGCATCGGACGGTCGGGTGCGATTCACGTCGACCGTTGGATGCGATGGACCCGCGATCGGACGGCCCACGTCGTAAACCGCACCGACCGCATACCGCACGTAATCGCGACCATATATATATATATATATATATATATATATATATATATATATATACAGGGAACCGATTAGGTGCGGCGAACGGCGGGTGCGGCAGCGATCACGGGCCGTCGATCACGGGTCCATTACATCGGACGGTCGGGTGCGATTCACATCGACCGTCAGATGCAATGGACCCGCGATCGGACGACCCACGTCGCGGCCGCACTCGCTGTTCGCCGCACCTAATCATTTCACTATATATATATATATTCAAAATTTTGATATCTACAATCATTTTCTTTGTGTGAACCAAACATTGAAAAATGGTTCTTTATAGAAATCTATTAACGAATCAAACAGTTTGATGGAATCTGAATTTTTGATAAAATGACTCTTAAAAGATACTGTTAGGGACAACCACATTTGCAGTTTTTTTTTTGGTGTATGTTTCATGTATGTAAGCAATGAATTGTATGGATTTGTGCAAAAAATAAAAGGTTACATGAAATGAAGCATACATCATCTTAAGCAGCAATGTTTGATTGCACGATTAGACAACTTTTGCGTTTGCAAGAAGTTGTTTATGTAATCGTGCAACTAAAAAGTTTTATTGTTCCTGGAGACAGATTTCAGATAAATAGTGTCCAAAAGCTGTGATTTTCAAAAGCTGGGGGGAATGAACTTCCTGCGGAATGAATTTAAAAATCCAGATACCTAGGCAAAATCAGTTTTGCAATCGCACAACTAAACACATCATAATAGCAAAATGAGACTAAAATCAGATGTTCCATGATCTAGGAGGGTTCTCGGCAAGGATGTACTTCATCTTTTTTTGATGAAAACGGTAGACCTTCGCCTTAATATATTAAAACGAGAGCCCAGGATGTACTATCTTGTCTTTCTTTTATTTCCCTCGTCCCTCCCTTTTCAAACTTTTTTCTAAGTTATGAATAACCTTACTTTTCCTTAAAAAAAGATTATTTAGTTTCCACCCTCCTGAATAGGCAAATTATTAAAAACCCTCTCTAAAACACAATATTATTAAAAACCCTTTCTAATGTTACATAGCTGTGTAATAAACCCAACAGTCAACAAACTAAGAGAGCTAGAGGAATATTCCTTCTCAGCAAATGTATATTAACTATTTTAACCCCATTAGTGAAAAAAGTATTTTGGGGTCAATGTGTTAAAATATTGTATTTTTGGACTACTGATTTCTTTTTATTTATTTATTAAATGAAACATTCTTTTTGAAGGTATGTTTATGTCAAAAAAAAACCTTTAGCACTTTAAGAGATTTCAAGAGGTTGAAGAATGATATTTAAGAAATTTTTCATTAATGGGAGGGTAAATAGACAATATACATATCTTATTTGTGGGAGGTGAAAATGTCCTCCTCCTTGGATGGGCCGGACTTGAAGACGGTCCGGGCTTGGTTTGGGTAGATCCGCGAAGAGACGGCAATAGTGGAAGAGGCGGCGATGATGAACCGATTTGGTGCATGTTTGTCCGGACTGAACCTGATGTAAATCAGGCTGCCTACGTACCCTTTTTAAGGGATCAAGCCACACGTAGTTCCTTTTTGGCGCGAACCTCCGACGATGAAGCCCAATCTCCATTAAAATGAGATTTAAAGCTTGGGTCTAGGGTTCTCTTTGTTTTGGGAAAGAAGAAGAAGTCTATCTCTCTCCCTCTCTCTCTGTCTGTCTCATCCCCCTTTTGTGAAGGGGATACCCTTTTATTTATAGTGGGAAGGGATGTGCCTATATCTATGGAGGTGTGAGCATATCATGGAATGGAATCTTCCACGTGGCTCCTGGATCGATCAACACGTGGGAGATACTTTTTGACAGTTCGTTATAGCCACTGTGTCAGGGAATATTTTCTCAGAATTCCTAATATTTCGTCGATGTGGACTTCGTGATTTTGGTTCAAGTCGGACAGGAGCTATGCCCCCATTCACCCAGGTCTGGTCGGGAGTCCGACTAGACTACTTATTAGCCCGACCTGGGATGGTGGTGTGTTATGATGAAAATGTGATGGGTCGGGGCGGTATAACATTTTAAACGGATCCTGAGGTATGACAGATTTTGGCTCCTACACATATGTTAAGATGGAATATATCCCAAATATTCTTAATTAGTTAACTGTTGGGTTTTTTTTTTTTAATAATTTACATAGGGGAGAAACTAAATAACAAAAAAAAAAAAATGTTCCACACAATGAAACACAGACTTCACGTTGGGGCTCTAATGGTGTATGCGTGACTTTGTGATAGTGCCCTTCAATTAAAACCTATTTACCTTAACCACATAAGCTATTTTGCTTTTAAAAACTGGGCTTAGTTTGAATGTATCAAATATTTCAATACATACTAATTAACAAAAAAAATAATTGATATAATTTATATATATATTTTTGTTTAACATGATTTTCAAAGTGATTACATGATTTTATACAATTTAATTTCGTGAAAGAAAAGCGGCTGAACCAATCTAAGCCAATCCACGAGGTGTCATTGAATTGCCTAGTGACCCGGTGAACAAGTTTCACCTTTTCACAAACAAACTATATCTAGGCCGTCCGATCAGAGGAACACAGATCAGACGACCCTTTCTTTAGGCCGCATGATGGGGTGCATGGACGCACGTCCGCACCCCATCACTTCCATATATATATATATACTCGTGATACTATGCGGTCGTGCGGTCGCGATCGTGGGCCGTCCGATCGCGGGTGCATCGCACCCGACCGTCCGATGCGATGGACCCGTGATCGATGGCCCGTGATCGACGACTGCACGACCGCATATTATCGGTTTAATATATATATATATATATATATATATATATATATATATATATATATATATATATATATATATATATATATATATTTAAAATTTTGATATCTACAATCATTTCCTTTGTGTGAACCAAACATTGAAAAATGGTTCTTTGTAGAAATCTATTAGCGAATCAAACAGTTTGATGAAATCTGAATTTTTGATAAAATGATTCTTAAAAGATACTGTTAGGGACAACCACATTTGCAGTTTTTTTTTGGTGTATATTTCATGTATCTAAGCAATGAATTGTATGGATTTGTGCAAAAAATAAAAGGTTACATGAAATGAAGCATACATCATCTTAAGCAGCAATGTTTGATTGCATGATTAGACAACTTTTGCGTTTGTAAGAAATTGTTTCTGTAATCGTGCAACTAAAAAGTTTTATTGTTCCTGCAGACAGATTTCAGGCAAATAGTGCCCAAAAGCTGTGATTTTCAAAAGCTGGGGGGAATGAACTTCCTGCAGAATGAATTTAAAAATCCAGATACCAGCAAAATCAGTTTTGCAATCGCACAACTAAACACATCATAATAACAAAATGAGACTAAAATCAGATGTTCCATGATCTAGGAGGGTTCTCGGCAAGGATGTACTTCATCTTTTTTTTTGATGAAAACGGTAGACCTTCGCCTTAATATATTAAAACGAGAGCCCAGGATGTACTATCTTGTTTTTCTTTTATTTCCCTCGTCACTTTTTTTCTAAGTTATGAATAACCTTACTTTTCCTTAAAAAAAAGGTTATTTAGTTTCCACCCTCCTGAATAGGCAAATTATTAAAAACCCTCTCTAAAACACAATATTATTAAAAACCCCTTTCTAATGTTACATAGCTTTGTAAAAAACCCAACAGTCAACAAACTAAGAGAGCTAGAGGAATATTCCATCTCAGCAAATGTATATTAACTATTTTAACCCCATTAGTGAAAAAAGTATTTTGGGGTCAATGTGTTAAAATATTGTATTTTTGGATTACTGATTTCTTTTTATTTATTTACTTGAAGGTCTGTTTATGTCAAAAAAAAATCTTTAGCACTTTAAGAGATTTCAAGAGGTTGAAGAATGATATTTAAGAAATTTTTCATTAATGGGAGGGTAAAATAGACAATATACATATGTTAAGATGGAATATATCCCATATATTCTTAATTAGTTAACTGTTGGGTTTTTTTTTTATAATAATTTACATAGGGGAGAAACTAAATAACAAAAAAAAGAAGATGTTCCACACAATGAAACACATAGATTTCACGTTGGGGCTCAAATGGTGTATGCGTGACTGTGATAGTGCCCTTCAAGTAAAACCTATTTACCTTAACCACATAAGCCATTTTGCTTTTTAAAAACTGGGCTTAGTTTGAATGTATCAAATATTTCAATACATACTAATTAACAAAAAAAAATTGATATAATATATATATATATTTTTGTTTAACATGATTTTCAAAGTGATTACATGATTTTATACAATTTAATTTCGTGAAAGAAAAGCGGCTGAACCAATCTAAGCCAATCCACGAGGTCATGACACATTGCTTGTCTAAATGCGTGAAAGATAGATTGTCGCTATCACGATTTTTATTAAAGGTGTTATAGTACAAGTTTGAAATGAAAGAGTAAAACAAAGATACAATGATGAAAAATGATAAAGGAGCAAATGGGGCAAATGACTGGATACATTATTTTCCTAAGGATGCGTTTGAAAAAACAGTTTGAAAAACTTTTTTTAACTTTTAGTTGTTTTATACATGATTTTTTAGAATGTAATGATGATGATTGCTTTATGAAATATAGATTTCGAGACACAGTCATTTGAAAAAACCCACGTGTTGTTTTTCATATCAGCTGAGACGTTTGATAACTCATATTGAAATTTAGCTTTTAAAAAAACTAAAATCATCCTAAATTGGGATGCCAAACGCACCCTAAGTCCTTTTTACACTTTTCTCAGCTATTACAGTGTCCTTTTTACAGTCCAAAATACAATCATATATGCATCTTTCGAAATCCATTGAAGCATATATGTATCATTAGACAATATATATACATCGTTAATTTTTTTTCAGGTTCATTTAAAATGGGCTCATTCAAATCAAGATGGAGTAATATATGTTTTTCATGAAAGCATATATATAATTAAAAGATGTTTAATATTTAAAAAATAAAAAATATATATGGTCTCCGTTTTGAATGGTGTTAAAAAAAGAAGAAAAGAGATTAACATTTTCCTTTTCCTAAAAATAGTGATCCAGGCCCATCCAAACCTAACCCGATGCCCCATACCCGGCCCCGTCACGTGTGTAACGCCCCTCGCACGTGTCGACCTAGAATCCCCTTTCGTCAATCTTCTCAATTCACAGGGACAATTTAGTCAATCACAAATTCCTCCACCCAACTTTATCGTCACAAAAAAATCAAAAACCCGACATTGGAGGGTCTCTGCAATCTCTATCGCGCGCTCGCTCGACCAAACAATGGCGAAGCTCCTCAAATTGAACTCGTGAACAGTCTTCTTCACCTTCTTTTTTATCGATTCGAAGTTCTCTCTCTTGACCTAACTATGGCGGTCCGGGTCGTCAGCGGCTGCACCGTCTTCCGCACGGCCTGCTGCGCTCCTCCCCTCCCCCGCGCCGCCCTCCTCCACAGTCGCTTCCACCTCCGCCCCTCGATCCTCAGGGGGACACCGAATTGGGGTCCGCGATTGGGGGGTCTCTGCCTCCGGAAGTGCTCCTTCCCGATCCTTGTCGACAGCGTTATGGAGGAGCTGAAGTTGTTGCGGTCCTTGAAGCGCGTTCGAGCGAGTAGCAAGTGATCTCTCCCTCTCTCTCTCTCTCTCTCTCTGTGATTGTGTGTGTCTGAGAAGCCATTCAATGAGATATCCATTCAAGTTACAGGGTTGTTGTGGTTTTACCAATTTTAGATATTTATGATGCTGATGCATTGCCAAATGAACATACATTGAAAAAACGGAAATTTATTTATCATGAATTATGGATATATAAATGCGGTAATTGCGTGTCTGGAATGTTGTTGGTTTTTTACTGTTGGAAAGATTGAATTTTTGTATGTTACATTTATGTTGACATTGTAATCCGCCAGATAAACTGTTTATGTGAATTACAGGGCACAATTTTTTTTTAATGAATGGTTGATGTTGTAGAATTCCTGATGCATTGCTGTTGTCTGCTTAACTCTTGGTGTCTCTTGTTTTCATGTAAAAGTAGTTTTTTTTTTTTTTTTGTGAATGACTTTTGAATTGTCATATCATCATTCTCTCTTACTGATTTGTTGTACCCACGCAAATGAATGATTTACCCTCCTTTGCAGAGTTGGATTATTAAGCAGCGATGTATGGATCCTGCAGAAAGGAACACTGCTGGAATTTTGCAAAGATTCTGAAAGGACGTTGCTAGCAGTTGCCCAGAAGCCCGATGGAAAGAGAAATTGGATGGTGTCTGATCAGGTTTTAATCAGAACAACTAGTACATAATAATGAATGCATCTAATAAATTATCAGCTTGTGTTTACGTTCTTTTTTTCGGTTCTCGAATTAGAATGGAATTACGTCGTCAATAAAACCTCAGCAAATCACATACGTTGTCCCTGGTGTTGAGAATTTCAACAATGAAGCATTAGCTGATTTCATTCAGAAGGCTCAGGAACTCTTGGTATGTATGCGTGGTTGTTCAATTGCAGAGGAAATATCATCTTTTTAGTTCTGGTTATGATATGATGCAGGACCCATCTTTGCTTGAATATGCCTGGATGGAATTACTGGAAAAGAATAGATCAGTGACAGCAGAGGAGTTGGCAAAGGTTAGATTCTCTTCTACAGTTATGCATTTTCTTCTGCTAGTTCAACAAGTTTAGGGCCCATGTGTTTGTGGTTTTGTCTGTGCATTTCCAGATCATATACGGTGGCACGCAGCCTTTGGAATGTTATTGTGCTCATCTCTTACTTTTTAAAGACGACATCTATTTTAGCACAGTCAAGCGCAAGGGATCTTGTTCTATATATGAACCTCGATCTACTGTACAGGTATGATGCGGTGTTGTTGGATTACATTGATCATGAGCATGATTCATTCCAGTTCTTTGACATAGTGGCCAGTATTTATAGTTACAATACTCCCTGCATTGTCACACCCCGTGATGGAATCAGCTACATCCGGTTCTACCTGTTTTCTTCTTAAATTGTTAAAGACATCTTTAAAATATGTTGCACAGTCATGGGAACTCTTGTACAAATATATTCTCATTATAAAATAAACTCGGATTATCTAATAACTATGCAATCAGTTTTATTGATATTAATGTCTCCTAGTACATGATGACATAATTTAATTCTAGCATGATGTGCATTACTTGAACAATATTGTAATATGTAGTTATATATTATTATGTAAACCTAAATTTATTCGATACTTACTGAAAAAAGATAAATTTATTTTCTAAATTGATCGTACCATGGTCTATGATAATTCAATGCCATGAGTATGTAATAAATTATCAAGTATTTGCATCTGGATCACTGCCAAGGAGATGATATACATGAAAACACCTGGCATTGATTTTGTCTCTCCTTAGATCATGGGTTTTTATTCTCCTTTCCTTGGAGAAGAGTCGCTGCTCTCTATTATGGGACAGACATGGTTCTGGTTGTAAAGTTTATGGGTTTTAATGTTGAGGTTTCTGTTGTGGGTGACCTTTTTGCTTATTTTATTTCTTTTGTTTGGAGCCCTCATCTCCTTTTTGTACAAGGGTATATTCGGTTAATATAATTTCCTCCAACCTTTTGTTAAAAAAATAGCAGGATGTATCATGATAAATCTTGCATAATATTCCCCTGCTTATAACAAACATAGTAGGGAGAAAGTTGAACTTGTTTATAAGTTACGCTATTTCTATGTTTGTTTCCATCCTTGTACTCTTTGATTTTATCTTATACATACTTGGTTTGCTTCTTCGGGTAAGAAATGGCTTTATGATAATACATTCAGTGAATTTATGTATTGAGTTCTAGCTGAGTCAATGCCACTTGTTATAAGAGTATAGGTGGAGGAGGTTCTACATCAGAAACGTGTGAAAAAAGCATCTGAAAATGAACTTCAGGAATTTATTGAGTTGTTAAGATCTGCAAGGGCAATGCCTCATCACTCTAAACCTCCAAGATCCTCTTGGACAATAGACGAGAAAATTTGCAAGAGAATTGAGGCGCTTGAGGCTTATGCTTTAGATGTGTTCAAAAGTGATGAGCAAAGTAGAACCTCTGGACTGGTAAGTGAAATACTGAAACATCATTCTGGTTGTTGTTGCTTTTTCTCTGTCATTCTCATTTGAATTCTTTGTCAAAGCAGAAGTATGTGAATGCAGAATTACCTATATAAAGAAGCCGATCTGACTTTTTTATGCGACTTTATTTTCTTTCTTCTCTTGCTTGACATGTTGAAATTAGAAATGGAAATATGACATTGTCATGTCTTCCATACCATATGATACACACCAAAGGAACACATGATAGACCTTTTGCTGAAGGAATGGCTGTCATACTGATGATCATGGACTAGTGAAAATAATAAATGAATAGAGATATATGAGAATAAGATATAAAATAGATGAGGGTGGGAGCCTGCTGGCATATCATAATTGATATAATCTGAATCGTTTCTATAATATATAAAGGAGGATGTTCAGTAACTCAGGTTACAGGACATTTACGAACAACTTCAAAGATAAGAGAAAAAAGCCGTGAAGTGAAAGGGGAGGTTGGTCATAATATGACGTGTCCCATTCTTCTCATATTAGAGTCTTTTACTTAAAATTTAAGGGTGGATTATCAGTGATACAGGGTGAAAGAACAACCATTACATCATCAAAGGTGGAAGCGCTCGGGTGATCATAATATTATAATATGTCATAAACTATGCAGTCTCTCATTATATTGGGTAAAATTAAGTAACACGCATATAAGTCACTACTCAGAAAATGACAAATCATAAAGTGAAACAATCAGATTATAGAATTCCCTACAAACACTGATTATTTCTGTGCTGAAACTCTTTTCATGTTTCTTTCATGTGACATTTTATTTTTAACTGAACCAACATGCTATTTGTTATTTTTGATAGATCCTTAAGGCAATGGGACTTCCAAAGATGTCATCTGTGGCAGTTAATCTCCTCATAGATATTGGATATTTCCCTGTACACGTCAATCTTGATCTCCTAAAATACAACATTCGTACTGAATATTCCGATGAGGTCTTAATGGCTGCTGAAAATGCTTTGAATTGCTCTTCTGATCCAGATGAGGTAAAATCTTTGATATATTTTGTTTGTAATTCTTTTATCATTCAGCTGAATAAGTTAAATTGCAGATGATTAGGAAGGATTTCACATCCCTGAAGATCTATGCAATAGACGTGGATGAGGCTGATGAGGTATTGTCATGTTCCATATCACATCGTCCTCATTTCTTCTTCCTCTGCCACTGTTACAAATACTTCATGCTTGGTTAATGCAGACAACTACTCAAGAACCAAGGGAATACAAATTAGAAGAACTTAGTATTTCTTGTTTTGTGATATGTTTGTTGAGCACACATATTTTAGAGTTTTGTTATATTAAGAATAACAATTCGAAACTAAGTTCCCTCCCTTCCTCGTTGTATATGTTAATCTGTGTTTCCAAGCCCTCACTCTATGACCTACTATATTTTAATTGTGCAGCTTGATGATGCACTGAGTGCAACAAGGTTGCAGGATGGACGGATAAAGGTCTGGATACATGTTGCTGATCCTACGTGCTTTGTTCAACCTCAGAGCATAATAGATAGGTATAATTTTTCTCAAGAAGGATGTAGAACTAGCAGCTTTGTTGAGTACTACTAATTTTTTTCTCTGATTTATAGGGAGGCCATGAGAAGAGGAACTTCAATATTTTTGCCCACTGCCACGTTCCCTATGTTCCCTGAAAAGCTTGCCATGGAGGGAATGAGCTTACAGCAAGGAAGAATCTGTAATGCAGTTAGTGTATCTGTTGTGCTGCGTGAGGATGGCAGGTAATGTAGTCGATCCTTATTTTCCCCAAAAAAGGTGCCCATGTGTACTTTTCTGGTGTATGGATAGTATGTTTGTTTGCTTTGCAGGGATTTTTCAGGTGAGAATTATACATTGATGACATGTATATATTTTGCTTTAGCATTGCAGAATACTCCATCGATAATTCACTCATCAGACCAACCTATATGTTGACATATGAAAGTGCTTCAGAGTTGCTAAATTTGAACCTGGAAGAAGAAGCTGACCTAAAAATTCTGTCTGAGGCCGCCACACTCAGGTTACAGTGGCGTCGTCAACAGGTTTGGCCCCGTCTTTATTTGTCTTGCTGAACTAGTAATCTTTGGGCAGAAGGGAGAGGAAGGTAGATTAATAGCATCTGACATGATATTGTAGAACTTACACAAAATTTTGAACAATCTTTTAAGGGTGCAATTGACACGGCCACAATAGAGCCACGAATCAAAGTTATCAATCCGGATGACCCGGAACCTTCCATCAATCTTTATGTTGAGAATCAGGCAGACCCTGCAATGCGACTTGTCTTGGAGATGATGTTACTGTGTGGAGAAGTTGTAGCCACTTTCGGCTCCCATAATAACATACCTTTGCCATATAGAGGACAGCCCCAATCAAACATCTCAACTTCTGCATTCTCCCATCTTCCTGAGGGGCCTGTCAGAAGTGCTGCCTATGTTAAAATAATGCGCGGAGCAGAATTGGATTTCAGGAAACCTATCCGTCATGGGGTGCTTGGCATTCCTGGTTATGTGCAATTCACGTCTCCCATCCGTAGATACATGGATCTCGCTTCCCACTATCAGGTATGCCATTTGTTGTAATCTCAAATAGAAAAGCATCCATTCAAACTGCAAATTTCTTTTAAAAATGTCTTTTGGTTGTTCAATTGCACTTCCGTGGGATGTCATCTGATAAAAATGGTGCCCAATTATTTCTCTGCATCATTGAAGTCTGGTTAATTTACACGCTGAGCCTGACATGTGGGTCCAAAGCCAGCTTATAATAAAGTAAAATTTTGAACAAATATAAGAAATAAATCTGTTGTTGGTGTAAAGAAATTGATATTGATGTGCAAGTGTGTTGGTCAATGTGAACTTTATGTTTCTGGACTGCTGCAAGCATTCCAAGAGTTTAGTCCCACATCTTTAAGGCTTCTTCTGAGCATTGTCATAAAATACTAGAAAATTCTCTCATTGATGGATAGTGCTAAAGTTAAAAATTACGTGCCAGTAACTTATTTAAGAAGTAGCTTTTATCTTCATGTTTCAGGTAAAAGCTTTTCTAAGAGGTGAATCTCTCCCATTCTCGGCTGGACAATTGGAAGGAATAGCATCATTAGTGAACATCCATACAAGAGTAGCTAAGAGGCTCCAGAACAGCAGTCTACGGTACTGGTTGCTGGAGTTTCTCAGAAGACAACCTAAGGAAAGGACATTTCATGCCTTGGTTCTTAGATTTGTCAAAGATCGGATTGCAGCATTACTTTTGATGGAGGTGTGTGTCTAATAGTAACTTGGTAAACTTGTCCTCTCTTTTTTATGTCCTCTGTTTGAATTATTTTGTATAGTTGAGCGTGGGGATAAAATTTATCCATCATATTATAGTAAATGAATTAATACTTTCCTTTTGGCACAATTACAGGTAGGAATTGAAGCATCTGCTTCAGTTTCCATTGGTGTACATATTGGAGATGAGATAAAGGTTCAGGTTCATAAGTCTCACCCACGTGATGATGTCCTCTCCGTTAAGGAGGTCTAAGTGGGGCTTCAAGGAGGCAGTCATAAAGTATCTCTCCTATACAGGACGCTCTCTTGCTGCCATTCATTCATATTCAGATGTAAGTGAAAATCTTTGGTGTTCGAAAAATTCACAGTATGATCTCAAGTGAGGAAAAATAGGACGACCCCTTATAAACTGATCATGGTCATCCATCCAAACATTCAGACTAACCTAATGAGAAAGACATGATTTAGATATGCATGTGTTTATGGTTTCTAATACATTTTTCCACTTGCATCAAACATCTCAGGCTCCCCGAAGTTATCACGAACTTTGATGACCATCTGATGAATAAGCTGTGCTGATCAGTAGAAACCTGGTGGTGACCTGTTTTCTCTGCGAGGATTGACCTTAACATGTGATTGGAAACCCTTTCCAATCAGATTTGTCACAATGGAGATAAAAACCAAGGTCTAATCCCGGGCTTAGCCACGAGTTAGAATATAAGATGAGTTACATATTTAGTTGAGGATTCTTTATACCTTCATATTAAAATTAAGAACAGGTGATTTTGTAGAGAGAGGTTTTCATTCAGGATTCCAGTTCCAAGGAGGTTTTCCTGTTGCTTACCTCCATCTGTAAAATTTCGTTTAAAGGTTTGATATATGTATACCATTCATAACTCTTTATGTTCACAACTGGTGAAAGCCATATCTTAGTACTTTTGGCCAATTTACAGTATAATTGGGATGAAACTTGTTTCATGTCTGTTTGGGCTAAAGCTGCTTGAATTTTTGTTTAGCATGTCATAAATTCCAAAGTTTTGCATTTATTTGCAAAAATCAATTTTTGTTATGTTGAGTCCACATTTTCGCTTCCTAACTCATCAGGTGTGTACATGGGTCAGGACAATTATTTCTCCAAACTGATTGGTCTTATTGTCTCTATCTACAATGGAAAGTGACAAAAAAAAGAAGGAAAGAAAATTATTGTTTGTGTTTGGTTTGAAAGTGACATAAAGTAAATATTATTGCTTCTCAGAAAATGACTGCACTTTCTAAAAAAAAAAAAAAAAAAAAAAATTGTTTGTCAAAATTATCTTTACAATTGTCCAACAACAAAGTGACTAAATTAAAATAGCAAAAATCACTTATTTTACCTAAAACAATTTTTTATGCTAATTTTTAACTATATCCGCTGATCTAGAGGTGTTTTAGTACATTAAAAAAATCTTTGTACATAAGTAACATGTACATAAGAAACATGCGAATCTTTTGTTATACTATTAAATATTTTTCAATTCACATTAATAACAACTTTTGTTACCTAACATTATCCAATATAGTATCATCTTAACAATCATTCCAATCTATTGTTCCTATGTACGGAACGTTATTTACTGACACGTGTCACAAATTAAGCACGTGCTCTCTCCTGGTTCTTTTTAGTGGACCTGATACTCTGCGTGAGGCCTTCCAGTTTTCGAAAAACTCTTTTAAGGATTCTCTCGTTTCGGTGCGGATCATCTTTACTTTTCTCAGGTTTTTATCAATTAATGCTTCGTTTTGTTCGAATTCATCGATTTCATGTGGTCTCTAGGGTTTCAACTTCAATCGCCCTTTGTTGCTTCGTTTCAACTGAATTGATTGAATGTACCTAGCGTTTCTGGTCAAGATTTCTCAATAAACATCGTTTTTTTTCTTCTTATAATTCATAATTGTGGGTTTTTTTTTGTATTTGTGATGCTGGCATTGATTCATCACTTTTTTTTAGGTAACACAAACCATCTGAGATTGTATTGAAACATCTATCGTCTTTACGCCTCTTTTATTTATTTATATTATATTTCTTCAGTGAATCCGAAATGCCGCCGAGAATTGAAGTTGATTCTGATGAGGGAATTGAAGATTTAGAAGAAGAAACACCCAGCGATGGATATGAGACAGGAGAAGAGGAAGAAGTCAATCCGATGTTTGACGATGCGTCTGATGGTGATTTTGGTTTTGAATTCGATGAAGATGAATCTCTGGTTGGTTCTGATGATGTTGTTGATGATATGAATGAAGAGGCTAAGATGGAAGAAGGAGTGGCCCGTGCCGTTTCTGGAGAGGATGAGATGGTTGAGGTGAATGGTGAGGGAAATGCAGGGGAGGAAACCAATGGAGTGGAGAGTTTTGGAAGTGAATCTGAGATGAGAAGGAAAATTACACGAAGAAGGCAATTGTATCGTCTTCTTCGTGCAATGAGAAAGTGGAAGGAGATGAGAAGAATGGAGTGGAGGGGGGAACCAAAATAGAGGATGTTGAGGAAGCGAATTCGTATCAGAAACGGAGATTAAGGAAACGAAGAAAAATAATAAATCAGAAGAAGCAAGAGTTGTAGCAGTTTCTAATGGTGGCTTGAACAAGTCAGAGACTTTTTCATCTGAGAAGAAAGATAAGGAGAACAAGAAAAGGAGGAAGCTTTCACCCATGGGGTTGATTTTTATGTGCAATGCAAAGACAAAGGCGGACTGCTTTCGCTACAAGGTTTTTGGGTTACCTGCGAGCAGGAAGGCGATGGTGGCAGATATTTACAAGGGCATGAGGTTGTTTTTATTTGATGTTGATCTGAAGCTGCTTTATGGGATCTACAAAGCTGCGGGACCTGGGGGTTACAATCTAGAACCCAAGGCTTTCAACTCGGGTTTCCCTTCACAGGTAGGATAGCTTCCATGTCTGTCTCTATCTCTGCTCTTTTTTATATGCGTGCTTAGAAATAGCTACTTGTTGAGAGTAGAGATTGTATTAATCTATTTGTCTTAGTAAGTTGTTTACCTTATTCTCAGCAGTAGTACATGATAAATCTTGATAATGCATCAGTGACAACATAAAATGCTTTTGGTTTTCCTGGTAAACTGTTATGATTGTCATGGGCATGTGTTAGTGTTGGACATGCACAAGCTCAATGACATATCTCCAAATCCCATGCTTGAATTATTGTTGGACATGGGTTCTAAGTTTTTGCATTATTTGACCTACTCATTAATGTAGTGGATCTATGAATCTTGTGGAAGCCTTTTCTTGAACTGTTTTATAATATTAATTTGATGTTACTAGAGTTCATCATTTGACTAGTTATATTATGAACTACGTTCCTAATGCCAGAGGATAGCAAATTAGTTGTCCTCGACATTATGCTTGCAGGAATTTGTGTATTATGGTTTATGGTAAGTCAAAATTGACCAATCTAATCCATCATACAAGCAAGAGGTAGATATGTCCTGCTGCTTAAATTTTTGTAAGCTACATTTTATATTGCAATTGTGACATTTTAGAAGCAAATTGAAATTCATTGCCCGAATGAAGTTACTCCTTTTTTTATTTTTTATTTTTTTTGGGAGGGGGATTAATTTGTAATGCATAATTACTTGGTCCGTCATGTCTCCTAATACCTGATTTATTGACCCATGCGTGCAAGAGATGTAACTTACCGGTGCAACTATGCATGACCTTGGGAGTTGCTCTCTATTTTTATTATGCAATCGCTGTTCTTTGACAGTAAATTGAAAGATTGAAGACCTTTCAAGGAAAACTACTTATGTTGTATTTCTGTTTAAATTGGCTCTGATGAACGTCAACCCTGTATGGGAATATATCTTTTTACTTCCCTTTATGCATTCCAAGCTAGGGAGAGTTGAACAGTTCTCCCCTGGTTTCGTAAGCTATAAACAGCATGACCAATAGAGCAAGTTGCCCTATCTGTCAACTGTTATCGTCCAAATACTTCATTGAAAGTCCTTCATATGCCCACCAACTAACCTTCCATGATTTTGACCCCATATTTGAGGGTTGATATCCAGTTGACAATAACGGTCATATACATCTTGTTGTGGGGCTTTTTCTATTTTTCCTGGGTAACTGACTCCATTTTGACGGGACAAAGCTTGCTTTTTTTCCATTATTCCCTTGAAAACAATGCAGTGTAAGAATAAATATATTATCTCATGTCTTTTGTTCTATCTGTTCAAGGCATTATTAGGATCCTGAGAATTCCACATGCCACAGAATTTCCATCATTGTAGGTTGGGTACAGTTCGTAGCCCTTTCAGATTCAACGGCTAGGTGTGAGTAAGATACTTCTTGATATGTTACTGGTGATTTATTCCGACTTCTTTCTTCTTTTCTGGTTTTTGTCTCAGTCTTGTTAAAATAAATTACCAGTATTCATTAGTTTCAGTATGGAGAAGCACCCCCTCCCTTTTCTTTTCAATTCTTCTCATGGAAGTTCCAATTTAACTTTACAACTTACAAGGGTGATGTATGGATGGCCTACAGGATCACTTATATATCTGTCTAGATTATATGAAAAATTGGACCCATGTTTTTTAACTTTAAGATGACGAGTGTTTTGAAGTAACAAACATGCTGCTCTGAGCTTCTAAGTCATGTAATGAGTGAAGCTTCTTAAATCATTTGATATTTTGCCTGCCGAAAACCATTATCTTCATAGGATGGTCTTTGGTACTTCTGTTGCGTACATGAATCATGTACGTCTCATAGACTGGTGTTCTTCACAAAAGTTCTAATTGGTGGATCTATTAACTTGTGTTTGACTGATTTTTTGGCAGTGCATAGTGATTTATCAATCTATAACAGACAGTTTTAATTCCATTATATGATGGGTCTCGTCCTTGTTCTCACATCAAATTGATTAACTCTTTGGATCTTTTTTTTGTTTTTATTTATTTATTTGGGGGGGGGGGGGGGGGGAGACCTGAAATGATTGGGAGTTGGTGCTCCTTCCTTACTATGCCTTATATATTACAATGTTTCCTATAATTGTTACATATAAACAGGGTTAATGAGGTACTTCATGTCTTTGCTTTGACATGGTGCATAATTTGTTTTCTTTTTGTTGTAGGTCCACTTTCAGGTTCTTAACAATTGTCTGCCTTTGCCGGAAGAGATATTTAAAGCCACGATTAAATCTAATTACTACGGCAAAAACAAATTCAATTGCAAATTATCTGAAGAGCAAGTGAGGAGCTGTTTAGGTACATTGTATCCCAGTATGCCTGCACGTCTATTCTTTGTTCGAGTCACACTTTTCCCATCTCACAGGCTCTATTGTTCATTCTTCTTCTTGTTTTTTTTAGGTGAAAGATCTATGTAAGCTCTTCTGTGAAACAACAAAGCGTCGAAATCAAAAGCCTGCTCGGAAAATTATTAAAGCACAGGAATTAAGTCATCCTGAGGGAAGCAGAAAGAGGAGGCAGGAGCAGATCAGACCTTCCGAGCAGAGAAGAGAGAGGCGACAAAAACAAATGGCACCCACTGATCGGAGTAGAAAGAGGAGTTGGGAACGGGTTGCACCTCCCGAGAAGAGCAGAGAGAGGCGACGAGATGGATTCTCACCCACCGAGCGGAGCAGAAAGAGGTGGCGAGATGGATTCTCACCCACCGAGTGGAGCAGAAAGAGGCGGCGGGAGCAGATCTCACTGAGACATGCATCACCATTAATTGGGGATCGCACGTACTACAGGCACCCAACCTATGCAAGAGAGATGGCTTCGTATCTGCCACCAATGCCACTGTATGCTTATGACCTGCCATTGGACATCAATCATTACCGCATGGATTCTCAATCCGACTCATATGGTCAAAGGTATGTGGATTATGAGTCGAGGTTGCCCGAGCCGGACCGCTTTGATTATCGAGATTCTTATAGGCGGTACGGGGCACCACCACCACCTCCTTTGGACTACCATGATCGCCTACACCCTTCAAGCATGCCCTCGGAATACAATTACCCCCCCCCCCCCCCATCCGCATATCCACTGCCATACCGATATTGAGAGTGTTTATATAGTTGCATCGCACGAGTCGCGCTATGAGCTGCTTCTGGCCTTGTCTCCTGAATGACATGGAGGAGTTGAAATTCAAGCAGAGACCTGTGGTTGGATTGGATACCAGACTGAAAGCTTTTGTCTGAAGAGGGACTGCTGAAGCTCAAATTTCAGGTTCGTTTTATATGTTTTTGTTTATAACTGGAGTGTTGATACTCAATTCCTGTTTGTAGCCCCTCGACTATGGAGTGTATACTGTCTTAGTGCAGTATATGCTCTACTAATGTATGTACTTCACTTTTCATAATAGTGTGTACTTCATTAGGTTGGGGGCTGCACAAAGGGCTGGATGTTCTTGTCTATAGTTCCAGATGTGAACTTGAATTAGCTGATTGGAATTTCATTTACCAAGATGTGTTTATCATCAAAATATGGAGCATGTTGTCCCAACTCCCAACCAGCCTTGCCATGTGGTCGAAAAAAAAGTGTTTACAAGCTTGTTGGGCTGGGCTGTTGTTTGGGCTTTGAAACACAAGGTTGTTATGGGCCTTATGGATCCCGTCTCTTTCACACCCTTAGTAGGGGTAGTAATGTAGTCTGTCAAAAAAAAAAAGGAGCATTTTTAGAATAAAGCAACAGAGGCAAAACAAGATTAACACGGTTTAATAATTGAGTTTATTATAGTCTAATATTATGATCTAGGCTCAATCCTTAGACCATTGTTTTGGAGTAAATACCATGACTAGTTTTAAGTGATAAAAACTTACATTTATTCTAACCAATTTAATTTAACGTAATAAAAATAAATGATATACATTATATTCACCATAGAGACCATTTAAAACACAATCCCACTTTGAAATCACACTATTCCACAGAATTCTCTAATGCCATGTTTGGATCGGGGATAAGGCCCCGGATAAGGGTGGATAACCCCGGATAAAATTTTTTACTCGTTTGTTTACCCCGGATAAATTATGCTAGAATAAACCCCGATAAAGTGGTATATGGATTCCAATCAACCCCTGGAATTAAAGTTATCCATGGTTATTCCACCCAAAGAATATGTGGGCCCACTGTCAAATCAACTGTCATCACCTCTTATAAATCACCCGTCAAATCAACTATCATTACTTTTTTACTTTTTATAAATCCTTATCCATACTTTATTCACATTTTACCCAAACAACAAAACATTTATTCTTACGTTTACCAACGAGAATAATTCAAAACACAACCAAACACAAAATCATTTTATCCTTATTTATACTCACTTATGCTTGGATAAATCTATACCCTAGAATAAAATCTATCCCCATTCCAAACGGGGGCTAAGGTAACGTTTAGATCTACATCTGGATAAATTCTGTGTTTAGAAAATGGAAGATTCTTAAACGCGGATCGAAAGATAATTTTAGTGTTTAGCTATTCAACCTCCCTCCTTGTTTCTTTAGATAAAAAAATTTAGCGATTGGAAAGATAATTAAACAACACTTTTAAAACCTGAGTTTGAAACGTGGGATCTAAGTAACAAATCAACACAATGAGTTGAAATTTCATTGACTGAATCCCTACCACCCATCTCGAATCCAATCCCCATACAAATATTGTTCTTTATTCTTCAAAAGGGAAGGGTTCTTTATTCTTCAAAAGGGAAGGGAAAAAAAGCTGCTCTCACAGGTGAAGAGTAGTTTATGGTGCAGTTTTTTTTTTATAAGCTACTCACGCAAGCTAGTGATGCTTTACTGGATTCTGGCAATCTAGGGTGTGATTGGGCGGTTGGTGTAAAGACTTTAATGGGATATAAAAGTCTTTGATTGGTCTGATCTTTTCCATTACGCATGTCTTCCAATATGTTTGGATTGCAATTATTCTCATCAATTAGGATGATCACCTGAACAAGTGGCCCCACCATTAATGTTCTTATTAGTCACTTAATTCTAAATGTGAGAGAAAGGGGAAATTTAGCTATGTTTGATTTTATGGTAGTTGGAGTTTCAAGTGTTTTTCTGTTCATTCTTCTTTCCATTTAAGAATCAACAGGAATAACTATTGAATAGTGACACTTGTGGCCCAAAAGTCTCAGAATGCGCAGGTGCATGGCCGGCTAGATGTGTTATTAGGCTTAAAACAATTAAATAATATTTATTTTAATTTTAAACTATTAATTTTTTATTTAAATATCATTCTTTTAGTTTTTTTTTATGTAAAATTACTAGTTAAGTTTTTACATTCAAGTTTTTCTTAGATTCAAATAAAAAAAAATCTTGTTCCTTGATATCTATACCATAGATTTTTTTTGTGTAGAGCAAAGAGGAAGTCTAGATATGTTTTTTTATATAAAAAATAGGGTAAGAAGAAAGATTTTTTTGAAATTAAGAAGAAAGATTGGAAAGAAGAAAAGAAAACCTGTAAAAAACAATTTTTTAGGCATTTTTTTGGGATTCAAAAAGCCTTTAAATCATATTTTTTAAGTATCATAAAATGTTGTCAATTTTTTGTTGGTTCTTTTATAACCATATAAATAACTATTATGTTTTTTTTAAAAATATTTTTTTACAATGTGTTAAGTTATCATTGGTCAATATCTCTACCTACTTATAAATAAAAACAATTTAGAGGGCCTTTGTGTATTTGGGGGCATAGGCAATTGTGTAAGTTTTCTAATAAAAGAGTTAGCCGCCAGGTGACCGTTGAAAGTTAGAATTATTTTATTTGACTCAGGATTTTTCATCCATTGTAATAAAAAAATGAGAGAGCTTTTGTTGTGGGTTGAGTGACACACACACAAACACAAGTTATATTATATACTCCATAGATGACAATGATTTGCTACAATGGATATTGGTTTATTCTAAGGGAAGTTGGTATTGATCATGAACCCTTGTGAATCAATTGCTGTGATGGAAGTTGAACGTGATATGTCAAACCTTTTCTTGGGCTTTAGTTGAAGTCCGTTCTACTTCATACAATCACAATTTGGTTATTAATATGGATAATGTTAAGGAAGCTTCATGTACAGTCTCCAATTGCATTGATCTTTTTGTTCTGAAAATGTATATGCATTTATTTCAGAAAAAATAAAATATATAACCCAATGAATTGCCCTATACCCAATTATGCTAAAAAAAATGCTTCCAAGTATATACCTCATTAGGAAAATATTGGTTCAATTCCTCAACTTGTTATGCTGAACATATCAACCCAACAAGGAGAAATGGCATATTGAACCACAAAAAATCATACCAAGTTGTTCAGCATTAGTACATAAAAGCTCACATTCATTCTTAAAAAGATGAGAAATCTTTTATTGAGATGGGACCTATATGTGAATTCAAGATCTAGCTACCAGGCCGGGTAGTGAAGGCGATTGGTACGTGTTTTCGACCCCAAAAAAATAACATTGTTTAAATGTGGCATGAATGAACCATAATTAGCTCAGATTGTGAAACAGAGCCAGCTCTTCTTGATCATGTCAGGCCTTCTTAATAATCAATGGAGAGGAGCTGCATTGGTGATGAAAGGTTGGAGTTGTGCATGACAGTTAAAGCTATCATCAATGTTTATAACATGCCTAGCTGAGTGTCCAACGAGTGAGAAAGTTGGCATGCATTGGAAGCACATGTTTGCCTTGTCTGAGATGGACATAAGCAAAAGAAAAAAAAAGGACTTTGAGTTCAGATTTAATATGAGTTTGCCAGCTTTCACGCATGCTGTATTGTGTTGGATGTTGTGTTTCACATTCCAAACTTCATAGAATCCAATCACACTTTTCTTTGGTTGGAACTCCCTCTCTTTTTTTTTGTTTTGTTTTTCTAAAAATAAATAAATTTCCCAAGGCACTTGCCTGAAATGTCCATTATGTTGTTCATACACCTAATCTAATTTTTTTTTTTTTATAACAGAGGAACCGTAGCTTATTTTACGGCTGGCCTAAATAGACTACATTCGCCTGTGTATCTTTAAACCCACATAAATACATTTTTATTTTATTTTAGTATTACTATAAAGAGTTTATTTACTAGGAGGATGTTTTGGTAGATTTAGTGTACTGTGTCACCCTTCTTGATGATTGACTATTGTATTTATAAACCTATAGCTCTAATATTCATATATTTATATATCCATAGAACAAATATGCGAAGAATACAAAGTAGACCATCCAATTCAATATATATAGTTTATATGTATTTCGAAGATAGTGTTGATACATACACCTATTTAAATGTCCCTGTCCTTCTAAAGTATGTTTTATAAACATTCATAACTCTTAGATCCTAACAATAGTTTTAGTCATTAAACAATAAAGAGTTGACATGTGTTACTTCACATGGTTAATATATGAAATTTTATGTTAATTAATTTTAGACACTACGTCCCCTTATTTTGCACTGACCAAAACTGATGGAGGTATCTTGCCACGTGAGGGTCAAAAACCAACTTCATGAAGATATAATTGTTTTTATGTTATTTAAAAAAAATGCATACTTTAAATGACTCTTTGGCTATTAACATGACGCCATCTAGTTGGCTAACACAAAATTTTAAATACAAAGTTTTCGTTTGGATTGAGGAATTGAGTTATTCTGGATAGATAACTATGTCAGTATAGATAACAATTCTATAGGTATAAGAGATTTTCTGTTTGGTTGTGTTTTTTTTTATTCTCATTGGAAAACCTAATAATATAGGTTGAGTTGTTTGATTGATAAAAAATAAAATATAAATAAAATGTAAAAAAATTGATTTGACATATGCAACCATTGGAATAGATAAACTGAGTATAGCTTATCGTAGTAGGGATTACTTAGAATTGTTATACTTTCTTATACTCGTTTAAACTGGTTTAGTAATACTAAGTTATACCCTACAAACAAACAACTATTTTCCCTATTAATTCTTATATCATCCTTATACTACTCTTATTTTCACTTAGGGTGTGTTTGGTTGCGCGATTGCAAAACTGATTCTGCAGGAATCTGCGATTGCAAACCTGATTCTGCAGGAAGCTTACTTTCTCAGCTTTTTGAAATCGCAGCTTTTGGACACTATTTGCCTGCAATCGCTGGGTTTAAAACTGCGATTACAAAACTGTTTAGTTGCGCGATTGCAAACGCAGCTTCCTGTAATCACAATCGCAGCGCAATTGCGTAACCAAACGCACCCTTAACCCGTTATCCAAACGAGACAAAAAATCTCATTCGGAACTCGGAAGGGTTGTGATAATATATATAAAAAATGCGACAACAAAACTCAGTCTAACTGACATGATTTTCTCATTCATGTCTTGATATAAAAGAGTAAAAATAAAAATGTCACGTGTAAATAAAACACATGATGGTCACATTTTTTTATATTACAATGGGTTGCTAATAGTTACAAAGATTTGAAACGTGTGACAATGAAAATTTTTAAACACCTTTTTTTATATTAAAAATAATTTTTCAATAGAGATATAAAGAACCTAACACCACAGCTAACAAGCTATAACCATTGTTGTTTAAAAAACAGAAGAAAAAAAATCAGCCCCTCATACAGCCCCAATTACAGTCCACACTAGTTTTTTTTTTAATCATATTTTATCATTAAAGTAAATGTTGTTATATAAAATAAAATATATACTGAGATACATTAATATATTTTTTTTCATGTTGAAAAAATAACAAATTTTTTATGCTTTTTTGATGAAACTGTAGACCATCTTATAACTAATAGTTATTGTTATAATTGGTTCGAGGGAACAATAAGATTGACGACGGGAGATGTGCTACAAGACTGGGGATTTTTTTTATGTTATATACTATAATATGACCGCATATATTATGAAAATGCAATATATACTATATTATCACAGTGCATGAGGTTGTGCTGTAGAAACGGATTGAGTTGATTGAGTGTATCAAAATAAATAAAAAAAGAAATTATAAAGCATTGTGTTTCGATGGTATTTGGTCGAGATTTACACATGCATGCACATACCTCAACCATTCCAAAACTAAAAAAAAAAAAAAAACCGTCAAAACGGTGAGACATTTAATTTTTTAAATCCAATTTAATTATAAGACTAGCTGCCACAACCACCCTGAAAAGTTACTTATTAAATTCATCTCCATGCAATGAAGACTAATCAATATAATATTTCTGGTCTCCTACCTCCCTTCCGTTTTGTACCTTACTTATGAGACCGGATCCGATCAGTGCTCGTTACCGTCAGTTCGGTCAGTACCGAACTGCACCACGTTCAAATCAAACTGCATCACTTATAAATCAAACTGCACAATCAATTGTTGGGTATATTTTTCACTCTCTTATTAGATACTGATGATACTTAGGAATTCATATTTTCTCCAATAGTTGATTGAATCCAATAAGAGAGTAAAAAATATACCCAACAATTGGTTGTGTAGTTCGATTTATAAGTGGTGCAGTTTGATTTGCACATAGTGCAGTTCAGTACTGACCGAACTGATGGTAACGAGCACTGACTGGATCCCCTTACTTATCTATTACATTTCTGAACATATATATTATATTCCAAATTCTCCCCCCTTACACGTGAGATGTTTAATAATTTTTATAATCACACACGCGTGCGATTATATATAAATTAAAAAGATATTAGAGATCATTTAATTAATCTATTATACAAAGGACTGTGGAAACTTGATAGGAAAGCCTCAAACAGACAACAGGTGAGAGACACATGTAAATCAATACCAAAGAATGTGAAACCCATTTTTGTTCTTTCGTGAGTATGGCAATATACAAATCCTGCGACCTCTTGAAGGCCGTTGTCCCATCCATCACGCTAAAGCATGTGAAATTTTTTTTTTTACATACAATCATGTTATCATCTCCTTGTATGTCTTACTGTAAAAAAATATACTTATAAAGAAAAACATATGCATTTATAAAAATAAAATATATATTCTCATGAATTATCAAATTAAGAAATCATTTAAATCTACATTTCGTAGGATCAAGGATAAAAGCATCATTTAAATTTAAATTTGATTGGATTCTCTCATCTTTTGTTAAACGTGGATCCAAACAACGATTTTCGAGCTCTTTATATGTTTCACAGTCTCTCTCTCTCTCTCTTTATTTATATTTTTAAAAAAAATCAAACTAGATTATGCAGAATTGAACATTTGGATTGCACATTCAAATCGTGGGTAATCTAAATCAGAAATCAGTTGGATGGATGGCTCAAACAAAAAAATTGGGACAGTTGCAAATGGATTTTTAAGTAAATAGTATAAAAAAACTGTGTATTTTAAAAGCTCGGAGATAAGTATTTTATAAAATCTAGTTTAAAGCCCAACGTTCACAAAAAATCAATTTTGTAATCTTCCAACCAAACACGCAAATAGCACAAGAATCCACAACACCACAAGAGGATAAAGTAACCACATTGGATGGACGGCTCCAATTTAAAGATCATAAATGAGAGTCATCTCCCTCTCGTGGTATTGATTCGGTACAACTTCGTACGCAGACTCCTCAATCGACGGCCCAGATCCATCGTAAAGAGAAACAACCGTCTACGTGTTTGAGAATAAAAAGACCGTCCTACCCTACCCCTACAATTCTTTTATCGTTACCGGATCCAGATCCAGGAATTCGCGAGGATAAAGTGGTCATTCCACAGAACGTCGGTCTGCCGTCACTGTCAACGTCAGCATGTGCAATGGTTTTTAATGTAAATATACTAAATTTGAAGGCTTCTTTTAATCTACGTATTTTGTACCCTTTATGGTTGTGGTTGGGTGACCGACACGATAGCATTGTTTTAATGATATAATATTCAAAGTGACGATGGAATCCGACGTACCATATCCATACAACCAAACATGCTTTTGCAGATATATCGATATCTGATCCCTAAATTCAAAAGACATAAACCCTAATAATAATATTATATTATTTTAAAGTCCACAGTATTTTTTTCTTTTCAAACATAAAACCGAGAGACCCAATAACCAGGTGTCTTAATGACTCCGTGTCTTGTGTTTTGGTAGTGGAATTGGTGAAGAATAGAATGAAATTTGTGTGAATACATTTAAACACTTGTTTGTTTTGTTAATAAAGAATAAATTAATTTTGATATTTGAGATCCTTTTAGAATTGTGTTATCTTACTCAATCTATTTTATTGATTTAAGATGGTTTCACATGTTAAATCACATGTAATCATCTTTCATAAATGAGGGGGTTCACGTGTCATATTATTTTTCACTTTTTATAATATCTTAACCACATCTTATTAATATGCACAATTTATCCATGATAAATTAAATAATAAAAAAACTTTATTAATTATTAACAAAACCCTAACCACTAGAATTCAAGTGTGTTAATTTACTATATTTTCTTGTTTTTGTGATTGGGAGTTGTAAATAAAAACAGAATGCATGATGGCAATGGTATGATAAATCTAAGATTTGAGAGTGTGTTACATGTTATCTTTTCGATAGTTTTATAAGGTTATGGTGAATCTATATTTTTTTTAGGAATCAGTAAACAAATGATACCCCGAATATATTGAAATAGCATAAATCAAAAGTGCTGGCATACATTATAATTTTAAGTCAAAAAAGAGTCTAATAAATCAGAAAAGATGATTCTACTCTATATAATTTTTAAATATAAATACGTCTTTCATGTCATATAGATTTTGTCACATTGAAGTAATTAATTTATAAGATGAATTAAATTTATGTTCCTAATATGGTATGGTACTATGGTGTTCATGTTTTGTTACCGAATTTGTTGTGTAGAATTATGTGATACGAGCAACAAAAACAGCTCATGAAGCAAAACCTTAATTTTTGCTTATGTATATACGAGACAAACTATGAACTGTTGAAGCTCATGTATGAATGATGTTTGCATATCTCTCCACATGTCAGACATATATGAAGTTGCATATCTTTTCTTTCTTTAATTATCAATGGATGAGGGGTACCCAAAAAAGGAGTCACAAAATTCTACAGTGATTTTTTTTAATGCATTCCACATTATGGTTGTGATTGGTTACACGATTGAAAAATAAATTTTAGACTGATTTTGCATGAAATTGCATCTCCATAGCTTCTAAAAAAACTCAGGTTTCGAATATTTCTTCACAGAAATCTGTTAGCAATTTTTTTTCTTATTTTTCTGTTTAAAAAATGAGTTTGATAAAAACAACTTTCTACAAATTCAAAAACCATTCAAACCTTGTTTTCAGACGAAGTCTATGTATATATATAAACATCACCATTTTGTCTGAAGTTCACAATTCTGACCCATCCAGATGGTGATGATCATATATATAACTGCGGACATGATATCTATATCTTACTCTTTATGTGCGATCAACTTGTGATCACCATCCCTTCGAGGTCCATTCAATCTAATGATGAAGATATGGTTAATTAAAAATAATAACTCAATTATCTAGGAGATAAAAAAAATGGGTCACAGTTTGGGGGAGAGATGTGATTCATTCAATGAGGTATTTTTAACCGTTCGAACAATGAGATGATGATCACACCAAGTATAAAAAAACATAGGTTTATAACGGTCGGCAGACAATATTGATAGAGAAAGCCCTAGAAGAATAGAAGGTGGGGTCATGTGTGTCACGTTGTGTTGTTCGTAGAGTCCTTGACATCGTTCATGACCACAACATTTTATTTTGGTTGGCGAGTCCACATCTCATCTCCCCTTATTCTGTGGGTCTATATATAATGGGACCATATATAGTTTATTTAAACTTTTGTTTGTATTTTTTTTTGTATATATATTCTTCTAACAAGTTCAACTCAACGTTCATGGTATATGTGTATTTGAGGCAGTTCACATGGACAATCTGAAGAACCGTCTATATATATGTCTCTATAGTCATTCATTGATGCGTATCTCTCATTAAATTATTTATATTACTTTTTTAAAAATGATATACATTTTTCTATGAAAATATATAGATGATGATTTACTGTATTTCAAAAAACAAAATATATGTGAACTTTTTGTTGGATTGTTCTGCATATTGTTCGTAACATTACTCTATATAGGTAGACACACACAGAGAAAACCTTTGAGAGAGGGAGGGGTGAGTGTGAACTCATGACGCTTTGTCTTCAAGGATTTGGCACATGTAGGGGGTTAATGGATGAGGAAAGGCTTGTGCACATTATGAAGGTTTGGAAGAGAGAGAGAGAGAGAGGTGGTTGTAACGTGTTACGTTTGAAAGCATTGTCTCATGTGTATGCTTGTTGACCCACTGCATCAAACAATCTCATCGATCGTTTTGTTTTCCTTGTCTCCAATGATTTTATTTCCATGCCAAAGTCCACCAAATTTGTTAATTCACACTCAATCTTTACATGCAGTCTTACATTTAATCTCTTTTTTACTAACTAAAAATATGATTTGATTGATTTTATTTTGTTTTATTTTGAAATATATGTACAATTTTTTAAAGTGTATATTTTTTTAAAAGAATTTTTTTAAAAAAATATCAAAACTTGTAAAATTACACAATTTCCCATCCCCTAACAATTTACATGTTAATACTTAAAATACACATCTCTCATGGATGTTCTTTAGTATAAAAGATTTTATTCTTTTATATGTACGAAAGAAATTAAATATGTGTTCTTTTGCATGTGATATAGTGGTAGTGTATTTGCCTAAGAAGTAGCCAGACAAATGAGTACATGCTTTCTATATGCAAATAGTTTTTCATTTTTCAGACACGTACTCCATAAAATTGTGTAAATGCGAGTCCGACTTCTTATAGTTGAACGCTCTACTATCGTTATTTGCTTCTTGAAAGTGTGAGAGAGGGTGTCTTGTCAATGACAATGTCACACCCAACTCAGAAGAGACTTTTTAGAGAGTGTAATTCATTGAATGACTAATGTTCTTGTATTTATAAGGCTTGTTTGAATATTCATTGACAAAATCATAATTCAAAGAGGTATGACATATTCATTTGCTGAATTAAATTTTTTTTTTTTTAAAGATCAAATTCATTTTAGATGAAAAAAAAACCATGAAAAAAAAGGAAACAAAAAAGAAGGGGTGGGGGGAAGTGGGGAGGGGAGGGTGTAATTAGTAAGGGCACATGGGGGAAGTCCCTTTTTTTAGGGGTGTTGGAGAAATTAGTAATTAGAAATCTCTCTCTCTCTCTCTCAATCAATTATTCGCATCACATGCGTTATGCCGTGATTTTGGTGAACCCCCCCTTACCTTCTCCACCTCCCATATATGTTTTTTTTAAAGCCCCTTTTGACTCCTAGCGTTGGTAACCCACGTTCACTTGGATGTGACACTCCAGCGGCGCATCACACGTTCACCCATATTTTTCGTCTCTTCTCCTATAGTGTTGTTATTTCATGATGATCTTCTAATATCACCATGTACATTAACATTCGGATTCTATTTCATACACTCTAGTTATTTAAATATCAGAATTTTTTATTTGTTAGATATAGATATAGATACGGATTCAGAGGGAATAGAAATATTTTGTCAAAAATTTGCCAAGTTCAGACTGAGGGATTTTTTATAGAAAAAATGACACTCGTAACAAAGCTTTTATATGACGCATATGCATGCATTTAGATGGAGTTTTCTTTGTTATTGTATACCTTAAAAACAAGAAGGTATAACCTAAAAGCTAGAAGTGTGAAAATGAAATGGATTGTGTGGGTCAAGATCTTTTTTTTTTTAATTTTTATCCACGCGCTATTCCTCTCGCTTTTTTATGTCCTCATTTCTTTAGTGTATGGTAGTTTTGGTTTAGAAAAATATATTACATTGATTTTTTAAATTTATTGTATATAAATGTATGATTTCATCAGACTGATGAACATTTTAGAAAACATTTAGAACATAAAAGTTAGAAAGAGTAATGCATTAATGCTCCTAGAAATCTTTTAGGTGATGGTACAATCGGTCATTATTATAACTTTAAGTCCTGTTTGGATCCACGGTGTGGAGGATGTGGCATTGAAAAAATTAAAAATTCCCCCTCTTAATCCAAACTGATTTAGGCATTTGAAACTAGAGACTCATTTCATGCGTTTAATTTGAAGAGTTAGCATTTTTGAAACTCTTTAAACAATTATTTTTCAATACAAATTTCAATCTTGATATTTCAGAATACAAACATCCTCACCACACTTCCAAATGTACTTTTAATTGAGTATATTTCTGATTGAATATATATTTGACTAGACAATTAGTCAAGTATATACTCAATTTAATTTTAAAAAATTAAAAGTATGATTATATGTATATACATGAAAATTATATATACATCAGATATATATAGTTTAACTTCAAAATAAAATTCAAGATTTAATGGGATAACAAAAGTATTTGAAAGTCGAAACATTATCTTTTATAGTTCTATCAGTAACAACCTAACTCTATGTATGCGTGCTATAACAAGAAAATGATAAAATTATATAAGTGAATAAATATTTTATTTTTGTAAAAAAGATATTTATTTAACTCACACAATAAAAAATCGTTTTCAAAAGCATGCATTTTTTTTAATTTTTAAAACATTGGAGTTGGGACCCACATACATGGTTAAAGAGAGAGCGTGATACATGGGCTGGGCCCAACCGACCTTCAAAACGGGTCCCTGAACCCTGTACGGGGGGTTTCTTCTTCACGTAACGAATCACTGAAAAGTCCACTATCTCCATCTGCCACGTCCGTCAGTGTGTCCGGTCTTTCACCACCACCACCTCCCACTCCACATGTACGCAACCCAGCGGACGCGGGTGCCTAACCCATTAAAACCCCCCGCCGTTTGAAAGGGCGGGAGACGAAAAGCGGAGCCGCGAAATCTCGGCCGTCGGTACGGCACAACTTGCGATGTAAGCAAAGCCAGATTTCCTCGTCCTCCCTTTATTAATCTTTTGTTTTTTCACACTTAAAACCCTCCCATCTTTTGAATTTACCCAAATACCCTTCATCTATGGGTCCACCAAAAAACCCGACCGTTCATCACGGAAGAAAACAAAACCCTAAGGACATATTTGTCATTGTCACGCACACTCATCTCTACCTGACCAAACCATTAATCACTCGCACAACACACACTCTTCCACCATAAATACCTCCCCTTTCCCACTCTCACTTCGCTCACTCTAACAATGGCTTCCCTCTTCTGCTTCGCCGCCCTATTCTTCGCCCTCCTCGTCCCCTCCGCCGCCCGCATCCCCGGCGTCTACTCCGGCGGCGCCTGGCAGTCCGCCCACGCCACCTTCTACGGCGGAAGCGACGCCTCCGGCACAATGGGTACTCACAAAAAGCCTTGAAGACCAAAACCCAACCTTCATTCCACCTTCAAAACAAGACCCACATTGTGATTTTGCTTGATTATTTGCAGGGGGCGCGTGTGGGTACGGGAACCTGTACAGTCAGGGGTACGGGGTGGAGACGGCGGCGCTGAGCACGGCGTTATTCAACAACGGGCTGAGCTGCGGCGCCTGCTTTGAAATCAAGTGCGCCGACGACCCGAGGTGGTGCCATGGAGGGAGCCCCTCCATCTTCATCACTGCCACTAACTTCTGCCCGCCCAACTATGCCTTGCCATCTGATAATGGCGGGTGGTGCAACCCACCTCGCCCTCACTTCGACCTCGCCATGCCCATGTTCCTCAAGATCGCCGAGTACCGCGCCGGCATCGTTCCCGTCTCTTATCGCCGGTACGTACATGCTTATTAAAACTTATAAAAACTTATAAACTGAAAGCTATAGCTTATTTGAATTTATTGAAAATTATTTAAACTTAAAAATAGTTTAAATAGTATATGAAGTGCTTTTGAGATTATAGATTATAGTTTGTTTTAAATAATGTTTATACAAACGTCTTTTCCTCTCCTCCTAAATCCCTTTAAAAGGGTCTTTTTTATGATTATACAATAAATTTTTTTTAAAATCTATTATAACAAACATTCACGTTTATAAACTAATAAAATTACATGGAACATAACCATAGTCTCTTTCGTTTACTCTGTTCCAGTTGGTGCTGCTTTTTATTAAAATGACGATTTTGCCCTTATCTTTTGATTCAGACTTTTGTGTCCGTTTGTCTCTGACATCCCACTTTCATTGTCTTGAATGACGGTTTTACCCTTAATTTTTTTACTAATATAACGTTCGACAAATTTGTCGACTCTTTTCATTCTCTGCCCGTTCGACGCGCTTTCTTTTGTCCCCTGCTTTCGCTGTTGACTTTTCCGTCGTTTCTCGTCAAAAAATTGTTTCCCACATTTACCCTTCATTTTCTGTTAATTAAGTATGCGCCTTCTCTTTTTACATAGGGTAAATTTGACATTACACTGTACACCTGGTTTCGTCGTTCCCATTTTACCCCTATAATTTGATGAATGTACATCAACGGTACCCTCGTAACAGCCTTTATATGTACGACAGAAGGTCCTTTTCGTCAGTGACAACACTGCTGACCTTTTTGACCGAAACGACAAACACACAACCCGTGAAACCCGATTCATTATTACCATAACCCCTCGTATAATAAAACCCCCCCCCCCCCCCCCCCCCACCACCACCACCACCACCACTTAATTCCCTAAACGGCCCCTGAAACCCGCCTCGAATTCCGCGCCCACGCGTTTGTCTGACCAAGGTTACTTTCGTCATTTTCCCTATACAGGGTCCCATGCAAGAAGCCGGGCGGGATCCGATTCACCATAAATGGTTTCAAGTACTTCAACCTGGTTTTGATCACCAACGTCGCCGGCGCCGGCGACTTAGTGAGGGTGAGTGTCAAAGGTTCCAAGACAGGGTGGATGAGCATGAGCCGGAACTGGGGTCAGAACTGGCAGTCAAACGCCGTCCTCGTCGGTCAGGCCCTCTCTTTCCGGGTCACCGGAAGCGACCGCCGGACCTCCACCTCCTGGAACGTCGTCCCCGCCGACTGGAACTTTGGGCAGACCTTCTCCGGCAAGAACTTCAGAGTCTGAATCAGTCTGACCCACAATGGGTTGGGGTTTGATTTTTAATTGGTGATCTGTGTGTGTGTGTGTTTAGTTTTTTGTTAAAGAAGGGTTTTTGAGGGGTTGTTTGAATGGGTTTTGTGGGGTTTGGGTTTTTTTTTAAAGAGTGGTGGAGATGATGCGGCTGAGGTGGCTGCAGATGAAAAAACATGAATGTAGCCCGCAGTCTGCGTGATTTGATAATATATATATATTATTATATATGTATTATGTGATGTGATGTGTTTAGTTAGTGTTATAGTATAGTGTGTGTGTTTTGTGATGATGTGATTTGGGGGTGTTTTTTGGTTATCTGAATCGCATATAGTATTGATACGTTTTGTTATGGGATCTATGACTTTTTTTTGGGGATTGTTTGTGTTTTTTGTGTTTAAATTAAAGAAGTTTTATTAGTGGTTTTAAAATTTAAAGGAAAATGTTTGACAGGCCCCATCTTCATAGGCCCTAAGTAAGCCCATGTGTATAATATCTATTTTACCATTTTAGTGATTTTTCTTTATTCGGTAACTGTTCCTATAATTAATGAGGCAACAATAATTATCTTCTTCCACCTATATAGAATTAATGACGGTGACAATACATCATTTCCATTTATAATTCATATTTCTTGTTTTGTTTTTGAATTTTGAATTATTTATACATCAATAATCAATAGTTCATTTCCTTTTTAAAACATCATTATTGTTTTTAAAAACACCTAACATCACATCGAAAATGATTTATGTTACGCAGTTGTGTGTAATTATTTGATTTTACAAATTTATATTTGTTGAATCTGGTTTTTTATAGTAAAATATTTTTATTGGCATGTTCTTTCATTTTAGATGATTTAACACAAATCTTCTAAATTCGTTTAAATTTTTTTTTTTGTTTAATTTAAAATTTATTTTTAAATATGTAGTAACACTCATACATTGTTTTTTTTTATTAAGTGAGTTACATTTCTAAAGAATTCAGTTACATTTGTAAAAAGTCAGTTACATTTATATAGTCAATTACATTTTCGTTGAAAGACAATCCGGAAAAGGATTTCATTATTGAAGTTGAGCAGCATTGTGCAGAAGCAATCGTGTCAAATATTGGAATGACATTTTAAAGATAACTTAGTTACATTCATCATAACATTAACATTAACCAAACTGAATATACATATTCCTTAAAGTTGTTTACATTCCTCTAATAGTTAGTTACATTTTCTTAAACATAGTTACATTCCACGTAACATCAAAATCTAAACAAATTGAATATGAATATACATTATTTGTATTTGTTCACATTATAGATAATTACGTTTCTCTAAACATAGTTACATTCCACAATACTTCAAAATCTACATAAACCACTTTTCTTACACAAATTTTTCGGATTGAAGAAATTAGTATTACATTTCATATAAATATAAATATACAACACACCTTAATGTATGAGTGCTCTGTTATGCATACAAAAAATTAGTTACATTGAAAGTAAGTTACATTTTCTATAAATTTCATAAAACACTGAACATACATAATTCGATTTCGAATATTTGGTTACATTTTGCCTGGCAAAAAGAAGAAACCAGTCACATATAATCAATCATCTGCAAAACGGTATACCTAATAAATAATTTCAGTCAAATAATAGTCAGTTACTTTTGCACAAATAAAAAAAAAACAAAAAAAAAAATCAAACATTCTTATATCACAATAACAAATTAAAAACAGGGAAATTTTTTTTGTGATTGGCTTAAAACACTGAAAATACATATTCCTGTTTTTCGAATAGTCAATTACATTGTCCTGCAATAAAAAAGGAACTGGTCACAAATAATCACTTTTAAACAATATACATAAATAAAATTTATCAAAACAAAGTCAGTCACTATTCAACAAATTCAAAAAAAAATCGGCCAACATTTTCAAAAGTATAATAATAATCTTAAAAAAAAATCAAAACATTCGCACATAAATATCAAAGAGCATGATTTTAGGTTATTAGATTCATCTAATCGTCACAATATAGAAAAACTTTTTGAGCAAAAATAAAAAAAGGTTGCATACCCATTTTTGAATGTTTTTCAATCTTCGGATGAACCAAAAATTCTCAAATCGAAGCCAAAATGAAATTTTAGGTTTTCATCTGTCGTTTAGACGAAGTGGATTACAACGATTTGGAAATTTTTCTGTTTTTGAAAACCCTCCAATGTAACAAATGAAATGGATTTTGGGTGGAGAGGGTCGGGGATTACGAGAAAAAAATCTAAAATGAGGGATATGGGTTGCGAGAATGTGTGTTTTAAATGAGGGGTAGATATGTATTTTACTTTTTTACCTTTTTAGAAAAAATAACCAGCCATCCAATCACATTTTGACACCTCAAGGGTTTATGAAAGAGGCTTATATCCTGGGGCCTGTGTAGCAAAGGTCAAATTTAAACAATGGTTTGGATGGAAGAATATTGTGAAAGCGTTTACTAGTAGAAATAGATTGATTGTTTTTGGACTTTCGTTTCAATAATTTTTAAGTACTCTGTTTTTATCAAGATTACTATTAAAGAAATATAGATGGAAATTGGTCGACTACACCGAATAGTTAATAATAATTTGATTAATGTATACTTTATAACAATGTTTACTAGTAAATAGTAATTCCATATCAGGATTCGAGACATTATAAGCAAATGAGTGTACATACATGATAGAATGATACAATTATATGTTTTCACACAACATTTGTTGTCCAGGCAAGAAATTTTTATAAAGATGTATATTAAATTATTATTTGCTAGAGATTGTATATTAATAAGTTGATTAATGTATACTTTATAACAATGTGTTGGTAATTCCATACTGGGACAATATAAGCAAATGAGTATGTATATAATATGACTATATATTCACAATATAATGCATGTTAAAGCATTGTTGTATTTTGCTTTGTTCTTTCCTTCTCTGTTTTATCTCTTCCTCAATTATGACATTGTAAACAAAGAACAAAGTGAAATCTACTATGTTGCAGTCAATGAAAATGTAGGTTAACTCAAGAACATTACCTAACAGAGTAACCAAAACCTGCTATTGCCCTGCCTATGTAGGATGTACCACATATCTAAAGCATGCTTTTTGTTGGGTCGGTGGTTTCCTTTAAAAATATGTCTACTGTTGATTTTACAAAAAATCAATTCATGAATTTGTTTTCTCATGAAATGCACTCATTAATGTACTTACTAAGTGATATTGCAATAGTTTCATTAAGATAATCTCATGTTTTTAGTTAGTAATAGTGGCATATATATAGTGAAAAGGACTACTAACAGTGACCACCCACCCACCCCCCAACCGAAGACAATATGTAGTTGTGGCAGTTGCAGTCACTCCAAACTTATATATATATATATATATATATATATATATGGTCGTGATTACGTGCGGTGTGCGGTCGGTGCGGTTTACGACGTGGGCCGTTCGATCGCGGGTCCATCGCATCCAACGGTCGACGTGAATCGCACCCGACCGTCCGATGCGATGGACCCGTGATCGACGGCCCGTGATCGCGCACCGCACCGACCGCACACCGCACGTAATCGGATCCCTATATATATATATATATATATATATATATATATATAGTCGCGATTACGTGCGGTGTGCGGTCGGTGCGGTTTACGACGTGGGCCGTCCGATCGCGGGTCCATCGCATCCAACGGTCGACGTGAATCGCACCCGACCGTCCGATGCGATGGACCCGTGATCGACGGCCCGTGATCGCGCACCGCACCGACCGTAAACCGCACGTAATCGGATCCCTATATATATATATATATATATATATATATATATATATAGGGATCCGATTACATGCGGTTTACGGTCGGTGCGGTGCGCGATCACGGGCCGTCGATCACGGGTCCATCGCATCGGACGGTCGGGTGCGATTCACGTCGACCGTTGGATGCGATGGACCCGCGATCGGACGACCCACGTCGCGCACTGCACCGACCGCACACCGCACCTAATCGTCGGCAATATATATATATATATATATATATATATATATATATATATATATATATATATATATATATATATATATATATATGGGAAGTGATTCGGTGCGGGAATGCGGGAAGCGATCACGGGCCGTCGATCACGGGTCCATCGCATCGTACGGTCGGGTGCGATTCACATCGACCATTGGATGCGATGGACCCGCGATCGAACGACCGACGTCGTTTCCCGCATTCCCGCACTGAATCACTCGATATATATATATATATATATATATATATATATATATATATATATATATATATATATATATATATATACGGGGATGATAATATGCGGTCGTGCGGTCGAGGTCGTGGGCCGTTCGATCGCGGGTCCATCGCATCCAACGGTCGACGTGATTCGCACCCGACCGTCCGATGCGATGGACCCGTGATCGACGGCCTGTGATCGCGGACGCACCGACCGCACGTAATCACTTCCCTATATATATATATATATATATATATATATATATATATATATATAGGGCCGACGGTCGGGTGCGATTCACGTCGACCGTTGGATGCGATGGACCCGCGATCGAACGGCCCACGTCGCCGCCGCACCTGCCGTTCGCCGCACCTAATCGCCCCCGTATATATATATATATATATATATATATATATATATATATATATATATATATATATATATATATAGGGAGCCGATTAGGTGCGGTTTACGGTCGGTGCGGTGCGCGATCACGGGCCGTCGATCACGGGTCCATCGCATCGGACGGTCGGGTGCGATTCACGTCGACCGTTGGATGCGATGGACCCGCGATCGGACGGCCCACGTCGTAAACCGCACCGACCGCATACCGCACGTAATCGCGACCATATATATATATATATATATATATATATACTCGTGATATTATACGGTCGTGCGGTCGGTGCGGTCGCGATCACGGGCCGTCGATCACGGGTCCATCGCATCGGACGGTCGGGTGCGATTCACGTCGACCGTTGGATGCGATGGACCCGCGATCGGACGGTCCACGATCACGACCGCATATTATCGGAAATATATATATATATATATATATATATATATATATATATATATATATATATATATACGCGACCGATTAGGTGCGACGAACGGCGGGTGCGGCCGCGACGTGGACCGTTCGATCGCGGGTCCATCGCATCCAACGGTCGACGTGAATCGCACCCGACCGTCCGATGCGATGGACCCGTGATCGACGGCCCGTGATTGACGCTGCACCCGTCGTTCGCCGTACGTAATCACCTATATATATATAATATAGTCAAGTGATTCAGTGCGGGAATACGGGAAACGACGTCGGTCGTTCGATCGCGGGTCCATCGCATCCAACGGTTGATGTGAATCGCACCCGACCGTCCGATGCGATGGACCCGTGATCGCTTCCCGCATTCCCGCACTGAATCACTTCCCTATATATATATATATATATATATATATATATATATATATATATATTTAGAAATGATAAGCTGCGGACGTGCGGACGAGCTCTTACGTGCGGATCGCGTGTCAGCCGTTCGATTGCGCGGGATCGAGTGAGAGCCGTCCGTTCGCGGATCAAAAAATCTGAAAAACTCAAACCAGTATAAAGGACCACCATATATGACGACCGTCCGATCAGATTTGATCGGATGGTCCAAAAAAAATGTATAAAAACCCTCCAACTCTCCACTCTCTATGCACTCTCTCTCTCTCGACTGGTGACCCCCAAATCACTTGTCCCCTCTCTCTCTCTCTTCTCATTGTTCTCTTCTTCTCTTCGATCTTCTCTTCGACCTTCTACTGAACAGGGTAAAAAAAAAATCTGGATCACTACCTGTTGCGGCCTCCGACGCTCAGCCACCCCCACCCCTCCTCGTGCTCGTCGTCCGCTCGACCACCCCCACCCCTCCCCGTGCTCGTCGTCTGCTCGGTCACCCCCATTTTTCAGATCTGATTGTTTATATGGTGGATTTTTTTTAGATCTAGGGTTTGTTTTTGAGATTTATTTTCAAATCTAGATGTTTTTTCTGATTTGTTTGCAGATCTAGGGTGTTTTTTTCTCACATAGGATTTGTTTTTCAGAATTATTGATCAACCAGGATTTTTTTCATGATTTGTTTTCTGATTTGTTTGTTGTTTTGGTTGGGGTTTTTTTCAAAAAAAATTTCTGATCTGATATGAAAATTGTTTTGGTTGGGGAAGTTTTTGCGAGTTTGTTTTACCTTGATGATGGGCTTATGCAAAACTCAATCATTTTTGGGTTTATTGAAATTTTATTGCATTTAGTGATTCATGCCGTCTTCATTGACTGATTTTTGTTATCAAATAAAGTTTAAGAGCTGTTAAGCTTATTATTTGCTCAAGAGCAGCAAAGATTAGATGAATAGCATTCTTTACTTGCATATCTAAATCAAGGTTAAGGTTTATGATATATATTGTTAAGCAAACCTCCTAGGTTCTCAATTGTCTCAACTTGCATTTTTTAAAAATTTAAACCAAGACTCGGATCATATATAATTTGATTTTGTGTTAAGAGTGAGTTATATAGTCAAACTAGCATGATCATGTATTTAATTTGTAGATGTAATATTTACTTCTTGTTTTCTTTTTATTTCAGGGGACAATAGAGGATGCAGAAGAACAACAGCTAGAGCACATCATAATACACTCATGAAAATGTCAAGCGAGATGCCCGATTTTATTTGCAGCCAAAGCTTGGTAACGCATCATAGAATGTTGCACTGGTGAAGAGATGCAGCAAAGATTATATGTAATGAAGTTGATATACAAAATTGTATATATACATAGTTTCCTTCTTTTCAAATGGGTGCATTCTTGTAGTTAGACCTGCAACTTGGATATAATAGAAAATTCTTTTTATTGAAATAAGGCCTTGAAGAGTTCAACTTGGCATCTGAAATTGTTAAATGTCCATCTTAGAATTTAAAGGCAGATAATGGTACATTGAAGTGAACTGCATAGCTACTTGTTTCTTCATTGTGACATTGAACAGGTCAAATAGGGAAACCTGGTTTTACAGTATAGATCATAACATTGTATGACAATAGTAGGCATAAAAATTTCAACATCACACTATATATTCAATATCAATGATACTATATATTTTTCAACATCATAACACAGTTTTTCAACATCAATTACATTATATCCTAACATTGTTGTTTCAATATGACTATATATTTAACTTCAATAAAACTCACCTGCTGCAACTCACCTAACTGGTTAATATTTTTAAAAAAAACCAAATGTTGATAACATCATCACAGTACTCACCTTGCTAAATCTGCTGCTATTATACGAGCAATTTAATATGAATAATCATTTATACAAAACAACAATCAGCAATGTCAATGTATTCAAAGTGCTGCAATCAATAATAACCTGTTCATAACATTTTGTATGCAATTCATTGTCCATCATCAGACCATCACAAGTCCATCATCAAAATACACATGCACACCATTTAAAAAAAACATCCTTAAGACTAACATTTAAAAAAGCATTCTTAAGCAACAGAACATATAGTGCAGGAGCTCAATTACAACATGCTTTTAGAATGTATGGCATGACTGTACATATAATACCAGTTACCCTTTCTTTGAATCACAAGAGGTCCTGGACCCAAGGGCTGCAGAATGTGACTGCCCAAATTAACATGGATCCAAATCTTTCATTCCTCATCCTTACAAAATCTATCAATATGAGAATTTGAGGAAGGACAAATCCTCCTAACCAGTTCACAAAACTAAGAAATTTTAATATTGCATAAGGTGGAATTTTATTAACCTTAATTCATCCCTTGAAAACAGTCAAGAAGAAAAAATATATATACAGGCATGACTCTGCATTATTACAACCACAACTAACCAACCAAATCACACAATCTTACAGCTACATGGACCAAAGCAACCACAACGAGAGAACACACAGACACAAACACACACGTGAGAAACTTTGTGTTGTTGGAATCACATCTTGGACACTTGAGGGACTGTTCTGGCTGGGGCCTCACCTTCCTCTCTTGCTGCTGCTACTGCTGTGGATTCTTCTTCTGGTGGTGGTGGTGTTGTGATGATTTGGAGCATGCATGTCTTCCAAGGTGTGGGTTACCATGGCCTGTTTGGATTCCAATACAACAAGAATTAATATTATGAAACAAGGAATTAATACTATCAACAGAAGGGAGAGAAACAATTCAAAAAGTCTGATAAAGTGACTATGGAGTTAATAAAGTCTGTCTAAGAAAGTTTGATGGTGTCCAAGAAAGTCTGATGGTTTCTATGGAATTAATAAAGGAGAGAAACAATTAAAAAATTTGACTACATCAAAATGCTGGCAATGAAATCTCAAGTAATAGTATCCATAGTGATTGAATTATTTCTATTAGGAAAGCCTATCCATGGGTAGTAGGCAAACCTTACCACACCAATTCAACACAATTGAAATTTTCCAGCAACACGGTATCAACAAATTACCTCTATTTTTCAAGTTATTACAGAGCAAATGAACATTCACATGAATCTTGTCACACCTAATCTTGTCACACCTAAGTGCACAAGGATTAAATACATCTACACACCATTGTTCACTACATTTATTAAGGATACTATAAAGAGAGATTATCTGTGAAAGTTCATTCTGAAAAACTTTAAATTCTGGTTGAATTTTAACGAAATTTAATATCAATTAAAGTTATTGCTCACACACATGCAACATTCAGAGTTCAGACACCTCTAAACAAATATAAATTAAAATTCAAAGGGTGGTTGGCCTATCCAACATTCAGAAAAGAGACATACTCCATATGACAAAAGCAATCTTCAACCTTATACCTCATCATGAATGGATAAATTCTCTCTATTGTCAAATTACCAAAGAACAGTGAGAAAAGCCAAACCTACAAGAAATTCAATGTAACTGATAGATTATTGTTTTATTATACAACAACAAATATCTTGGAAAATGCAAAGAAGATGTAGCATAAATTTAAGTTATGTTATGTGTTTTCCAAGATATTTGTTGTTGTATAATAAAACACCCTAGATCTGCAAACAAATCAGAAAAAACATCTAGATTTGAAAATAAATCTAAAAAACAAACCCTAGATCTAAAAAAAATCCACCATATAAACAATCAGATCTGAAAAATGGGGGTGACCGAGCAGACGACGAGCACGGGGAGGGGTGGGGGTGGTCGAGCGGACGACGAACACGAGGAGGGGTGGGGGTGGCTGAGGGTCGGAGGCCGCAGCAGGTAGTGATCCAGATTTTTTTTTACCCAGTTCAGTAGAAGGTCGAAGAGAAGATCGAAGAGAAGAATAGAACAATGAGAAGAGAGAGAGAGAGGGGACGAGGGATTTGGGGTCACCAGTCGAGAGAGAGAGAGAGTGCATAGAGAGTGGAGAGTTGGAGGGTTTTTATACATTTTTTTTGGACCATCCGATCAAATCTGATCGGACGGTCGTCATATATGGTGGTCCTTTATACTGGTTTGAGTTTTTCAGATTTTTTGATCCGCGAACGGACGCTCTCACTCGATCCCGCGCGATCGGACGGTTGACACGCGATCCTCACGTAAGAGCTCGTCCGCACGTCCGCAGCTTATCATTTCTCTCTCTCTCTCTCTCTCTCTCTCTATATATATATATATATATATATATATATATATATAAAATGAAATCTTTTTCATTTTGGTCGATCCCACACTTATTGCCCCCACTCAAATACTGCAATCCACATGGGTTATTAATTGAACATAAAAACAGACAAACTGTAACAGATTTACTGAGCTTTTATTTATACATTAATAAAACTGCAAAACCAATCACTCAAGAAATCCAAATTTGGTTTTATATCAACGTCAAAGCACATGCATCTCTCTATCAGGCCTTCCATGTCATCTTCTGGACTTATGAACGAATAGTTATTTATTTATTTATTAGCACCATTTGTTGGTGGTGTGGTTTTTGGGATTGATTAATTCATTTTGTAATCTTATATGGAGTACGCATTGCATTATCATAAAATATGAAAATTAAAAATTTTTTTTTTCAAAATTTTTTCCCAATGTTTACATCACTTTGTATATATAATGATATGAACTTCAAAAGAACTGACTATATAATTTTTTGAATAAAAATGATACGGTGGTCCCTTAATTTTAGGTCCACTGTATCGGTTATGTTTTTTTTAGATGGTCCTTAAAATTGGGGGTCCATGATGAGGATCTTCCATGCGTCGTACGTCATGGGTCCACCCTGTCCGTTGATTTCTGATCTAATGATGGCCCGTTGTTGGTTTATCCCAGTCGGGGGACACTGATTGGAGGGTCATGATTGCTCACAAACATATAGTATATATGAACAGATTTCTGTATGAAATGGATGCTGTTATTCATGCCTCATTAGTGGACTTCGAAACGGCTGAAATGGATGCTGTTTAATTACATAATTCAACTAAACTTATCAAAATAAAAAAAATCATATACTATGATGGTAGTAGGTTACGCCGTGTCAAATTTAAAAAAAAAGTCAAATGTAGTCATTTTTATTTACAAAATAAGAAAAAACATAATTGAAGGGGATGAGAGGAAGAGAGTAAGAACATGGCTCTTTACGAAAGAAAAGAAACAAAAATAAAATTCTCCACTTTTAATGATATTAATTAGATTGATCTCAATTTTTTTAAAAAAAATTGAAACTAAGTTATCAAGCGATATTGTAGATATGATAAAATATGTCCCCTTATTAACATAAAATATAATTGATTTTACCTAATATATAATACATATAAAGTTTAGAATATGTCATATAATTTTTTTTTTTGTAGAACAAATACATTTATATTTATATCCTCTTTTAGATTATTCCGAGGGGATGCTTGTGCACAATTTTAAATAAAGTGAAAAATTAAAAGATTGAGGTAATTTGGGTTAAAGATAAAATAGTGAAACATACTAAAATATTTTATCACTGACCAATTTTTATAGTATATGTGAATATATGTGACGGAAATTGATAAAATCATTTCCATCATTTTATCTGAAAGTCTATTTTATTTGAATTATTAAAAATTTATTCATCTTTCTTAATAATACAAAATAGAGGAGTGAAAAGTGATTAATTTTTTTCCCTCTTGTTTAGTACAAAGTACAAACTTTAATTTTTTTGAAAGATAGAAAGGAAAATTAAGTCATCATTTACTTTCATTCACTTTTCAATACGCACAAACACACCGTATGACTTCAAATATCCAATAATTTTTTATTTATTAATCTCATGACAAGTTGTTAGAGGTATTCTTGATAGAAGAAAATTTAATATATCTTAAAATAAATTTGTTTTTTGAATTATAATTCTCATGTTCATTACATCAAAATTGATTTTATATTAGATAATCTCATTGTGGAACCTCGTTCAAGTCATAACAATGAAACAAAAAGTTGTAACTGATTCATTTGACCAAAAGCGAGGTTCTTTTGGTCAAACCTAACTTTAAATGGTGTAATAACTAATAATTAAATCATCCCCCATTTTTCATCCTCTCCCCATCCTATCTTATCCATTAAGACCTTGTGACTCCTATTTAAAGTTATCAATGGACTATATTTCATCTTGAAAAAATAAAAAACACTAATAAGTTAAATTCTTGGAATATATGCTTATTCTATTTCTCAAGTGACGAATATCTTATCCTAACCTTGTCTTATTCCAATTGGTCGATCGCTTTGTCTTTCCTTTAAAATATTTTCCATGGTTGATATAAAAATAAAATAAAAATAAATTTTTTTATCATGCATTACTTCATGTTCCATTGTCCCTCTCTTTACAAAGTGAAGTTAATGGGAAACAGAAGATATCTTGAGTGGGGCATCTTGTGTACCGGATAAATATAATGCAATTTTTATCTGCAGTCTTATTGATGCAAACGGTGGCCGACGCGTTTTGAAAACGATGAACGCAAAAGGTTTCATTTGAAGATTTTTAAATATTTACAGAAAAGTCGGCTAGTAGAAATAAATGGCACTCCGAACTCAGAATCGCCTGAAATTTTTACTGGAAGTAGATGTCGAGAAGATCTTCAAGAGTTGTCGCTACGCCATAACACGTCCTTATTTTTTCATTTTTCCCATTTTTGGCCCTCAAAATGGTATTTTTGTTATTTTTAGTAAGTTTTTAGATTTAACATATCTCCTTCATAATAAATCGGATTTAATTGAAATTAAATCTCAGGATCTTCTAAGATCCCGTAGAATTAGTTATAATAAAATTTTATTGTTACTATTTTTAGTAAATTTTTTCCTATTATAAAAGGGAGGCTTGTAATCTAGGGTTTTCAATTTTTATTAATATATTTATGAGTTTTAGTATTCTCTTTGATAATTGTGTTTGTTGAAGGATCTCAACGCTTGTTAGATCTTCGTTTTAGTTTTTCGCTGCGTTACTTATTTGGAGTCTTATGCTTTTAAATCTATTACATTTGGTAGATGAAATATATACAAATTTTTATCTTTTTAAAAAATAATTTTATACAAATCAATTAAATAAATATATTTTACTTTTATGAAAATATACGTTTCTTTGTATGTAAGATTATGCTTTAAAAAACTAAAAAATTGCTTGTGATCATCATGAGTCCGGTCACTGGGTCTGCCTAAGCCTAGAATTTGCATGAAATATTTATTTTTTTAAAAGATGAATTATATAAGACTCATTTTATCTATACTCTATATATATCTTAAAGAGCGACGATACGGTCAAAAGTTTTCAGGGATATTAACAATTCAGCCCCAAGTCTATATCCTAAAGAGCGACGATACGGTCAAAAGTTTTCATTTAATGGGATATTTACAATTCAGCCCCCAAGTCTCCTATATTTATAAGCAGGTCACGGCCAAAAGTTTTCATCTAATGGGCTATTTTCAGTTAGGCCCTCAAGTCCCCTATATGTACAACCAGGTCCCTAAAGAAAATCGGTCAATTTTCTCAATTACCTGGTTTATTTACAGATAGTGCCCCAAGTTCCTGACATTTATAATAAAATCCCTGACAAAAATCGGCTAATTTTGTCCTTTTTGTGAGATATTTGAATTTCGACCCTCAGTTTCAATCGGTTTTACAACCAGCCCCTATCTATGTTACAAAGAGATCCCTGATTCAGATTTATAGATTTATAACAAGGTCCTTGATCTCAAAACAATTTTTTTGAAAAGGTAGATGTTTACTATCCGATTTCATTTCTGAACTTGAATTACAAATTTTGAATGGAGAGAATAGAATTAAACATAAATAACATAGCATAAACGAACAAAATGCATCAACGGGGTACCGTGGGTTTGAGGAGCTATCGAACCACGGAGGCACACTATCCCCTCCTCGGTTACCCCATGAGCCTCAGACGCCCTCCTCGAACCTGGATCTCGCCCGCCTCGACAATGTACCTTCCCCAGTCACGTGTGCACCCTAAAAACATATCCCACATGTTTTCTTGGTACACTCGTGCCTCGTTGAAGATGGCGTCGTTCCTTGTTTTCCAGATTGTCCATGCTCCCGCCGGAACGATGGATTGCGAGATTACCGCTTCGACACTGCAGTCTCCACCCTCTTCATTTCTTTTCCAGCCTCCCACATTTCCTCCACCGTATAGAATGTGGTGCGTATACCCGTCTCTCTTCCCACCTTGGCCCAAAATTTCCGTGCGCTTTGGCATGCGCAGAATAGGTGTGCAAGGCTTTCCGTGTCTGTCAAGCATAGCCCGCACGCTATCGAGTCCGCTGGAGCCCACCGTGCCCTGTACTCTCTCGTGATTAGTCGTTCTAAGTATAAGAACCACATGAACACCTTAACCTTGACGGGGATCTTAGGTTTCCATATTTCACAAAACTTTGCATGCGTCCCTGCGTTCCCTATCAACCCTGCCCGCCACCAGTTGTAAGCACTTTTTACTGAATGCTTCCCCGACGTCCGCGGCCTCCCTGATCTTATTTCAAAACATGACTTGTCGAACTTCAAATCATATTCACAGTTTCTTTTTTGAACCATTAAGATATCTATAAAATTATAAAATAAATATTTTAGTCTCATTATTTAAGTTCATAAAGTTATTTATAAGAAATCTTTACTACTATTTCAATTTTCACTTTCATATTCACATTAATTATCATAAAACTGACTATTACATAAATTTTTGTAAATCCTTTTTATTACACGCAGGAAGTGTATCCACTTGGTTCTTGACTGTCTCTCTCTTCCTCCCTCTCCCTTTATAAATATTAAATAGGGGATTTTGACTTTCAATACAAAAATTTAAATCAATTTATTGATTATTAGGGTCATAAATATTATTGACTATTTGTTATTAAAAACATTATAATATATATGATAGTCAATCTTTTAGAGCAAAAGCCTGAATGATTTTAGATACCAGAATATCGATTTATTTTTAATTTTTTTTGTTACAACTTCTTTATTAAAGTTTTTAAATTTTACTATGTTATTTTTGGAGAAATGAAGCATACAAATTCGTTTATGATGTTACCTGATAAAATTCTATTTTGCTTACCTATGAGCCTAAAATAATATGTATGTATATATTTTCTTAATGTGACTTATGAATTAGGACGTTCTTCATGATTTAGTCATTCAAGTCAGAAATAACATCATTTGTTTATGCCTTTGAGGTTTTGATATGATCATATAATTTAAAGTTTAAAAAATTAGTAGACTTTATTTTAACATTTTATTAACTCACGCGAATGCGCGTACACAAAAACTAGTATATATAAAAAAAGATCAGAATTTGCTAACTTCAGCTCTTTGTGAACTTTTCTTTTATTCAAGATATGATATCGATAGATAGATACAGACTACAGAGATGTCACAAGCCGAACTTTGAAGTGATCTCAATTCCGAACAACACGTGTATCTTATTATATATAATATTATAATATGTATAATAATAAAAGGACTTCATGTAAGATATGGATCCAGCGCAGTCCAGTCATATTGCCATGGCATAAGTCACTAAACGCAGCATTGTCGACCACAGCAGAATTTAAGACATCGAAAAGCTGGCTTCGAAATGAATCTGCAGCATTGGCAGGGACGACCTAATTAACAAGAAAAAATAATAAGAATAATGAAACCAAAGGAACATGAGATAAAAAAAAGTTATGTTGATAAATCCATCCAAATATTTAAATGTTAACAGAAATTAAGATTGAAAAATGAGATATTCAGCCCTACTAATTTTTTTAAAATTATATACTCTCCCATTGAAATTCATTTCGTATGTTATATGAAATTAAATATATATTGATATATATATAATAGTAGTATATTTTTTTTTCTTGAAAAATAAATAAATAATTCATCTCATACTCTACGATAACAAGTATATATTGCGTTACAATGATATATATGGTTGCAGACGATGCTGCATATCAACACTCATTAAGATTTGGGGTTGATCCTGATTTTCATCGTGTCTTAAAACCAGTTTAACAATATTCTCATTCTTCTTTTGGTAAAACACTCAGGCAAATTATATTTGGAATCCTCCATTCATGTATTCATTCTTGGATATCCTAGACAAAATTTTTCTTTTTACAAAATCCATCAAAATTAAATTTATGAAGGGGAAATGACCAAAAAAGTATCTCAAAAGTTAGAAATGCCCAAATCAGACACTTTTTAAAGTTATACCTAAAAAAGTCTCATTTCACGATTTTGAAAATACAAAAGACTAACATACCCTTATGTAATTAAATCTTTAACATATTTTATGCCTCTTAATTTTGTATTTCACACATTCTCATGAAGAATTTTTTTTTACTCTAAATTTTTTGTGATTAGATGGATTTTATGAGATATGTGCTAATATAATATGAGTTTTTTTTATGATAAATTCCATTAAATTTTCATGTATTTATAAAAAAATGGATATGTAAACTAATTTTAGTTTTTTATAATAAATTAATGATGCCATAAAAATATGTCTCTTAAAAAGATTTATACTACTAAAATATCATCAGCTACATTGAGTCATAACACTGATTTAAATTATATATTATTATTATACATAATGAAAAATGATAAATAACATTATATAAGATATATATAAGAAACATACAATATTATATATAATAACAAAATCTCTAAGGGTATTTACTTGGGTCAAATAGAGAGAGATTGTTGTTTTGTAAAAAACTAATTTTTTGGTGTGAAATAACATAATAAAGGGTGTTAAAGATTTAATTATATAAGGGTAAATTAGTCTTTTGTGTTTCCAAAATGGTGAAATGAGACTTTTTAGGTATAATTTTGAAAAGTTGCTGATTTAGATATTTCAAACTTTTAAGAGATTTTTTTGATCATTTTCTCTTTATGAAAATAAGGAAATTTTTTTAAAACCAGATCAGTTACTAAAATGACACTAAATAGAAAGATAATTAATTCTATGGTACATGATGAAAAACAGGGTTTTTTTTTAAAAAAAAAAGGCGAATGAAGGAACTTTTTTTGACAGATCAATTACTAAAATGACACTAAATAGAAAGATAATTAATTTTTTTTTGAAACATGATAATTAATTTTTTTTTGAAACAGGCAAACGAAGGAAGTGATAATTAATTTTTTTAAAACCAGATAATTAATTTTTTTAAAACATGATAATTAATTTTTTTTTGAAACCAGATCGGTTACTAAAATGACACTAAATAGAATGATAATTAATTCTATGGTATATGATGAAAAACAGGGTTTTTTTTTGAAAAAAAGTTATCACTTATTGGTACATTGTTGTACCAATGTTGGTACATTTATGGTACATTCACGAAACTTCCGTGAACTTTGTCGAAACTTTGTTCAAACTTCTTCAACTTTGTTGAAACTGATTACAACTTTGTGAATGCCTGTGATGCGAGATCGACAAATGCATTGAGAGGAAGCAAAGAAGCGATCCCCAGTTCAAGGAGAAACAAGAATTGGGTTAATCAATCCTAGCTAGCGCCTATACACCCTAAACCGAGAAGCGTGAGGAGTGAGGCGACCAAATGTTTTAGTTGTAGAATGAGGGTTCAGTCGTGGATCATCACCTATTGGAAGCTGCGATCAGACGGTCACGACCATGGCAAGGAGAATCACCGCGATCATGAGCCATGCAAGCAACTTGAAAGCACTCCTCATCTTCATCTTGAGGTGAAACAAGAGGAACATGGGGGAAAATTTATATGTAGTGAAATACAAATAATTATTGTTGATTGTGGACTTCATTCCAAGCACATTGTTACACGCAATCACAATACAATTTCGCGTGGAGTCACATTAACTAAAAATTGGTCCGTGCAATTAGTCATAAAAAAAATATTTTTATAACAATATATATTTTATTAGATGGAATTTACTAATTTAAAAAATCAAATCATGTATGTGTGAACTACGTGGAGTTGTATCTAAAATTTTCTTTATCTCAAACATCCTTATTTTGTCATTTATGAGTGAATTATGGTTAAGAAATGAAATATAAAAATATTTTTTTTAAAGAAATGAATAATTGTACATTTTTTCATGCAAAAGTTCAAAGCAAGCAAACATGAGAATATGTGGTGTTTACATGGGGTGATCCTAAGCCTATCAATTATTCAAAAAAATACATGTATCCAATTCGAATCCGTGCATATTTTTGGATTGGATACAGATACTTACTTTCAATATCTATCAGATATCGAATACAAATATTTTTTTTCCGATTATTTAGTAAAGATAACCACTGTTGTTCCTTTAAGTCAGCTGTGATCTGGTTTGACCACTCTTTTCAGAGACTATGTAGCCCATCATGCTAAAGTATACATTGAATTATAATTAATTTTTAAGAAAAAGCAAAATACAGTTTTGAAAATTATCACGAAAGGATTGTTCAAGGCCACTTAATATCAGCCTGACAAAAAAATGTTAGATACAATTATTCTTGCGTACACTTTGCTGTTTAATATGTTTTGAATTTTTAAACTATATATATATATGTTTTTAGTTGTGAAAAATGTATATATGTTTTGTATATTTTTTAAACTGTATATTTTTTAACTGTATATTTCACTATTGAATTACCAATTTTTACAAAAATACATATATATTTGATTGAATTGGATGCATGTATATAATAGATATTATAAAATATAAATATTAGGATAAGATTGCATGAATGAATGTGTATTAACACACAATAAATGAAGGGGAGACGTGTTAAGTGATTAATTATTCCTTGCTGGGGGACCATTGATTTGATGATTATGATTATATTCCAATATTTTGTAAGGTTGAATTCAAACAATTCAATCAATCCATCATTCCCTTTTGAAAACATGAAAAATTAAAAGTCATGATTCAGGCAGATTATCAACAAAATGTATAACTAAAACGGACCTTATATCCATCATCACATTTGTATAGATTTTTAAGAACAATGGTAAATATAAAAAAAAAAATTATTGACCAAATTACAATTTTTGTATATCTGATCCAAGCATTACCAATGTAATAAAAAAAATTTCTATTTTAAATAAAACATTTAATAATTCTCAACCAACATAAAATTACCTGTTTGCAATTATGGGATTACCCATCTTTTCAAAGTGTTGATTTTCAAGTTAAGCAAATTGTGTTGGTATCATATTTGCTTAATATTGCTATGAAAAGTTTGTATACAAATATTGCCCTAATATTTTATTTTTTATTTGTTTACATAGGAGGGGTCTCACCCTTAACATAAGTAAGCCGTTGTACTATCACAACTGAAATTGCTCTAAAATGTCGCATCAAAGTGTTCAATTCCACGTATCTAATCAACAATTGAATCTACTATCAATGTCACAATTTTTTCAAACTCTTACTGTATTAATTGTTGCCTATAAGCTTGTATCAAACATTCTTTTTCAAAGTCTACATCATTTTTGGCGAGAATCTTATAATCCACCAAAAGATTAAGGACATTGGAATACTCGGTTTTGTAATCTGTTTGTAATTTGCACATCACTAAAGAAGTATATGAAAACATTTAATACAATATCTATACCATTGTGTTAATATTTTTTATTTTACAAAAGATATAAAAATATATATGGAGGGGACAAAAAAAAAAAAGATAAAACACTTTTTCCATCTGTGTGGGAACCATCTGCTCCGCTCTCTTCCGACTAATACATGCTTGTTGCCGCTGATCCAAGACCTCGAGCATTGCTCACACAAAGAGAGGGTGACCTGTAAAAAGCCATCAGACACTCAAGTCAGCCAATAGTATTCTAAAGTTTATAGGATACAGAGAATTTTTTCAATTGGAAGAGTTAGTTCTCTATTTATAAAGTTGCTCTATATACCTTAGGATTGAAGGTGGATCTCTCCCTGATTGAACGGATGAGAGAGATCCCTTGATCTAAGGGATTTGATTCATTTGGCCATACCAAATATTTGTTGGGATTTGGTCTCATATCTAATTTGAAATATTCTGGTAGTTAAATGTGAATGGGCCAACGGGCTGGATTCGTGGATCGTGGATTATTCGAGTCGTTGGCCGTGGGTTGAAAATATGGCTCCTACAATATATATGCATACAATCCACACCCGTATATCCTTAAAGAAATTAAAACTGAAACGTGTGAGACTGCTAGCTAAATGTAATATATTTTTTTGAACTAAAAGCTGCATTAAACACTTTTTGCATCTGTGTGGGAACACATTTGAGATTTTAGTTTACTATGAAAGCAAAATCAACTGTAAATGTGTTTCCAAATTGGTTAGGGTACTGGAGATGTGTAATTGGACATTCTTTGCTTTAGTTCTAATTTTCATTCACCTGATATCATATGTATCCTTATCACATGATTAGTTAAACTTTGAAATTGGAAATCTACCTAGCTGCCTATGAGTGTTCTTGAGTTAATGCCTGAGAGTAGAGATGGAAAAAAAAGAAAAATTAAAACTATGACTACGAGTCCTACATTCAAAATAATAATCTGAAAGGAACTATTTATATAAAAAAGGAATATTGATTAAAAGTCATGAAAAACTGGACCATTATTTTGATATATCTCATGTATCAGATGACTATTGAAAAAATATTAAAATGCCACTAATTTGATTGAGGATCAGTGGAATATGAATGGTCGTTTGGAACCTGTTTTAACATGTTTTTTTTTTTTTTTGGCAGAATAAAAAACTCAAACTACTTTTCAAATGATTCTAAAATACATGCTTAATTAAAAAAAATTAAAAGATTGGGATAATCTGGTCAAAGAGAAAATGATGAAAAATAAAATATTTTTTAGTCTATGAATGTGATAAAAATTGATAAAATAATTTCCATAGTTATTCTCGATTCTCTTTTATGGGGATGGGAAAAAGTTTATTCTATTTTTCTTAATACAACGTAGGGGGGGAAAAGTGATTAAAATTTTTTTTCTTCCTTGTTTAGCACAAACATTAGATTTTTTTTAATGGTAGAAAAAAACCTTTAATCATCATTCACTTTTCATTATCCACAAACACCTAGAATGACTTCCTATATCTAATAATTTTTATTGTTAGTAACTTATTGATAATTTTCATTTTATTAGACAAGAATAATTCAAGATTGATAGATATAAAAATGACCCTGTCCGATGGAATTTTGAAATGATCCAAGGGTCAAATAAAAAATTGGGCATAACATAAATTGGCCAAATCAATTTTTTTAATAAAAAATGTAACATATTTATTTCAATTCAACTCAAAATAGACCATGTTTGAATGGGAGATACATGAGAAAGAAGCGAGAAAAAAACATGAAAAGAAACATAAAAAATAAAAATTGGAATGGTTGCTCGTCCGTGCAAGCACCCCAACCAGTCCCCGTTTGGGTAGGTAAAGTATCTACTCGAACCGCCTCAAGCCTCAATTATTCGGTGATGAACAAAACGTCTCACCCACTTGAACTCACACGACACCCAGCAACAGCAAACTTTAATCTTTAATGCTTGATTTAACCATCGCCCAAACATTTCGAAAAAGTTTTACTCTTGTCCCTTCTGCTTCATGCGAGTCGCCGCTTCCCACAAGTCCCGTAGAGATCGAAACACGAGTCTACTGTTCGTGAGGGACTCAATCATCCTCCAAGAGCGCACGATTGCTGAACAGGTGAAAACGAGCTAGTCTGCGGTCCAAATCAAATGTTACAAGTCTGATTTTGAATTTCAATTCTCAATTATAATTGTCACGCCGTTACTTCAATATTGATAATATATTAGATAATCTTAATGTCGAACCTCATTCAAGTCATACAATCAAACAAAAAGTTATAACTGATTCATTTGACTAAAAGCGAGGTTTTCTAGCCAAACCTAACTTTATATGGATAAGTAGCGAGTCTGGATACGATCAGGTCTTGGTACCATCAGGACCATTTATTAGTATCGAACTGCACTGTCAATTAATCGAGCTACAAAGCTTATGAATCAAAATGCATAGCTTTTTATTGGGTACAATGTCACTTTCTTTGCAATTTGATCATTATGTTGTGTAGTTCAATTAATTAGCAATGCAGATTATAATGCTATTGATGGCACTATATCCGACTGGATCCGGACTTGTAAATAGCTAAATTTTAATATAAATGCTAGCTTATTCAGTTTCTCCGAGTGACTACTGACGATTTGGTCGCTTTGTCTTACCTTTAATTTATAATTCTCTTCCAAGGTTGATATCAAAAGGGGAAAAAAGTGAATTATCATGCATTACTTCCTGTTCCATTTTTCCTCTCTTTACAAAGTGAAATTAATGGGAAACAGAAGAAATCTTGAATTCAATGCCATAAAGGGAGCATCTTTGTATCAGAACTGATAAATATAATGCAATCAGCTTTGCATGCATGGAGACTTATGTCTCTAAAGAGATATATATTTTGTCAGATTAAATATATAATTTTTATCTTTTATAGAAATAGTTTCCATATATTTTATGGAAATATATTTTATTTTTATGAAAAAAAATATATTTTATTTTTATGAAAATATATGTTTCTTTACATGAAATATATGCTTTAAGAACCAAAGCATGTGAAAAACTGCATGTGGTCATGAGCTAACATGGGTCAACCTGAGCTAGAAACTGCATGAAATATTTAAAAAATGAATTATACAAACTCATTTGATAAGAAATGAAGTAAAAAAGGCTATGCATGCCTTCTTGAATTCAATGCGTGCGTGTTCGCGTGAGGGGGGGGGGTTGGGGTTGTGTCAAGCGACCCATCTAAGATCAGGGTTGATCCAAATTTTCACATTGTTTAGAGTCTTAGAGCTAGTTTAACATTCATTCTCATTTTCCTTTTGGTGGAGCACACATGAATTATTTTTTTCACAGAATTTATTAGAAATAGATTTCTGAAAATGAAGAATTTATTTCAGGATCAAGTTACAAACTGACACTTAAAATAGTAAGGTAATTAATTATATGGGTACATAAAAATGTGGATCATCAACTTGTCCGTGTGATCGGACGGTCTCGACCATCGCGAAGAGAACCACTATGATCACGAGCCATGCAAGCAAGTTGAAAGCACTATTCATCTTCATCTTCATCTTCTCATAGATAGAAAGGGGAATGAGGTGAAACAGGAGCACTATGTGGACTAATTTATATGGGGAGCTTTATTTCCACCCCTTCACTTCTCTATCCAACCTCTAAAAGTTATTTTTTGGGGTGGGCTAGAAAACACACAGAAAAGAGAGGCAGAGAGAGAGAGAGAAAGAAAAAGAGAAAAACAGAGGACGGCGAGTGGGCCACCGCCGCTGCTGTCGGTGAGCGGAGTGGGTGCGGCCGTTGGTTCCAGTGAGCGGAGAGGGTCGCAAAAGTGTGACAGGTCTCGGCAATGGAGGCAACGCGAGGGGAGGGGGTTCCATGAATTGGAGACGATGATGGCCTCGACTTTGAAATCGGGTGCTGAAGGGCCTGCGATGGCCATTAAGAGTTGCGGGGAGAGGCTTTGAATGGTGGACGGAGTGCACGGTGGTGAAGGAGAAGGGGTGAGGGAGATGATGAGGGAATGTTGGAGGTTGAAGGACCGCAAAGACATGGATAGCTGCGGCGGCGTCGACCCTCTCCGTTCACCGGCGCCAGCGGCCGCGCCCCACTCTGCTCACCGGCAGCGACGGTGGTGGCCCACTCCCCTCACTGGGCTCCCCCTCTCTCTCTCTCTCTCGCTTGGTTTTCTAAGCCACCCCCAAAAAAACAAATTTTCAGGGGTGGGATAGAGAAGTGAAAGGGTGGAAATAAAGCTCCCCAATTTATATATATTGTGAAATACAATAATTGTTGTTGATTGTGGACTTTATTCCATGCTTGTTGTTACACGCAATCACAGTAGTGTCATGTGCAGTCACACTAACTAATTGAGTGTTGATACACGAAGTTTTTATTTCAGCCTCAATTCTAGTCTCATATGCATAGATAAAAAATTATTAGAGTATATACTCACTTTAACAAAGTATATGCTTTGATAAAAAAAGTTTCATATTTACTATAAATCCATCTATACAATTCATCAGAGTACATGCTTTATTCTTTTATAAAAATATATATCTCATTAGATAAGATATTATTTTTTAAAAATTCAAAACACTTTCTCCAGTGGTACAAGGGAACCCATGTCATCACCCCAAATCACGTGTCATCACCTCTTATAAATCAATGAGCTCACATGTCAAATTAAGTTTTTTATACCTTATTCACAATTTATTCTTCATCAACTAAACACTCTAACATTTATCATTACGTTTCCCAACGAGAATAACTGAAAAGATAACCAAACAAAAAATCACTTATTTTATTCATAAAGTCAACAATTATGGGAATAAGTATAAACCCTAGAATAACTTATGTCTCTATTCAAACGAGCGCTAAATAAGTAAGGCTGAGTTCAAACAATTCAATCAATCCATCATTTCCATTTGAGAACGTGAAGATTAAAAGTCATGATTTAGCCATATTATCAACAAAATGTATAATTAAGACGGACCTTATATCCATCATGACATCTGTATATATTTTTAAGAACAATGGTAAATATTAAAAAAAATTATTGACCGATTTACAATTTTGTATATCTGATCCAAGCGTTACGCCACGAATGTAATTATAGAAAATCTAAGATTTAAAATAAAATAAAAATAATAATATAGAGAAGTAGAGAAGAGAGAGAGAAACACAAATATACGAATGACTACATTTTTAATATTTTGCATAATCAGAAAGAGATTACATAAATCCTATTTATAAGTTCAATGACTTAAGTTTGGATAGAGTCACATCTCACCATAGCTTGTTAATTAAATCATTTAGTTAAGATTTGATCTTATTCATTACAACTCAGTCAAACACTTATTCTCAATAAAAATAAAATATTTTTTCTATTTTAAATAAAATAAACCAACATAAAATTACGTGTTAATTTGCAATTATGTGTTTAATCATCCTTTTAAAGTGTTGATTTTCAAATTAATTATAAGATTGATAAATGTGATGAATCATATTCATAGGTGTTAAGAAACTTGTGTTCTTTCCAAATCAATAGTGAGCCATTCAATTTTATCCCTTCTTTCATTTTCTTTCAATCAAGATATATTTTTTTAAAAATTTATCATTTTGTAATATATATGATTAATTGTTCTCAAAATAATTTTATTTTATTTTTATTAATGTAAGTGTTAATAATTATTATGTCTTTGCTAATAAATAGTTTGTATGATTAATTTTTATATTTTCTTAGATTTTAGATTAAATTTATCATTTTCGTGTTAAAATGAATATTTTTTATTTTAATTATATCATGAGTCTTGACCATTGGGGGGGCTAATTTATAAGTTGTGAAAATACAAATAATTGTTGGTGATTGTTGACTTTATCCCAAGGGCGCTATTATGTGCGGTCCGCAATAATTGAAAACAAATTTAATTAATTAAGCTAGTTTCATGTGTATATATACATCTCATTGAAATTTTTAAATTAATTAAGCTAGTTTCATGTGATTCATTATAAAATATTTACATTTTTTATGAAAATATAATTTCATAATTATGTGAGATGTACTCTTTAAAAATAAATTAAAATATGGTAGAGTGGTTGGTTATAAAATGGGATTCACTGCAAGAAACTTAGCTTTCCCCGACATAATATATTCTCATCTAAAACATCCTTATCTTTTCATTTGTGAGTGAATTATGGTTAAGAAATGAAATTTAATGATTTTTTTAAAAGAATTATTTTATACATTTTTGAAAACAAAAGTTCAAAGTTGAGACATTTTTTTCAAGAAAATAATTATGGAAAAGCCATTCAAGGTCTATTGGTTAATTATGGGGAGATGTGTATTCCTTTGGAGGACCACTGATTTGAGGGTTATGATGATGGGGAACGCGACTTCATATTCTAATAGTTTTTTTTAGTACAATTAAATTCTAATATTAAAAAAGGTTGAGTTCAACCATTCAATCAATCAATCATTTTGTTTTAGAATATAACCAAATGTCCAACATAACCAGACTTTATTACATCAACCATTACAATTTTTATGTATTTTTAATTTTAATAAACTACTTTATACAATGACATTTTAATTTTTAAATAATCAAATTTAATAAACTACTTTATACAATGACATTTTATTTTCATGTTTAACATTATATTTCTTAATTAATCAAATATGTAAGGTCAATACCAAGGGGCTAGTGATAAAAGCACTGTCCCCAGTGGTCATAGCACAACGGTTCAGAGCTTACCTGTGTTAAGGGTAGGTCTTGGGTTCGAGTCTTGACGCTGTGTTATACCTCCTGTTTGTTAGACGAAATTCAAAAAGAATTTTCTGTGGGACCAAGGACAAACATGCGAATGTAGCTTACCAACTTGACCGTAAGGTCAGTCACGAAAAACCCTCCGTCATCAAAAAAAAAAAAAAAAGTTATAAAAGCACTATCATTTTAAAGCGAATATCAAAATGTCAGATAACACTTTAATATAACAAAAAGTTAACCTTTTAAAGTATAAATTCAAGCTTTAAAAATATTACATGTACGTATTAAAAGTGTTACATTTGAGAGAACACATTATTTACAATATAGCTAAAGGCTGATCATATGAGAACATTGTAGCCTTTTAATTATCATTTGATCGGGTTGGGCTGAACTCATTTTTGATGAATTTTTTTTCTCTAATTGATAAATGTTTTTTATATAAATAAAGCAATATTGTAATTGAGTTTTGTAATGTTTAAAAATAGTTTTTTTTAAATTGTATATTTCAATGAAATGAAATTGTATAAATCTATTTTATTTCAAAAATAAAAAAAATAAAAAAACAATTTAAATATCATGGACCAGTCGCATATAGAGATATGGACAATGAAAGAGAGGTTGTGTAAATTTAAAAGTAGAGTTGATTATTGATGTGGGCTATGTGGCAAAGGGTTTTTTTTGGAGAAAATCTGGGCTAAGCTATAGCCCAGCCCAGCCAAGCCAAACCTTTACTCCGCCCCTGGAAACCCTAGATACTGAATCACCTGTTAGCAGGTTGATAGATGTACCATCTCTTCACTGAGGGGTCTGGATGAATTTTGCCCATGTTGATATGAGAAGATTTGGCCATGAATAATAAAATCCCAAAAAGAAAATAAAGATTACCAAGCAAAAAAAAAAAATAGCTTATTGGTTTGTTGGTTCATTTTCTGGGTTCGACCCACCCGACCACTATTAGATCACAGTGACTCGCCAACAAACCCTTTCACATCGCTTGTCAGTGGGTTAGGTCTAGAGCTAGATCTAATTCGAATCCAATCCTTTAAAAATGTAAAATATTCAACTGAAAGATTTGAGAGTGGATATGGATCCGATCATTGAAATAAATTGTGTTTGGTTCCACCCCAATCTGATACTATGGGCCCTGTACACCACCCATGTATACATTGCTGATTTTTTTTTCCCTTAAAAGCCCAACCCAACCTGTGCTCTAAGTTTTTCAACCCAACCTAGACTATCCATTAGGCAATTTTTCAATCTATTAGATCAGTAACTAGTCTTCATCCACACACAATGTGCATGTAAATTTTAAAATATTTATAAAAAGCTGTCATAAATCAGTACTCTTAATTTTTTTCAACTCATATCTTATTTTGTGGATACATAAATTATAAAATAATTTTTTTTAATAATTATCAAATAAAAATTTGTTACGAAGTTAGATAAAGGAATATATTTTTGTTTATTTGAAGAATAATGTTCCTCATGATTTGATCTCTTGATCTCTTTCAAGGAGGAGAGAGGTGTTTGCCGACTAAACCAAGACTCGATTCGTCATATAAGGAATATGTTACATTTGAAAAATGATTTTCTTGTATATACCTTAACCAACCATATATCGTCAAAATTCCTCATTTGAAACTCTAAACCATCAAACCCTCAAATGAGTAAAAAAAGCAACATTCATGCACAAATAAACCATTTGAAAGAATACTACTAAACTTAACAAATCATCAAAGATATTTTGGCAAAATGTAATCTTTTAAGGATATATATGCAACAATCCCATTAAAAATATTCATTGGATTTGATAGATATGGACATGATATTATCCAATTTATATATACATATTTATATAAATAATTTTTTTTATTTCATCCTTATCTGAATATAAAATCAATAAATCCTTGTTTGTATCACTTAAATTCAATAATGCCAAATAATCTTATTTTTGTGCGGATGATCAGGATGATCAATACGGTTACAAAGCTTGTCTCGGTTCTTCCGATTGTGTCCATCACCGTTTCTGTGGATGGACATCAAGATCAATGCTCGTTAAAGTCAAAAGGAGCTGAAGATGATCATCGATAAATTTTTTTTTTTTTTTTTATGACGGAGGGGCTTTCCGTGATTAACCTTACGGTCAAGTTGGTAAGCTACCTTCGCCTGTTTGTCATTGGTCCCACAGAAAATTCTTTTGAATTTCGTCTAACAAACAGGAAGTATAACACAGCGTCAAGACTCGAATCCAAGATCTACCCTTAACACAAGTAAATCCTGAACCGTTGTGCTATGACCACTGGGGACGATCATAGATATAATGAAAGAGAAAATCTTAGCATCATAACCTACATGTCGGTGTATGGCTATGAAGTTTTGGAGGTGGTACTGACTACTGATAATTAGTAGTCTAATGATAATAATTAGAATATATCTCTAAACGAACTTTGGTCGGTTATTCACAAGACATCTTTAATGGCAGTCAAGTGCCACCGGGAGTGCGTGTCCCATCACTGCTCATCGGGACAAGAAGGCTCAGGGAGTTGTCGCCACTGCTCTGTTTTGCATGCATCTGTCATTTGGAAATTTTCATTCGCCGTTCCACTAACAATGATGATAAATAGAATAAAAGGTAACAAAATTGCAAAATTGTGAAAGGTTAAAATAAAAATTAAGATATGTCCAGAAAATGGTTTTTGCTCTACTATTGTTTTTGTCACGCCATTTCATTTGAACAGAAATGGATGACACTAGTTCTGTTGTGATTATGAGTCTGATATGTCAATTTAAGTTCATTGTACTTCTATAATAATATAAAGCCTCTTGCTTTCTAACACTGTTCAATTCTCTAATTAGGTAGATTATTATTTTATTTTTCACCTTTGACCGAGGTTTACATAGGCAAGACACATTTGATTATGTATGTATTTGGTGACCTTGTGGTCATCTAAATCCTTAGGCTTCATAAATGGTGATTAATGTGTACCTATGCACATTTCACAAACTTTGATGAAATCACATCAGCGTTCTTTTGTATACCTGTGAAATTAGTTCATGGTCCAGCAGTTCGTGTTAATGCTTTCCAAACAAATTGATGTCTTTAATACAGATGACATCGAGAGAAGACATCGATTGTTTTGTTCGTGCGTGCATGCTTTTATCGCAGTCAAAACAGTATCTTGAGAGTATATCAGATGACATCGAGAGTCGAGTGTGTCATTTCCTCTTTAATTTTTTCTTTGCACATCCCATCTGGCTCTTCAAATTTCAGATGATGTTTTGGTGGACTCTTTTGATTTGGTTTATTGATGGACCATCTTCTAGGTCCCTTTTTTATGATGGGTTTAGTTTTTTGGGGTAAGCATACCGCGTATATTGTAGGGTAATAATGTAAAATTGAGATATCAATGGATTTAATCCAACTTTATTTTTTAGGAACTTAATAAGCTAGATAGGGATGGCAACGGAAGATACTTCATTATACTTTTAATTTCGAATCATATAACTCATTTGTTATCTCATTGAGACCAATTGTAAAATATAGTTTATGTTGTAGATTGTTCAAATAATTAGTTATAGAAAAACTATTCTCAGAGTGCTTTTTGTTGTTGACTTTTAAAACATAAAAAATCAAAATCTATAGTTAAAATTAAGTTCAAGCTATAATTAATCTCTGCCCCATTTAAAGTATATTATATAAAGCTTATCTTGTGTTTAATTATGTCACAATTCAGTCAGTTGAACTGATTGAACCTTCAACCCACCTAAATTCTGGTTCGGTTACTCTCAAAATTCGATCCTGTAAAAATAAACTGATTTACATGTAAAAATCAAACAATTCATCAATTGAACTGACGATTTCAGACAATCACCATGGTTGATGGAGCCGATCCACCAATTTTTTTAATTCAAAATCAAAAGTCTATACTTGCATTTCATTTTTATACATGGAACCCAAAAATAGAAGGGATGCTTTGATTGAGCTTTTTCTCTTATGAAAATATTTACATTTTTATTCTATTATACTTTAATTTAAATGTCATATAAAACATATTACATTAGATCTGTACAATTTTATTATTCATATAAATTATGATTAGTTACTTGTTTGAATATCAAATTTAATAAAATCTAAGTTTATATAATAAAACATGCTATCACATACCATTGTCATGATATATAAAAGTTTTTTTTTTAAGTTTTACTATTTAGGACGATATTATTGAACAAGTTTTTATGGAATATTTTATACTTTTATAAATTTATTTATTAATAACAGTGAATTAATATATATCTATTATGTCATTATGATGTCACAGTTCAATTTTGATTTATCAAACAGTTGAACAGTCAACTCTTAGTCCATTTATTTATTTGGTTCAATGAAGGAATTGATTTTTAAAACATAGACCTAAGTCATTGTATGGCTGAGATTTTGTAAGAATAAACCGATTCTTAACAGGGATGCATTCATGACACTTTTTCAAGGTGGACTAAACTAATATTTTCATAAAAAAAATTTTGCTTGATAAAAATATTAAATTTTTTGATGATCATGAGACATTGCAACCTATATATAATAACAAACTTACATGGATAAATTATTTTGAAACTCCAAACAATATATAATATTTATGAAAATGTGTATGAGCTATTCTAAAAATATATAACATATATATACAACATACCTGAAGTGATGTAAATTCAAAAATCAACTTCTCTCTCTTATTTTCTTCTTTTCTTTAAGTGAAATACAATCCTCCACTCAAAATCCATCTAAAATTATAACCTACATAAAAATGATATTCCAAAAAAACCCTCAAATGCTATATATAAAAAAAAAAAACAATCACAAATACAAACTCAGTTTAAAAGTTTTGAGAAACCAAGATAATTAAGAATAATTCCTCATTTATTTGAAATAAAATAAATGTCAATAAAATATAAAAGTAAATAACAAATACAAACCCTTAAAGAAAATTCTAATTAATCTAAAACTTAAAGAAAGATTGAACCGGAGAAACTCCAATTCCCCAAACGACCAGCGTAGGCGACGGTGGAGTGTATCAAACTCACGATATCGACGTTGAACTTCCCATTGATTCTTACCACTCCACACCCTGATTTTATATACGGTATATTCTTTGACACCAACCAATCTTACACCTAAAGAACTCAAAATCACACCAACAAATATTGCCAAAATATGAAATATCTAAATACATCTATAAAACACATAATAATAAATCAAAAGAATTGAAGAATTTACAAATAAAATAAATTAGGGTGAATTGAGCTTTATATAGCAAGTTGTTTTGAGGTTTTTTTAAAAACTCTAGGTTAGACGAGTGTTTTGAGGGTTTTTGAACAAAATACGGGCTGGTCTGTGTTGGGGGTTTTCTAATAAAACTCGCTGGATTGCTATTTGGGGCTTTTTTTCATAAAATCTGGTCGGGCTGCTATTTGGGACAGCCCGGCCTAGCCAACTTGTGGGATCGCCCATGATTTGATAGATGAGAATCTAAAATAAAACTAAAAAAAATAAATTAACTATGACTTGAGGACGAGTTCCTTTGATTGGATAGCTCTTCTATGGTGAGACATTTCCTCTCTCTCTCTCTCTCTCTCTCTCTTTTTGCACTTGTAAGTTGGGCTCAATATATTCTTAGTAATACAAGGGCCTTCTAAGCCTATCGTTTTACTGGAAAAAAAAAACTTGAGGACGAGTTCTCTTCAAGTGGAGGGCACTGATGTACATTAAGTGGCTAGTTCGTTTTTAGGGCGATTGGGCTATAAGAAATACTGAAATAGTCTACATATTTAAAAGCCGTATGAATAACATTCAATGATTTCAAAATCCCACAAAATTTGTCGTGGAAGTGTATTTTATATAGAATCATATTTAGAAAATATGATTTTTTTATGAGGTATATATCTCGCCCAATGAGATTTATACTATCGAAATACATGAGAATGCAAGAGTGGTTGTAACATGGATTGTGTATGAAAACCTCTTTTCATATACATAAGCTTCCTTGGGCCGCTCCATAATAGTCGATGGACTGAAAGGCGACTAGATTCTGGATGTCCTATGTGAGATACACATGCTTTGTCTGTGACAACAAATGCAAGGGTATCACCTATGCAATAAAAAATAAAAATTCTTTTCCAATGTCGCCCTCAGTTTTATTGATATTTACTAGAATACAATGCATACACACAATTAATTGTTTTTGCATTGTCTAAGTGACAATTCTCATTTGTTAACATAAACATCTCATATATCATGGTATCCCAACACAGTTGACAGAGCGTGATTTGGGATGACATCTATGAAGCACGGACACGGGACACGGCGACATGATGACACGGATACGGTGACACGGTAATTTTTGAAAAAATAGGACACGGGTACTGGTAGGACACAGTAATAAATTAATATAATAAATAAATATGTATCACTATCTTATATAAACAAATACATTTCATTTAATTCACTATTTATAATCAATTGTATAAACAAATAAATAACTGTTTTTATAAATCATTGTTTTAAATAATAAACCACTGTTTTTATATATCACTGTTTTAAACCAATAAACTACTGTTTTTATAAATCACTGTTTTAAACTAATGAATCATTATTTTTTTTAACATTAGGAAAGATATATTTTTTAAATGAGTTGTTCTAAGATGTTTTAAATCGGTTGAATACTAGCGGGCTATGTTTGGGCCTTTCTTTTCTTTTTCTTTTTTATTTTTGGGCTGAAACTGGTTGGGCCATGTCCGAGGCGTGTCCTGGGCCGTGTCTCAGCCGTGTCCTAGCCGTGTCCCAGGCGTGTCCAAGACAAAATGAAGGCAGACACGGCTGAAGCCGTGTCCGACACGTGTCCATGCCGTGTCCATGCCGTGTCCGTGTCCGACACGTGTCCGACACGGGTACGGCGCCTCCGGGGAAGTGTCCGTGCTTTGTAGGATAACATCCATCAATGAGAGACATCTTAACCGTTCAAATGTAGAATAACATCTCCCCATGTACTATCATCCCAATCATGCAATATATAAGAAATTTATTCTCCATCTTGTTGCGGAATCATGTTTTAACAGGTTTTGTCTTGATTTTGTGGAAAAATAATTAGTTTGAAGTGATCTCAACAACTCATATATGTTGTATACTAGTTCTGCTTCCTGCCGCATGCATGTGATTCAGCATAAAGCTAGCTGACCCTATGATAACCTTCATTTGTGTTTGATTTTATTTTTCTTTATAACATCAAAAGAGTAATTTGGTGAACTAATTTATAAAAAAAAATAAAATATGTGTACGTATAAGAGATGGAAACAGATAGATTAATCAATCAACATTATAACAGATATGTTTGAAGATGGTCATATTTTTTTGATGCAACGGCACGTAGACGTCGATGCTGCCGTCCCCAACAAACGAAGGGACGAAGAACAGCATCCCCTCCACCGGGGAATAAGAGGGCATGAATAAGTCAGGGCACCCACCTCCAAAGTCCAGGTCATAAAACGGCAACCTCAGCCAACTATCAACTTCTAAATCAGGACACAAGACCAACTTTGTCATGTCCGCGGTCGTGACCAACCCCTCCTTCTCCACAGCGCCCGAGTTCGCAAAGTCAATAAACGACCTGAAGTAGTCCCCATCAACCTTCGCAATCGCCTCATGTATGAGCTTCGCCGCGTATTGGATGGGCTCACTCACTAATCTTTTCACTTGCGACCTCGGGAAAGCCCATAACACCAGGTTCCCGAAATATTCATTAGACACCGTACCGGGACCCAGCCGCGAGCGTCCGTTCACGGAGATCCGGACTTGGGTCGTCTCTGACGCGCTAAGTCTACGCGCCTTCGTCGTCGCTCGCCAGAGGTGAGCGAGTAGGCTCTCGAACGTGCTGTAAGGTTTAGGTGCTCCAGCGGAGGAGGCCTTCGACTTGAGTTTCATCAGGAATTCCTTCGTGTAATGTGTTTTTTGGACGATCACGTCAGGGTCGCAATCCGCGTGCACTCCCGGTGGCTTCATCATCATGGGCTCGTACTCGACCCCTCTGTGCTCAAAATCGATCTGGGGTGGGTCGCGGGGGCGGAAGATGGTGCGGTCATGCGTCGGGAGGGGGCCGAGGTGGACGCCGCGGGTGGCGCGGCCCCATGCGACCAAGAAGTCGCTGGTCGCTTGCCCATCGGCGACCAGGTGGTGGGACGTGAAGCCCACGGCAAGGGAGCCGCAGGTGAACCTGGTGAGCTGGACCTGGACGAGCTCTTCCACCCCTCCTTCTTCTAAGGGAGGATGGAGGGTTAACAAGGTTGAGGAGGGCTGCTTGAATGGCATGAACTCTTCGAGAGTGCAGTCGACGGTGGACTCCACGAAACGGACGCCTTTGTCATTGAGGAGGATTACAGGTTTTCCGTGGGTGTCTTCGCCTAGCCGACCCGCCCACTCCCTGTACTCGGCGAGGGCCTTGGCGAGGCCCTTCTCGATGGTGGAGTTGGAAGGGTTTGGAGGGCGATAGGCGTAGATGATGGCGATATGTGTGTCGAAGGTTAGGGTGTCGAAGATGGAGAGAGCTCTAGGTACATTATTATAATTGGAAGAGGTGGTGTAGAGATCTTTGCCCTCGTAATTGGGTTTGACGAGTTTTGAGATCTGTTTCTTCACCTTCATGGCTTATAATTAACCTCTCTTTTCTTTTCTAATTGTTTATGGGTGTGTTTGCTTTTTGAGGGTTTGGTGGATAATGCATGTGTATGTGTAATTCTTGGCGGCACAAGGGATGTTTAAATAGATGTGAGACTAGTCTTACCACCAACTATTGAACACGTTTTGTTAATTAATATTATAATGAGAATTTAATTTGTACTAGGCTTCCCTTATAAGCTGATGTACTTTTTTATTAAAATATATATATTTCATTATATAAGATTTTTTATTTTTTTAAAAAAATCAAAATATGACTACACAGGAGTTGCAAACGGGGTTGTATCAAAGACTTTGCTTATCTCAATTAAACATCCTTATTTTTTTCATTAGTGGGTTATGGTTAAGAAATGAAATTTCTAATAATTTTTAAAGAAATGAATTATTTTATACATAGTTCAAAAAATTAACAATGAGATGTCTAGGTGAGAGGTAAGAGACATTTTTTTAAGAGTTGTGTTCTAATTAATTTATTTTACTGTCTCAAAATGGCAGTTCTATAGATATATATATACTTGGTTAGTTCCCTCCACTTAATATATCAAGATATATATTTAGTTGATCAACATAGAGTCCAACATAAACCGTCATTTAATTGATTGTGGAACATATATATAGCACAAACGGGTTTTAAATGGTTCAAGTCAAGAAAACTGGACAATTATTATTATATTTAAATAATATACTATCATCGTATTATTTATACATCTCAACAATCATAAATGACTATTGGAAAAATATGAAAATGCCATTTGATTGAACATTCACGGAATATAGATGGCCGTTTGGCACCTGTTTGCATATGTTTTTATTTTTGCAGAATAAAAATAACAGTGCTGCTACCTGGGTCTAAGAAATTAAGCTACATTTGTAAGCTCTAATAAGTGACACTCTCCTATTTGTTCTGCATTTGACTTTTTCTAACCACCAAAATGACAATGACAAGACTATCATTCTTATAATTTTAAAAATTGGTTTCAACTAACTAATATCATCATTAAACCTCGTAATAGAATCACACAAAGGGCGGCACCATTAAATCTTCTCCCTGACATAACATATTTTCAAAAATTCTAAAACACCATCACTGCCTGGTGAAAAAAAAAACATTAACTGTATGTTATCAATTAAGATACAATAATGTATCTGAAAATCCAAATTAATAAATATGGTCTACATGTTATTGAGAACTGCATAGAAAATTCATAAAAAGTCTTGAAAATGCCAACAATAAGCAATTAAATATTAATCAACTATACATTAATCAAATCTATAAAAATAAAAATACCTTAAAAAATGGGTTGGAATTCAAATTCAGATATAGATGTATCTAGAATTTGAATTAACAAATACCTTTAAAAATGGGCTGGAATTCAAATTCAGATACAGGTGTATCTGGAATTTCAATTAATAAATACACATTCCATACAAATGAATGTACAGTGTAATTTAAAACTTGAATCTAAATGAGTCGAATAATGCTGATACAAAGCTAAAAATATGATGAATGACACATTATGCATAATTATACACAAACATACAATCATAAATGATTGTACAGATCATACTTGGTACACAATAATGTATGTAAATCAATATACATGTCATGTATCTGAATTTAAAATAAAATTCAGATTCAATACATATATATGATGATTCAAAGGGATGACGAAAAATCAAAATCAAAATAATGTATTTAGATAATAAAAAAAAAGGGCTAGTCTGAATGGATTGGTATTGTTTGCATCATAAACTAGTCACAAAAAAACACTAAATGAATCAAAATTCTTCCCTTCTCCATTGATCGAACTGAAACAAAAAAATAAAATTCGATGTTTATTTTCAAATCCACCAATTCATCTTTTTTTCTCTTCTCCGCCGATCAGATCTGATTGAAAAATGAAATTGATATTTTTTTCGTTACAACAGATCAATCGATATAAAAAAAGATAAAACTTGTGATTTTTAATTTTTTGAACGTGCAATTGAATTTGTATCTTTAAAAAGGAGTTTAATCAGCCAAATCGTAACTGTCTCAGCATTTATTGGATCAGTTAGGGAAAAAATGGTGAGATTAGTTCGGGGGGTAATATGGTTAATTTAAATTTGCTACATTATGGGGCTTAGGATGAGGTCTACCAATTGGGGCCCAAAAATCATAATTGTAAAAAAAAAAATGCAAATTGTATTTACAATTTTGTATATCTGATCCAAGCATTACGTACGCCACCAATGTAATAAATATATTTTTTGAATTTTAAATAAAATATTTAATAATTCTAAACCAACATAAAATTACATGTTTGCAATTATGTGTTTACTCATCCTTTTAAAGTGTTGATTTTCAAGTTAATTATTAAAATGATTAATGTGATGAATCATATTCATACGTGTTGTTATTTGTTAATTAACCCCCCATTAATTAACAACATGTATGAATGTGTTTGCAAGTTGTTTGTTTTGACAGAAGAAACCCCGATAGTTATGTTTGGATAAGTTAGGATAAAACTTGATAACTATTCTAAGGAAGTGTTATAATTGCTTATCAGGCCTTATCTATACCAATGAATAAAAATACTCTTCTCTGTCATTTTAAAAAATTTATCTCACCTAATAGTCTCACACAGATTTCAAAAACTGTTACATCTATCAAATCAATCATACATTTCTCACACTATTCCCAGGGGTATAGTTGTTATTTAAAAAGTCATAAACTCTTATTCATCATTTATCAATAAGTTATCATCACTTTATCCAAGATGAACCAAACAACAAAAAAATCATTTTTACGTTTTCTAATGAGAATAACAGAAAATGCAACCAAACAAAAAATTGCTTATTCAGTCTGAATTGTTATCCATCCTAGTATAGCTATTAGGAGCGAATAAATCAATGTCACACCCATGTGAGGGGTAAGATGTAAGACACGTGCATTGATTTCATATTTGTTTAATATTGCTCTAAAAATTTATATTAAAAAAAATATTGCTCTAAAAAGTCACATCAAAACACTGTTTTTCATCCATAATTGAATCTATTATTGATGTAGTACACAATTTTCTTCAATCTCACTGTATTAACGGCTGCGTAGAAAATTGTATCAAACAATTTTTTCAACATCTATATCATTTTTTGCATGAAATCTTAGTATCCACCAAAAGATTAAAAATATCAGATCACATTTTTAGTATCCACCAGAAAATTGTAATTAGTATAACATGGCAGTATCTTTTATTGCTAACTAATGCCAAAAATGTCAGATCACATTTTAATATATAAAAGAAGTAAACGTTTTAAAGTATATATTCAAGCATTAAAAGCATTAGATATACTTGTTAAGAGTGTTACATTTGATAGTTTACACATTATTTACAATAACTAAAGGCTGATCAGTTGAGAACATTATAGCCTTTTAATTATCATTTGATAGATGAAATAAAACTTTTAAAAAATAACCGGTCAGGCAGTTGAACTGAAAATAAGTTGCAAACCATGATTTTTAATTAATTTTACAATGGACTGTGTAACTTCAGTTTTTAAGATATAAAACTAGGATAGCATCACTCTACCGTTTCATCAAAAACAAAATAATAAATGGAAAGGGCATATACAAGGGTTAATTTATGGGGAGGTGACTTTCAATGTGACGGATTTGTATTGATAGAATGATGAATAACTTTCCAACCTTGACTTTAACTTGAGAACGAGTTCTTTTAAGTGGATGAGATTGATGCAAATCGAGTAGGTGACGTGTTCTTGGAGCAATATTGGATCACAAGAAGTCGTCTGGGAAAATGAAAAACCAAGTTTAACAATTAGCATGAATAAAGCTCAATGATCTTAGAATTCCATAAATGTTTTTGTGAAAGTCTATTTTATATAGAATCATTTTTGAAAAAGTTGAATTCTTTTTATGAGGTATATATGTCACCCAATGAGATATACACTATGGAAAGATATGAGAATGCAATAGGGGCTATAACAAGGATTGTGTATAGAAAACCCTCTTTTCCTATACATAATCAGGCTTCATTAGGCCCACCCCATAATAGTAAATGGACTGAAAGCCGACCAGAGTCTGGACTCCCAAGTGAAATATACATGTTTTGTCTGGGACAACCAATGAAAGAATGTCACCTATGCAGTATTTTTTTCCAATATTTCCATAAGTTTTATCAATATTTACCAGAATACAACGCATACACACCATTAATTGTTTTTGCATTGCCTACCTACGTAGCAAATTCTCATATGTTAACACAGACATCTCCTATGTCCACATGGTATCCCAATTTATGAGAGGCATCGATAGCCATAGAATACCATCCTGATTGTGCCCTGGAACTTTTGTTGTTGCTGAAGATATATATTAATATTGATAAAGAGGGAGATGCTACAAATCATAGATCGGATGGATAATTAGAACTTAAAAGTGATCTCAACAACACATATATGTTGTATATTATTATAATATATATTATATAATATATGGATAATTTTTTTAAGATATTGGATCCGGCCCTGTCCACTGATAGCAGTCCCTTGCCATGGCATAATTGACGAATCAAACAGTCTTATGAAATCTTGATTCCTGATAAATTGATTTTTGGTAAACTGATTTATAGTAAAGTAGATCCATAAAAAAAATGACACGAACCAAACAGGGTAAAGGGTTTCAAGGAGGTGAGCATAGAAACACATTATTTACAATAGCTAAAGGCTGATCTATTGAGAACATTATAGCCTTTTAATTATCATTTGATAGATGAGACTCTAAAGTAATTCTAAAAAAAATAAATTAACGATCAGTTGAACTGAAAATAAGTTGCAAACTTGTTAATGATTTTTAATTCATTTTCTAATAATTTTCTTAAAATAATTATGGAAATGCCATAAAGGTTTTATAGGGAGGTGACTTTCAATGTGGCGGACTTGTATGAATATAATGATGAATATATAGCTTCTCAACTTTTGACTTTAAATTGAGGATGAGTTCCCTTCAGTAGATGGCTCTTCTACTGTGGGACTTTATTTTGTTTTATTTTATTTTATTTTATTTGCACGTTTAAGTTGGGCTTAGTTCTTAGTAATATAAGGGTCTAAGTCTATCGTTTCTCAAAAATATTTGAGAGCGAGTTCTCTTCAAGTGGAGGAGTAAAAAATATTTGAGAGCGAGTTCTCTTCAAGTGGAGGAGTCTGACGTAAATTGAGTGGCTGGTGCATTCCAGGGGATATTGGACCACAAGAAGTAGTATAGGAGATGAAGGACCATATCTAAAATTCGGCATGAATAAAATTCAATGATTTCAGAATTCCACAAAATTCATCGTGCAAGTGTATTTCATATAGAATCTTTTTTAAAAAAATTAAATGTTTTTTGACAAGATATATATCTCACCGAACAAGATATACACCATCGAACATGGATTTAAACCTATTTTCCTATACATATCAGGCTTTATTAGGCCTGCCCCGTAATAGTCGATAGACTGAAAGCTAACTTTGTCTAATCAATGAAAGGGTGTCACTTATGTAGTAAAAAAAACAAATTCCTTTTTCAATATTACCATCAGTTTTATGGATATTTATCGCCTACGTGACAAGTTCTCATTTGTTAACATAAGCATTCCATGTATATCCCAAAATTCCCAACACAATCGACAGCGTGATCTAGGATGGCATCATATGATGAGATGCATCGATAGCCGTTCATATGTCTCTATGTCTAATATCATCCCTTATATTGTCATCCCAATCATGCAATATTTTATAAATTTATCCTCCATCTTGATGCGAAGTCATGTTTTAACAATTTTTTTTTCCTGATTTTATGGAAAAAAAAATGCTGCTTTGTGCCCTGGGACCTTTGCTGTTACTGAAGATAATATATTAAAATTAGAACTCCATGGAGATCTCAACAACATACATATGTTGTATATTATTATAATATATATATGGATCACTTACTGTAACATATATGGATATGGATCCGGCCCAGTCCATTCATAGCTCTTCCCTTGCCATGGCATAAGTCATTAAAGGCAGCATCCTTGATTACAGCAGTATTCTTTACCACAGCAGAATCTGACACATCGGAGCATTCCCATCCTGAATATGAAACAGCATCGGCAGTTACCTATAACAAAATAAATAAATAAATAAATAAGAGAGAATAACAATTGAGATTTGGGCAAGGGTAAGGGTATATCCTAAATATAAACGTGTTATCTGATAGAATTAGATATATTATAATCTTCACAAATTTTTAATAAGCATCCACATAGAGATTATAAAAAAATTAATATTTGGGGTTGTTCCAAAGTGGGGAGGTTTCTAGGATTAGGGCGGAGACTAATTTCCAGTTTATTAGAGATTTAGATTAGTAGTGAGATAATTACTTCTATTGACACATGAAAATGTGTATCCTCACCTACTAGACGCTGTGATCGGACGGTCATGGCCGTCGTTAGGAGAACCGCCACGATCATGAGCCATACAAACAAGTTGAAAGCACCCCTCATCTTTTTGTAGTTAGGAATGGGGATAAAGTAAAAACAAATGGACCATGAGGGCTAATTTATATGTTGTGAAAATACAAATAATTGTTGTTGATCATTGACTTTGTCCCAAGAGCGCTGTTAAAATCGGTCCAGAATACAATTTCACATGTAGTTTTATATACTTCGTAAGTTGATGTGTGTGTGTGTGTCGTTGATAATTTTTTAGATTAAATAAAAACAGTTTCATGTAAATCGTTATTTTTAAAAATACATGTTTTTTTTATAAAAGTATTTATATATCATTATATGAGATTTGCCATTTTTTAAAAATAAAACCAAAAACATGTGCAAACTGTGCTGGGGTTTTAAACAAGACTGTATATAACAGTTACCTCAATTCTAAAATTTCAGTAAGTTTTCATTCATGAGTGAATTATGGTAAAGAAATATTTTTTGAAGAAAAAATAATTTTACATATTTTTTACACAAATGTTAAAAAACCTAACCATGAGATGTCTAGCCAAGTGGTGAGAGACATTTTTTCAAGAGCTCTATTACAATCAATCTTTTTTATTGTCCTAAAATAGTAGTCATATGTATCTCCTTAGTCCTCTCCACTCACTGTATTGAGTAATCAAGGTATATACATCATTATAATTTTTTATATTATTTGATATTTTTCAATTCATTGAAATATATATTTTACATTTTATAAAAATATATATTTCATTATATGAGATTTAAAAAAAAATGAAAAGACTCGTGAGTGCGTTTATAATGTAAAATGGACAGTGCCTAATATTTTCATTTGTTGCAAAAAATGTCCCCGTAATAGTCTATAGTGCCGATCGATCTCTCAAGTGAAATAAACATGCTTTGTCTATGAAATTCAATGAAATGATGTCACCTAAGCTGCTATGCAGTTTTAAAAAAAAAAATCTTTTTCCAGTATTGCCAAGTTTTATGGATATTTATCAAAGTACCACTCATACACACAATTAATTGTTTTTGCATCGCCTACGGAACAACACAAGTTCTCATTTGTTAACATAAAAATCCCATGTGTCTCTGGCACATGGTATCCCAACACAACCAACAGCGTGATCTGGGATGGCATCACATGATGAGAGGCATCGACAGCCGTTCATATGTAATTATGGGTGTGTTTGGTTGCACGATTGTAAAACTGATTCTGTAAGAATTTGAGTTTTAAAACTGATTTTACAGGAAACTCATCTCCCTCAGCTTTTGAAAATCGCAGTTTTTAAATTTTATTTGTCTAAAATTTGTATGTAAGAAACTGATACATTAAAACTGTATAGTTGTATGATTGAAAAAATAGCTTCTTACAATTACAAAAGCTACATAATCGCGCAATCAAACTCACCCTATGTCGCATATCATCGCAATCATGCAATATATGATAGATTTAACCTCCATCTTGATGTGAAGTCGTCTTTTAACAAGTTCTTTTTTTTTTCCTGATTTTATGGGTAAAAAATGCTGCTTTGTGTCCTGGGACCTTTGCTGTTGCTGAAGATATATATTAATATATTGATAAAGAGGGAGATGCTATTGAATAGATAATTAGAACTTTAAAGCGATCCCAACAACATATATATATACACACACATACATACATACATATACATGTTGTATATATATTATTATAGTATTATATAATATATGGATCACTTATTGTAACATATATGGATCCAGAGTTCCAGACCAGTCGTCATAGCTCGACCCTTGCCATGGCATAAGTCATTAACCGCAGCATCCTTGACCACAGCAGAATCTGCCACACCTGATCCATCCTCTCACGATTACGAAAGTGCAGCATCGACAGGTACCTAAATAATGAACCAAAGGAACATGAGATTAAAAAAACAAAAAAAAATTGAAAAAATCCAAATAACCTCCATATAATCCCGTGACTTTTCCGATGAATATTATTTGAATATTTTGTTTTGTTAACTTTGTTTGAAAATACAATATACCAAAAAATTTCTATAATTTGTTAAAAATGTAAAAAACATTCTGTACGTACATGACAATTTTATCTTTCTGGATATATTATAAAAACATATCCAAAAGAATAAAATCATAATTTTCAGATGATTTTTTACATTTTTAACACATTGTAGAGGGTTTTGATATACTATGATATCAACTAGGGTTAACTTAACAGAATATTCACAGAATAATCTTAATTTGAAATAATCTTAATTTGTTAACGAGAATTTATCTAAGGGGGATATTTAGATTTAGATTGATGTTTTCAAGGGGGGTTAAATGGACTTTAGACTGTTTACATGGGGTTATTTGGATTTTTTTTCAAAAAAAAAAACCAAACAGATAATGTTACTTACATTACTTTTTTCAACTCTGATTCCAATTTACGAGTGTTTTGAATTTTTGAAAAATAGTATGTCTCATCTAATAAGGTACATGTTTTTATAGAAAATGAAACATATACTCTAATGAATTGCATAAATTCATTTATAGAAAAGATAAAAAAAACCTCATGGAAGCATATACCCACATTAATGTGGGTGTATGCTTCTATGATTTTCTATATACTCACATGACACTGTAATTAGGGTTGAAAAAAAAAAGGTAAAAAAAGGGCTGATGAAAAAATCTTGTCCATGTCACCCTCAACAAGGGTCGACATAAATGTGGTAAAATGGACCACCGTGTGTACCCACATAAATTCTTTTTCAATAAGCATCCCCTTAACAATGACTAACAAGTGAGATTTTGGGCTAGAATCGATCTTAAATATAAATGTGTTACGCGGTAGAAGGGGATATATTATAATATACATTAACTTTTAGGAAAAAAAATCCAAATAACCCCCGTAAATCGCTTGAAATCCATATAACCCTCCGATTTTTTCTAAAATTCATATAACTCTCTGAAAACACCTATATAAATCCAAATAGCTCCCTCAGTCAAATTTTCATTGACATAATATGATTATTCTGTGAATTTTTTGTTTAATTAACTCTAACTGAAAACATAGTATATTAAAAGCAACCTGCAATTTGTTAAAAATGTGAAAAATCCTCTATAAATGATGATTTTTACCCATCCAGATAGGTGTTATCACGGGGTTATATGAACTTTAGAAAAATTCAGGGGGTTATATGAATTTCATACAGTTTACAAGGGGTTATTTTAAATTTTTCTCTAATTTTTAATAAGCATCCACGTAAAAGATGATAAAAAATTAAGATTTACGGTATGTTCCAAAGTCGAGAGGTTTTGGTGTCCGTATTATCCGCCCAGGATCAAGGCGGAGCCTAATTTTCAGTTTGTTAGACTTCTAGTAGAGAATCATCACCTGTTGAAGGCTGTGATCGGACGGTCATGACCATCGTCGTGAGGAGAATCATCGCAATCATGAGCCATGCAAGCAAGTTGAAAGCACCCCTCATCTTCTTGTAGTTAGGCAGGGGAATGAGGTGAAACAAGAGGACCGTGGGGGCTAATTTATATGTTGTGAAAATGCAAATAATTGTTGTTGATTATTGACTTAATTTATCCCAAGAGCGCTGTTATACACAGTTCTCAATACAATCTCACATGCAGTTCCATATACTTAAACAGTTCATGTGTGTATATATAGTATTGATGATTTTCCACATTAACTAAAAATAGTTTAATGTAAATCGTTATAAGCTTATCTATATTTTTTTAAAGTATATATACTTCATTGTATTAGATTTATTAATTTAAAAAAAAATCAAAACATGCTTGTGTAAATTGTGTGGGGGTTGTAAATAGGGTTGTACCAAAGACTTTGCTCATCTCAAACATCATTGTTTTTTCATGAGTGGATTAAGGTTAAGAAATGAAATTTCTGATAATTTTTTAAGAAATGAATTATTTTATAACTTTTTTTTACGCAACTCAAAAAACTAGTCATGAGATGTCTAATTGAGATGTAAGAGACATTTTTTAAAAGTTGTATTATAATCAATCTTTTTTACAGTCCCAAAATGACAGTCCGACATATATACTTCGTTAATCTCCCCCACTCACTGTATCGAGACATATATTTAGTTGATCAACCAAAAGTCTAACATAAACAGTCATTTGATTGATTTCCGAACATAGGGCAAACGGAATTTTAAATGGTTTAAGTCCAAGAAAAACTGGACAACTATTATTATTTTTAAATAATAGACTATCATATTATTTATACATCTCAACTATAATAAATGACAATTGGAAAAATATCAAAATGCCATTTGATTGAACCTTCATGGAATATAGTTGGCCGTTTGGCACCCATGACCCATTTGAACATGTATTTAATTCTGCATAATAATAAAAAAGGCAAAAAGCGTATCCACAAACGGTTCTAAAAAATATACTTAATTAAAAAAAATTTATAATTTAATTCTTAATGGTGTATTTAGATATTAAAAAAATAACCAAAAATTTCATGCAAAATTAATTATTTATTAATTAATATTATTTAATTGGGTTTTTAAACAATTAAATATGTGTGATGATGTTTAAATAGTATATAATATAAGAGTAATCAAGTCATTATACTTTCTAAATTGTAAAAGAAGATTATTTTAGATAGGATTTTAAAAATGGTTGATTTGGGTATCAAAATGGACCTTATATCCGTCATCACATTTGTATATATTTTTAAGAACAATGGTAAATATATATAAAAAAAATTATTGATCAAATTACAAATTTGTATATCTGATCCAAGCATTACGCCACAAATATAATAAATATATTTTTTCTATTTTAATAAAATATTTAATAATTATAAACCAACATAAAATTACATGTCTGCAATTATGTGTTTACTCATCCTTTTAAAGTGTTGATTTTCAAGTTAATTATTAAAAAGGTTAATGTGATGAATCATATTCATACGTGTTGTTATTTGTTAATTAAGAAACTTGCGTGGGTTTCATATGTGTTAATATTGCTCTAAAAAGTTATATTCAAAAAAATATTGCTCTGAAAGTCGCATCAAAACAATTTTCAATTCAACCCATAATTGAATCTATTATCAATGTAGTACACATTTTTTTCAAACTGTCACTTTATTGTTGTAGAAACTTGTATCAAACAATTTTTTCGACATCTACATCATTTTTTGCAAGAATCCAGTTAGTACTGGATCAAAACAATGATGTAGATGTTCAATTCAAGAACGTATCCAATTAGTACTGGATCCGATCAGTTCGGTCACTACCGAATTAGAAACCCCTTTAATCAAACCGCACAACGTATAAATCGAACTATGTACACAACCAATTGTTGGGTATATATTTCATTCTCCTATTGGATACTGATGATACTTAGGAATTCATATTTTCTCTAATAGCTAATTAGATCCAATAAGAAAGTAAAATATGTATCCAATAATTGATTGTGCAGTTCGATTTATACGTTGTTCTGTTCAATTAAAGGGGTGTCCAGTTCGATATTGATTAGATCGAACTAATCAGATCCAATCTTGACTGAATCCGACATCCCAATTCAACATATTTAATCCATAATTGAATCTATTATCGAAGTAGTACACAATTTTCTTCAATCTCATTGTATCAAACAATTTTTTCAACATCCGTATCATGTTTGGCAAGAAATCACAGTATCCACCACAAGATGTAAAAAGCAATATAAGATTAATTAGCAGACATTGATACACTTGGCTTTGTAGTCTCATTTGCAATTGACACACTACTAAAGTAGTATATAAAACATTTAATACAGTATATATATCATTATGTCAGTATTTTTTTATTAAAAAAGATATAAAAATATATGTATTCAATTTACACTAAGTATATATTTCAAGAAAAATCAAACGTGTGAGATGTGAATGAGACATTGCTAGCTAAACGTAACATACTTTTTTTTTTTAACTGAAAGTTGATTTAAACACTTTTGCATCCGTTTGAAAATAATTTTGGGATTTTAGTTTCCTATGGAAGCAAAATCAGCTCCAAATGTGTTTCCAAATTAGTTAAGGGTACTAGAGATGTGTAATCGAACATTCTTTGGTCTAAACTTTCATTCACCTGATTTCATACGCATCCACATCACATGATTAGTTAAACTTTGAAATTGGAAATCTACCTAGCTACTACCTTGTGTGTTCTTGAGTTATGCCTGAGAGTAGTATTGGAAAAAAAAGGAAAATAAAAACTATGACTACTTCCTTCATCCAAAATAATAATTTGGAAGGAACTAATTATATATATATATATATATATATATATGATTAAGTCATGAAAAACTGGTCATTTATTTTTATACATCTCAACTATCAAATGACTATTGTAAAAAATATCAAAATGCCATTAATTTGATTGAGGATTAGTGGAATATAAATGGCCGTTTGGAACCCGTTTTAACATGCTTTTGTTTTGCAAAATACAAAATACAAACTAGTTTTTTAAATGGTTCGGGAAAAATACTCAATTAAAAATTTAGTTTCAAATTTTAGTACAAAAAATTTGCTTTTTAAAAAATAAAAAGTGAGCTTTTTAATAATCAAATTTTATTCAGCTAATTTATACAATGACATTTTAATTTTCATGTTTAACATTATATTTCTTAACTAAATAAAAGTATTTAAGATCTATACTAAAGGGTCAAATGATAATGTAATTAGTATAATTTGGCAATATCCTTTTAATGCTAACTAATCTATATCTATATTCTATATCTAAAAGTATCAATCCATGAAAAACATTCATTGGACATGTTTACCCTTACCAATTCATGAAAATTCATTCTTACCCCCAAATGATATTTGATGAGACATATTTACCCTTTCAAATTTTATGAAATCAAATACCCCATATAATGTGTTTAATGTATTTAATTTATACATTTATTTTAATTCTATACATTTATTCATATTTACCATTTAACATTGTTCACAATCAATTACATAATTATATGTATAAATTTAATATATGCAACTTCATTCTATATATTATATCTACATATATTACATTATAACCGTTAGAAAATCCTTATATATAATAAAAGCTCTATGTATTTAACTATTAATAAAAAAATTAAATAAATCTTGAAAGGGGAGAGAATTCAATAAAAATTTAAGTTATAATCCTAATATATGTTATATTACATGCACATGTTACCATATTAACCTATATATATTAAATTTCATTAATAAAGTTATAAGTTAAATATCAAAATTTTATATAAAATTCAATGTCTTTGATGATTATGAGTTATGAAAATATCAAAATCTATTGGAATGAGTTACGAAAATGCCAAAGGTTATTGGACATTTATGTCTCTATATATAACTCATGGATTAGTGGATAAGGGTTATGGAAAACACTAAAGGGCATTGGAAACTCATGAATTAATGAAAATAAAGGGAATACTAATTCTATACATAACTCATGGATTAATGAAATGAGTCATGCAAATCATAACGGTCTTTGATGGGAAGACTAAAGGGTGATGAAGATGTCCATATAAGGATGAGGTCCCAAACCAAATGAATGTCTTAATTTTCACTTTTTTTCTACAGGGTGGGCTTCATGATTTTCTACCGCATTTTTTGCCCTTTAAGCGCAAAAAAACAATGAATTATGGATTTTGTGGAGACTAAGAGCACTACTATTGAAAAAACTGTAGTGGAAGAAACAGCTTTGCGGGAAGTTCTGCAGAAATTCATTGATGTTGTTCTGAATCTAACTATTGTAAATAGGCAAAAATTTCATCCATATTGTACCTCTTTTTATATAAGTTCAAATGGAAAAAATTATTTCATAAATATGTAAGATACATTCAAGTTCTCATAATTGGGTAATTATTCTTCGACTTAATATTTAAAGCGAATTTCCATTTATAATGGTAAAATACTTTAAAACTCATATTTCTTCTTTCTCTTTTTCAAAGTATGGCAATGATGCATATGATGACAAAATGAAAGAAGCCATTACATGTGAGTCTTCAAAACATAACAGACTTGTAATTATCTAAAGTTCAATGTAAATTAGGGTTTATCATTTCTACATATTTATGTGGATGAGTCAGTGGATAAGAATAAAATTTCTTTTTTTGTGCATATAATTTTCAAAGTAATACCACATACACATATACTATAATGATAATTATTGAATAATTTATATATCAAGGATCATAATCAAACACTATCAAGAATGTACAAATATATATATATGATTCAAATAGAAAATAAGTAAAAAATGGGACATAATAGTTCAAAAGAAATTAAATATCATACTCTTTGTTTGTTAAATTTTTTAAAAAATAATTTATGCGCAACACACATGTGTCTTAACTAGTACCAAAAATGTCAGATCACATTTTAATATAGGGAAAAATAGATGTAGCTCCCTCGAAACTTATGAAAATCAGAAAAAAATATCTGTAAAATTGATAAATCTCGTTAAGTCCCTATCTTATTAGACAATATTTATTTTAGTCCATATAACTAACCAGATGTGTGGTTAACCCTAACCATGCATGATAAATTACTGTTATACCCTTTTAAAATTTATTTTCTTTGTTGAAAAAATAGATATAACTCCCTGAAAACTCATGAAAATCGAAAAAACTCCTTGTAAAATAAAAAAATTGTCTTAACTCCCTAAAATCTTCTTAAAATCACAAGAAAATCACTGTGATTATCTGAAAGTAGATATTAATTTATTTAAATTTTATTAAACAAATTATAGTTTTATAATCAAGGTGTTATGTTGTTTGTTTCTAGTAATTTTGAGTTGAAAATCTATTATAGAATTTTGATTTGATTTTTAATTTGTTTTCTCTTATTTTATAATGGAGTTGATGAAGCTGTAATTTTTTTTATTCGGTCTCTATGATGTGATTGAGGAGGTGAAAATATTAAAAAATGGCTCGATTTTGTTGATCAAATATGGTTCAAGGGCTATTTTTTTTACAATTAAGGATCACATTTTAGGAGATGGAAATGTTGAAAAATGATGGGGATATTTTTGTTTTACAAAAAAATCAAATCTGATTTTATAAATTTTCTAGAGACTGAATCCGATTTTATTAAGTTTTTGAAGACTTATTTCGACATACTTTTGATCTGGGGACTAAATTCATTAACCATATACGTTTTATGGGGCCTAGGATGATTTTTTGAGTTTCAATGGACTTTTTGTGATTTTAAGAAGATATGAGGGAGTTAATTTATGGGTATACTTTTGATGGGCATATACAAGGGTTAATTTATGGGTAGGTGGCATTCAATGTGGCGGATTTGTATGAATATAATGATGAATAACTTCCCAAGTTTGACTTTAACTTGAGGATGAGTTCTTTTAAGTGGATGACATTGATGCAAATCGAGTGGGTGACGTGTTCTTGGAGCAATATTGGATCACAAGAAGTCGTCTGGGAAAATGAAAAACCAAGTTTAACAATTAACATGAATAAAACTCAATGATCTTAGAATTCCATAAATGTTTTTGTGAAAGTCTATTTTATATAGAATTATTTTTGAAAAAATTGAATTCTTTTTATGAGGTATATATGTCATCCAATGAGATATACACTATGGAAAGATATGAGAATGCAATAGGGGCTATAACAAGGATTGTGTATAGAAAACCTTCTTTTCCTATACATAATCAGGCTTCATTAGACCCACCCCAAGATAATCAATGGACTGAAAGCCGACCAGAGTCCGGACTCCGAAGTGAAATATACTTGTTTTGTCTGGGGCAATCAATCAAAGAATGTCACCTATGTAGTATTTTTTTTTCTTTTCCAATATTTTCATAAGTTTTATCGATATTTAGCAGAATACAACGCATACACACCATTAATTGTTTTTGCATTGCCTACCTACGTAGTAAATTCTCATTTGTTAACACAAACATCTCCTATGTCCACATGGTATCCCAATTTATGAGAGGCATCGATAGCCATAGAATACCATCCTGATTGTGCCCTGGAACCTTTATTGTTGCTGCAGATATATATTAATATTGATAAAGAGGGAGATGCTACAAATCATAGATAGGATAGATAATTAGAACTTAAAAGTGATCTCAACAACACATATATGGTGTATATTATTATAATCAATAATAATTTTTGGGCCCCAATTGCTAGACCCCAACATAAGCCCCATGTTTGAAATACCTATATTACCCCCCAACTAATATCACTGTTTTTGTATAATTGTCCCAATTAATCATGAGTTAGTTACGATTTGTTTTTTTATTTATTTGATAACCGATCCTTTTCCTTTAATGTAGGAGCGGTTACAATATATATTAATCTTTTTTTTTATTAATCAATCCAATCTACCATTTTTTATCGGGTTTTTTTAAGAATCACAAACGTGTAACAACAAAATCAGATCATCGGCCCAAAGATCTCGTCAAGATCAATCATCAACAGCAATTGATTCATTCTTCAATGGCTATCAAATCGATATAAATCAGAGAAGAAAATAAAATATCTACCATTTTTTCCAATTGATCATATCTGAAATTGATACATCCAGGTTAGATTTTTCGGATCCCAAAAATTACAAGATTTTGCATTTTTTTTTAGTTTTCAGATGGATCGGTGGATTTGAAAACAAACATCGAATTTTATTTTTGTTTGGAGAAGAGAAAATTTTTTATTCATTTAATTTTATTTGTGACCAGTTTGTAATGTAAACAATGACTATCCATTCAGGCTAATCTTTTTTCGATCTGAATATATTATGTTGATTTTGATTTTTCGTCATTCATTTGAATCATCATATACATGTATTGAATCTGAATTTTATTTTAAATTCAGATACATGGCTTGTATCTTGATTTACATGCATTGCTGTGTACCAAGTATGATCTGTACAATCGTTTATGATTGTGTGCTTGTATATAATTATGCATATTGTGTCATTCATCATATTTTTTTAGCTTTGTATCAACATTATTCGACTCATTCAGATTCAAGATTTTCAAATATAGTGCATATTCACTTATATGAAATGTGCATTTTATTTTTTAAGATACATGTGTATCTTAAAAATTAAATCAAGAGTTTTTAAACAAATATAAGAGAAATCAAAACCATATATACCATCTATATTTCAGATACATATAAACAGGCTAATCTTTTTTCGATCTGAATATATTATGTTGATTTTGATTTTTCGTCATTCCTTTGAATCATCATATGCATGTATTGAATCTGAATTTTATTTTAAATTCAGATACATGGCTTGTATCTTGATTTACATGCATTGTTGTGTACCAAATATGATATGTACAATCGTTTATGATTGTGTGCTTGTATATAATTATGCATATTGTGTCATTCATCATATTTTTTTAGTTTTGTATTAACATTATTCGACTTATTCAGATTCAAGATTTTCAAATATAGTGCATATTCACTTGTATGAAATGTGCATTTTGTTTATTAAGATACATGTGTATCTTAAAAATTAAATCAAGAGTTTCTAAACAAATATAAGAGAAATCAAAACCATATATATATCATATATATTTCAGATACATATAAACAGTCAAATTCCACATCAATAAATGCTACCAGATATTTGTTATTTCAGATACAATCAAAGATTTAAACATGTTTTATACAACAATTTCATATACAGTTGATTAAGATACATACAATGTTTATAAAAACATTAATCTATTTTCATCAAAGGATTTTAAAAAATAATTGAGTATTCCAAAATATAAGATTGAAGTTTTTAATACACTAGGCTACTTCCTAATAGCATGTAATGTGACTAATGAGATCTATATTGCTACATAATTGCGTCATATTCATATTTATTTTCATAACAGGTTTTCAGATACAGGTATAGTTGATTAAGATACATGGATTGTCCTTCTGTAATCTTTGTATATGTTATGTTGGAACGCTAAAATTCAAATTTTTTCAAAATATGTTACGTGGGGAGCCGATTTAATGGTGCCACGTTTTGTGGGATTCAGTTGCAGGTTTAATGAGGATATTAGTTAGTTAGAGCCACTTTTTAAAATTATAAGAAGGGTAGTTTTGTCATTGTAATTTTGGTAGTTAGAAAAAATCAAATAAGGAACCAATAAGAAAGTGTCACCTATTGGGGTTTTCAAATGGGCTTAATTTCTGGGGCCCATGTAGCAGCACTGTATTATAATATATTACATAATATATGGATAATTTTCTTAAGATATTGGTTCCGGCCCTGTCCACTGATAGCAGTCCCTTGCCATGGCATAGTAAGGGTGCGTTTGGTTGCGCGATTGCAAAACTGATTCTGCAGGAATCTGCAATTGCAAACCTGATTCCGCAGGAAGCTCACTTTCTCAGCTTTTTGAAATCGCAGCTTTTGGGCACTATTTGCCTGCAATCGCTGGGTTTAAAACTGCGATTACAAAACTGTTTGGTTGCGCGATTGTAAACGCAGCTTCCTGTAATCGCAATCGCAGCGCAATCGCGCAACCAAACGCACCCTAAGTAAGTCAATTAACGACAGCATCCTCGACGACAGCAGAGTCTGCCACACATGACCCCTCCCGGTCTGGGTACGAAATAGCAGCATTGGCAAAATATCTAACAAAATAAATAAATAATGAATCATGGTGTCATTTGAACATAAACATCAGTTATTATAAGATTTATGAGTATTCTAAAAATATATTACTATGCTAATATAATAAGTGATTTTATGTTTAGTTGAATATAGATAAATTATGAATAAAATGTGGATAAAAAAATTATAAAAAATAAAAAAATGATTTGATACGTGAATCTCCTGATTTATAAGAGATGATGATAGTTAATTTAATAATAAAACATTTTTATGCATGCGGAGTGGATTGGGTGAAATAATATAATTTCAAATGAGACTTGGAATACAAATACCCCAACTTATTTCCACATATTCTGGCATAGCTATATCCACCATTTCCTTGCAAACCAAACAATTTTTTGGATTTGTTCTCCCATTCTCTTATTTTGCTACCTAAATGGGGAAAGGAACATGAGATAAAAGGAAAGTGCCACGAAAAATCAATGAATGTTTGTACCACCTCAACAAGGGTTGACTTAGGAATGCAACTTGGACAGGTTGAATCTGACCCAACCTAAAATTTGGGCGAGTTTGGATTGAGGTTTTAGCATTCAGGCTCAACCCGAGTTTGAACCCGAGCAACCTAATTATGGTTGGGTTTGGATTGAGGGTTCAAGTAACCCGAACCAACCCAGACTCAAATTTTTCATATCTAAATAAAATGTTCTAAGTAAAATTATAAATTTTTAATTTGTATGATCAAATTTGAATTGTTCAATTTATTCTTATCTAAATTTTTTCACTTCTATAGTTTCCATATTTCTATTTTCTATATAAAAATTTTCCTCATTTTCATCATTTTATTTTTGTTGTACAGAGAATTTACTCTTGCAAATTTTTAACAGTTCGAAACAATACATTTTTCAAGTCAAACCCCGAATTCAACCCAACCTGAATAAAAAATGAACCTGAACCCAAACCCGAACAAAACCAAACGGGTTGGGTTTGGGTTGAGCTTCTCAAACCTGAAGATCGGGTTGGGTTGGATTTCTCTAACCTCGGATTAGGTTCGGTTTGAACTTCAACCCAACCCAATCTGCTCGAGTTGCACCCCTACGTCGACTTGAGTATCAATCGTATTATGTCATAAAATTGGACCACCGTGTGTATCCACATAATTGTTTTTTAATAAGCGTCCCCTTAACGAAGAATAATAATTGAGATTTTGGGCCAGGGTCAATCTTAAGTATAAGGAAAATGTTACAATCAGTCTAACACACAGACAACACGTATTTTTATTTTTTAAATAATCGTATATACACATTTTTTAATAAAGAATGTATTTTTATAAAAAATAAAATATATATTCTAATGAATTAAATGATGTCATTTATAGAAAAATATGAAAAAAATTAACTGGACAAATACATCGTTATGATGAATATACATGACTAATGAGATATATAAGACTGTATTTAAAAAGGACTGAGTGTAACAACACTTTAAGTATAAACGTGTTATGCGGTAGAAGGGGATATATATTGTAATTTACATTGATTTTTTTTAATAAGCATCCACATAAAAAAATGATCAAAAATTAAGATTTTGGGGTCATTCCAAAGTGGGGAGGTTTAGGTGTCCAAACAACTCGCATAGGATTAGGGCCGATCCTATTTTTTATCTTGTGCCTTAAAACCATTTTGACATTCATTCTCATTCTTCTTTTAATAAAACACTCAGAAAAATTATGTTTGAAATTCTTCATTCATGTGTTCATTCTTGAATATCCTAGATATAAAAAAATCCACAAAATCCATCAAAATTGAATTTTTGAAAAGAAGAAATTTTCTTTCGAAACCAGAATTATCAAACTGACACTTAAAAATATATAATAAGGTAATTAATTCTATTAATACATGGAAATGTGGATCATCACCTATCTGTGATCGGATGGTCACGACCATGGTGAGGAGAACCACCGCAATCATGAGCCATGCAAGCAAGTTGAAAGCACTCCTCATCTTCTTGTAGATAGGAAGGGGAATGAGGTGAAACAAGAGCACCATGGGGCTAATTTATATGTTGTGAAAATACAAATACAATTTCGTGTGCAGTTACATTAATTAAATATAGATCCATGCAGTTCCTTATAATAATGTATATTTTATTAGATGAAATTTACTATTAAAAAAAATAAAAAATTGTGCGTGGAGTTGTATCTAATATTTTCTTTATTTCAAACATCCTTATTTTTCACTTATGAGTGAATTATGGTTAAGAAATGAAATTTAACTATATCTTCTTCTTTTTTAAGATATGAATAATCTTGTATATTTTTTCACAAGTAAGTTCAAAGCAACTAAACATGTGGTCGAGTTTGACACAAACCCACTCATTAGATTAAGTGGCCCAACATATTAAAGTATATATTCAATTAAAATCATTTTTCTAAGAAAATCATGGAAGGATTGTTCAATGCCACTGATTATAAGCCAAACAAAGAAAATGTTGGATACAATTATGCCAGGGTACACTTTACAATTTAGTTTTTTTTTGAATTTTTTAAAATATTTAGTTCACTACTGAGTTACCTATTTTCACAAAAAAAAAATGCACGCTTGATTGAATTGAGTGCATATATATAATAGTAATAAAATATAAATATCAGGATAGGACTGCATGAATGACGACTGAGTGTATCAACGCACATAATAAACGAAGGGGAGATGTGTTAAGTAATTAGTCCTTGCTGGGGGCCATTGATTTGATGATTATGATTATATTCTGTTCAAACAATTCAATCAATCCATCATTTCCTTTTGAAAACGTGAAAATTAAAAGTCATGATTTAGCCAGATTATCAACAAAATGTATAATTAAAACGGACCATATATCCATCATCACATTTTTATATATTTTTAAGAACAATGGAAAATATTTTTAAAAATAATATTGACCAAATTACAATTTTTTGTATCTGATATTCCAAGCATTACGCCACCAATGTAATAAATATTTGTTTCTATTTTAAATAAAATATTTAATAATTCAAAACCAACATAAAATTACATGTTTGCAATTATGTGTTTACTCATCCTTTCAATGTATTGATTTTCAAGTTAATTATCAGATTGATAAATGTTAAGAAACTTGTGTTGGTTTCATATATATATTTGTTTAATATTGTTCTAAAAAGTTTGTATACAAAAAATATTGCTCTAAAAGTCGCATCAAAACAATTGATGTTCAATTCATCATATCTAACCCATAATTGAATCTATTATCAATGTAGTACACAATGTTTTCAAACTCTCACTGTATTATTGCGTAGAAATTGGTATAAACCAATTTTTTCAACATGTATCATTTTTGGCAAGAAATCTTAGTATCCACCAAAAGATCAAAAAACCAATATAAGATTACATACACTCGGCTTTGCCATCTCATTTGCAATTGACACATCACTGAAGCAGTATACAAAAACGTTTAAAGCACTATACATACCATTATGTACTCTCTCTTTTTTATTATTACAAACGAGTGTTGTTACACATAGTTTTTGTTTCATTCTCATATGCATCGATGAAAAATTATAGAAGCATATATACAAACATTAACGGGGTAATGCATCAATAAAAAAATTTACATTCTATGAATGCATTCATGCAATTCATTGGAGAATATTTCATTTTTTATAAAAATTATACCTCATTAGATGAAATATATTATTTTTAGATAATTCAAAACACATTTAGACTGGAAATAGGGTTGAAAAATAAATTATATGTAACATTATCCATTACAAAGAGATGTAAAAATATATGCATTTCAATTCACACGAATATATACTTCAAAAAAAATCAAACATGTAAGATACAAATGAGACTGCTAGCTAAACATAACATGCCCTTTTGAACTAAAAGTTTGGGTTTTGAGTTTCCTACGAAAAGCAAATCAACTCCAAATGTATTTCCAAATTAGTTAGGGTACTAGAGATGTGTAGTCGGACATTATTTGGTTCTAATTTTTTGGATACATGATTTCATATGCATCCTCATCACATGATTAATTAAACTTTGAAATTGGAAGTCTACCTAGCTACTACTTTGTGTGTTCTTGAGTTATGCCTGGGAGTAGTGATGGAAAATAAAGGAAAATTAAAACTATGACTATCGTCCTTCATCGAAAATAATAATTTGGAAGGAACTAATTATATATATATAATAAAAAGAATATTGATTAAGTCATGAAAAATTGGTCCATTATTTTTATACATCTCAACTATCAAATGACTATTGTAAAAAATATCAAAATGCCATTAATTTGATTGAAGATTAGTGGAATATAGATAGCCATTTGGAATCCGTTTTAACATGCTTTTGTTTTAGCGTACAAAACACAAACTAGTTTTTTAAATGATTCTGAAAAACATATTCAATCAAAAAATTAGTTTCAATTGTTAGTACAAAAAATATGCTTTTAAAAAATAAAATAAAAAAGTGAGTTTTTTTCAATCAAATTGTATTAAGTTGATTTATACAATGACATTTTAATTTTCATGTTAACATTATATTTCTTAATTAAATATAAATATTTAAGATCTACACTAAAGGGTCACATGATAATGTAATTAGTATAACATGGCAATATCCTTTTAATGCTAACTATTACCAAAAATGTCAGATCACATTCTAATATAACAAGAAGTAAATGTTTTAAAGTATATATTTAAACATTAAAACCATTAGATATACGTGTGAAAAGTGTTACATTTGAGAGTTAACACTTTATGTACAATGGCTAAAGGCTGATCAGTTGAGAACATTATAACCTTTTAATTTTCATCTGATAGATGAGAATCTAAATAAAACTATAAAAAAAATTAACTGGTCAGTTGAACTGAAAAGAAGTTGCAAAGTTGTTAATTATTTTTAATTAATTTTATAATGGACTATGTAATTCAGTTTTTAAAATATCCATAAAACTAGGATAGCATCAGTCTACGGTTTCTTTAAAAAAAATTCAAAATAATAATGGAAAGGCCATACAAGATCCACTGCTTAATTTATGGGGAGGTGACTTTCAATGTGCAGGATTTGTATGAGTATAATGATGAATAACTTTCCAACCTTGATTTAACTTGAGGATGAGTTCTTTTAAGTGGATGAGATTGATGCAAATCGAGTGGGTGACGTGTTCTTGGAGCGATATGACCACAAGAAGCAGTCTAGGAAAATGAAAGAGCAAATTTAATATTTAGCATGAAAAAAACTCAATGATTTTAGAATTTCATGAAATTTTTCATGAAAGTGTATTTTATATAGAAACATTTTTTAAGAATGTGAATTTTTTTTATGAAGTATATATCTCACACTATGAGATATACAGTATGGAAAAAAATGAGAAAGCAAAGGGGGTTATAATGGGATTGTGTATGAAAACTCTCTTTTCCTGTACATAACCAGGCTTCATTAGGCCCACCCCATAATAGTCAATGGACAAAGCAATTCGATCTCCTAAGTGAAAAAAATACACATGCCTTTGTCTCTGCAATAATAAAAAATTATTTTTCATTATTGTCCTCAACTTATCAGTATTTACCAAAATACAACGCATACACACCATTAATTGTTTTTTCATCGTACAAGTTCTCATTTGTTAACATAAGCATCCCTTATGTCTAATACATGGTATCCCAACACAACTAGCAGAGCATGATCTGGGATGACATCAATTGATGAGAGGCATCTTAGCCGTCCATATGTAGAACACCATCCCTATATAGTACTGTCATCAGAATCATGCATTATATAAGAAATTTATCCTCCATCGAATACTAAGGGCGTGTTTGGTTGCGCGATTGCGCAGCGTTTGCGATTGCAGGAAACTGCGTTTGAATTCGTGCAACCAAACAATTTTACAAACGCAGTTTTAAACTCAGCGATTGCAGGCAAATAGTGTTCAAAAGCTGCGATTTCAAAAAGCTGAGAAAGTGAGCTTCCTGCGAAATTAGTTTTGCAATCGCAGATTCCTGCATAATCACTTTTGCAATCGCACAACCAAACGCACCCAAAGTTTTTTTTTTTAAGTTTTAACAGGTTTTGTCCTGATTTCATGGAAATAAATTTTGCTGCCATGTGTCCTGGACCTTTGTTGTTGCTGAAGATATATATTAATATTGATAATGAGGGGGATGCTACAAGCCATAGATAGGATAGATTATTAAAGTGATCCCAGCAATACATGTATATCTTATTATATAATATTATATTCTAAATAAATGGACTTTCTTGTAAGATATGGATCCGGCCCAGTCCAGTCATAGCTCTTCCCTTGCCATGGCATAGGCATCATTTTCGACTACAGCATCTGATACACATTCGGTATACGTAAGTGCAGCATCGGCAGTAGGTACCTAACAAAATAAATAAATCATAATGAACCCAAGGTATTATGTGAAAAATGGGACCACCAATCTTAAGTACAAGTCATTTTCCAGTCTCAATTCGAGTTTATACGTATTTTGAATTTTTAACAATATTATCATCTAATGAAACATATGCTCTAATGAATTGCATTGATGCATTTATAAAAAATGTGAAAAAAAATTTATTGATGCATATACCTTGTTAATATGAAGTATATGCTTGTATGATTTTCTATCAATAGATGTGAGACTGAAAAAAAAACCATGTAACAACGCTCAACTCTTTTTTAGTAAGTGTCCCCTTAACAAAGACTAAAAATTGAGATTTTGGGCCACTCAATCTTCAATATAAATGTGTTATGCGGTAGAAGGGGATATATTGTAATCTACATTAATTTTTAATAAGCATCCACATAAAAGGATCAAAAATTAAGATTTGGGGGTTGCTCTAAAGTGGGGAGGTTTAGGTGTCCAAATGACCCACCTAGGATTGAGCCTAATTTTCATATTTTCAGTTTGTTATAACCTAGAGGGCTCCATTTGGTTGCGCGGTTGGGGTAGATTCCGCTTTTTGAAAAGTTGAAAAAGCTTAAATCGTGCAGTCAAACGGGACGGATTAATTCATAATCAGAAGTTGGTTTCTTTTTAATTTTTGCATCGAAATCTGTGTTTTGAAAAGCTCAGAAACATTATTTTTTTTGTTGGAATCGATTTTTTGAATTGAAAATCAACTTTCTCTGTCAAACATCAACTTCTTTCAACTATTGTTTCTTGAATTAAAAAAAAAACGGCATCACAATAAAAGTCAAGGTCAACATCATCTTAAAAAGCAGCTTTATTACAAAAGCTAATTTTCAATCTGTGTTTTCAAACGGAGCCTAGATTAGTACTGAGGTAATTGCTTCTACAGTTACATGAACATGTCAATCATGATCACCTGGTGGACGCTGTGACTGGACGGTCACGACCATCGTCGTTAGGAGAACCACCGCGATTATGAGCCATTCGAGCAAGTTGAAAGTACCCCTCATATTTTTGTAGATAGGAAGGGGAATGAGGTGAAATAAAAGGAACATGGGGGCTAATTTACATGTTGTGAAAATAAAATAATTGTTGGTGATTGTTGACTTTATTCCAAGAACGCTATTATGTGCGGTCCACAATACAACCTCGCATGCAATTCCATATATTTCATTGGTTAATGTGTATATATACATCTCATTGAAAAAAATTAAATTAATTAAGCTAATTTCATGTGATTCATTATAAAAACATTTACATTTTTTATGAAAATATAATTTCATAATTTTGTGAGATTTACTATTTTAAAAAAATCAAAACATAGTAGAGTGGTTGGTTATAAAATGGGGTTGTACATAACATTTCTCATCCCAAACATCCTTATTTTTTCATTCATGAGTGAATTATCGTTAAGATTTGAAAATTTAATGATAATTTTTTAAAAAAATGAATTATTTTATACATTTTTTAAAACAGAAGTTCATAGTTCAGACATTTTTTTCAAGAAAATAATTATGGACAGGCCATTCAAGGTCCACTGGTTAATTATGGGGAGATGTGTATTCCTTTGGAGGACCACTGATTTGATGGTTATGATGATGGGAACGCGGACTTCAGATTCTAATAGTTTTTTATAGTACAATTAAATTCTAATATTCAATAAGGTTGGTTCAACCATTCAATCAATCCATCATTTCGTTTTAGAATATAACCAAAAGTCCAACATAAACAAACTTTATATCAACCATTACAATTTTATAGTATTGTTTTATAAAAAGTGTGGTTACACAATCTAATCTGGTTACAATTCTACCTGCATTCAATTCATTTGAATACATATTTAAATATATCTTTATTTTCTACGAATATATATATTTCATTAAACAAGTATATGTTTTTTAAGTAGTTCAAAAAAAAAACCACAAACAGAGAGCTGATTGTCCCCAACTTTTCCCATGTTTAAATTTGTTCATTTTTAAATGGATGAAATGACAATGTTAATCTCTTCTCACTGACACCAAACAACTGGGCCATATATAACATCTCAACATCTCTGTGCATTAGCATGAACTATAACTATAACCAACACAAAATATGCATGTTATTACATAACACAAACAAAGCTGAAAACAAAACTTGCATGTTTTCCACCTTATGACATCAACAATGGCAAGCTAAGAAGCTGTGATCAAATCAACTCCCTACTCTCTTGCGCTTCAAAGTCTTCCACTGCTTCAGTACATACTGAATCACCTATCTCATTATGGCTTTCCTTTCTTCTTTGAAGTTCCAGAGTTCTGAAACAACATATCTTCCACTTGGATTATATTCATTCACCTCCAATAGCGCTTTCTTTACAGCCTCGTATGCCTCCCTACCCAACTCTTGCCTCAGTTCGATCAACTTCTCATCCTCCTCATCAATCACTTCCTGCTTCACCAAATTGACATTCACATTAGCCTCAATTTGGATAACGACGTAAGTTATTCTAAAATAGATAATTATTCTAGTATAGATATTGAATACGCCATTTTCTGTTTAATTGTGTTTTATTGTGAATAAGATGTAGATAATAAATTATAAATTATAAAAGAATATGTGAATAGATTGGGTGGAATGACACATTTCCAAGGGAACATTAAATATCAATACCAGTTTAATTCCATCTATTATGACACATTCCCCACCTATTCCACTACTCAAACAGTTATTGAATGATGACAAGGGTATTTACCATATATTAGCATTGCTTAAAATCTAACCTTCGATGTAAATGTAATATGAAACATAGTGAAAAGTAGTGAACACATGATGTACATAAAAAAAAATTCACAGTTCATACCTCAGGCTTATCAGCTACAATGACAATCTTGTATGGCTGCCATTGTGAATTCTTTATCTCCTCTTGCCATTTAGAGCACAACTCGGCAGCTTTCAAATCCGCAGAGATTCAGCGTATCGTTGTTTGCATGAGATTTGGAAGGTTTTTTGGTCAATTTCTCCCATTATTTTATCCCAATTGATGTCCTGCTGTTCAGGTTCATAATGTCTAGGCAGACCCTGGACCATCATATTTTAAGTGCATAAAACAAAGTTTTGATTGTTTTTATATTTTAATTTGTGAATGTATATTTATGTTTTAATCATATTGGTTCGTTATGTAAAATTCATATTTTTAATATATAACTAATGTTTTAAATGTTTTAAGGTGACATGATGAATGTCTGTCACTAAATGTTGATCAAGGGTGACAAAGATTACGTGTTAAACTAATTATCAGTCAATGGTGACAGGTGTGCGTGTCACCATACACCATGTATAGTGATGGATAAGCATCAATGCCACTGAAACCAATGTATCGCCCGTCACTAATTGTCGGTCAATGGTGACAGACGTTGTGTGTCTGTCACTAGCTATCTACCTACAATGACAGGCATGTCCGTCATCATACATTGTATATGGTGACAGGCAAGGGTCGACCGTCACCGAAACCTACGATAACTAGTTCAGTTGTGACAGTTATTTGAATATCACTATAGACTTTTAATGACGGTCAAAACATTTTTCGTCCATCACCAAAATCATGTTTTGTTGTAATGGATTTTTAGAATTTCTATGAAATTTTTCATGAAAGTGTATTTTATATAGAAACATTTTTTAAAAATGTGAATTTTTTTTATGAGATATATATCTCATACTATGAGATGTGCACTATGGGAAAAAATGAGAATGCGATGGGGGCTATAATGGGATTGTGTACGAAAACTCTCTTTTCCTGTACATAATCAGGCTTCGTTAGGCCCACCCCATAATAGTCAATGGACAAAGCAATTCGATCTCCCAAGTGAAATACACATGTTTTTGTCTATGCAATAATAAAAAATTATTTTTCATTATTGTCCTCAACTTTATCTGGTATTTACCAGAATACCACGCATACACACCATTGATTGTTTTGCACCGTGCAAGTTCTCATTTGTTAACATAAGCATCCCCTATGTCTAATACATGGTATCCTAACACAACTGGTAGAGCATGATCTGGGATGACATCAATTGATGAGAGGCATCTTAGCCGTCCATATGTAGAACACCATCCCTATATAGTACTGTCATCAGAATCATGCATTATATAAGAAATTTATCCTCCATCGATGCTAAGTCTTTTTTTTTAAGTTTTAACAGGTTTTGTCCTGATTTCATGGAAATAAATTTTGCTGCCATGTGTCCTGGGACCTTTGTTGTTGCTGAAGATATATATTAATATTATAATGAGGGAGATGCTACAAACCATAGATAGGATAGATTATTAGAGTGATCCCAGCAATACATGTATATCTTATTATATAATATTATATTCTAGATAAATGGACTTTCTTGTAAGATATGGATCCGGCCCAGTCCAGTCATAGCTCTTCCCTTGCCATGGCATATGCATCATTTTGGACTACAGCACCAGATACACATTCGGTATACGTAAGTGCAGCATCGGCAGTAGGTACCTAACAAAATAAATAAATCATAATGAACCCAAGGTATTATGTGATAAAATGGGACCAACAATGTTAAGTACAAGTCACTTTCGAGTTTATACGTGTTTTGAATTTTTTAACAATATCATCATCTAATAAGATAAGTGTTTTTGTAATAAAAAAATGAAACATATGCTTTAATGAATTGTATGGACGCATTTATAGAAAATGTGAAAAAAAACTTATTGACGCATATATCTATTTAATATGAGTATATGCTTGTATGATTTTCTATCAATGGATGTGAGACTGAAAAAAACCGTATAACAACGCTCATCTCTTTTTTAGTAAGTGTCCCCTTAACAAAGACTAACAATTGAGATTTTGGGCCACTCAATCTTCAATATAAATGTGTTATGCGGTAGAAGGGGATATATTGTAATCTACGTTAATTTTTACGGGATTTTTAGTTTTAAGTCTCTGTAAACATGTCTATTTAAGGATCGGTCCCTCATTTCTTCATATTTCTTTTAAGTTCCTATTTTGTTTTTAGTCCCTCTGTCAAGCGTCCATCCATACACCGTTAATTTGTGAAATGTGATTTTATTTTTAAGTCAATGTAAACTATGTTATTTAGTGTTAGGTCCCTATAAACTATGTTATTTAATGATCAGTCCCTGTAAAATATGAAGAAGGGATGGACTAATAACTGAATAACATAGTTTATAGAGACTTAAAAATAAATCACATTTCACAAATTAACGATGTATGAACGGACGTTTGACAGAGATAATAAAAACCAAATAGGTGGTTGAATATGTGTACTTGAAAAAAAATATGAAGAATTGAGGGATCAATCCCTAAATAAGTATGTTTACAGGGACTTAAAAATAAAAATTCCTAATTTTTAATAAGCATCCACATAAAAAGGATCAAAAACTAAGATTTGGGGGTTGCTCTAAAGTGGGGAGGTTTAGGTGTCCAAATGACCCGCCTAGGATTGAGCCTGATTTTCAAATTTTCAGTTTGTTAGATACTTAGGCTCCGTTTGAAAACACAGATTGAAAAATAGTTTTTGAAATAAAGCTTTTTTTTAAGATAATTTTAGACGTTGACTTTTTTTGGACGTTTTTTTTTTAATTTAGGAATCAATATTTGAAAGGAGTTTAATGTTTGGTAGAGAAAGTTGCTTTTCAATTCAAAAAATCGATTCCGATAAAAAAATCACAGTTTTTGAGCTTTTTAAAACAGGGATTTCGAGAGAAAAATTAAAAGGAATCTAGCTTTTGATTCCGCCAAAATCCACCCCGTTTGACTGCACGATTTTGGGATTTTAATTTTTCAAAAAACGGAATCGCCCAAATCGTGCAACCAAACAGAGAGATTAGTACCGAGATAATTGCTTCTAAAGGTACATGAACATGTCAACAGAGGTATCGATTAACCAAACAGTACCGAGATAATTGCTTCTACAGGTACATGAACATGTCAATCAAGATCACCTGGTGGGCGTTGTGATTGGACGGTCACGACCATCGTCGTTAGGAGAACCACCGCGATCATGAGCCATGCAAGCAAGTTAAAAGTATCCCTCATATTTTTGTAGATAGGAAGGGGAATGAGATGAAATAAAAGGAACATGGAGGGCTAATTTATATGTTGTGAAAATAAAATAATTGTTGGTGATTGTTGACTTTATCCCAAGAGCGCTATGTGCGGTCCATAATACAACCTGGCATGCAATTCCATATATTTCATTGGTTAACGTGTATATATACATCTCATTAAAAAAAATTAATTTAATTAAGGTAATTTCACGTGATTCGTTATAAAAATATTTGGATTTTTTATGAAAATATAATTTCATAATTATATGAGATTTACTATTTAAAAAAATCAAAACACAGATAGAGTGGTTGGTTATAAAATGGGGTTGTACATAACATTTCCTCATCCCAAACATCCTTATGTTTTCATTCATGAGTGAATTATGGTTAAGAAATGAAATTTAATGATAATTTTAAAAAAATGAATTATTTTATACATTTTTTAAAACAAAAGTTCATAGTTGGACTTTTTTTCAAGAAAATAATTATGGACAGGCCATTCAAGGTCCACTGGTTAATTATGGGGAGATGTGTATTCCTTTAGGGCCCGTTTGGGGTGTGACATAAGGTTATTCGCCCTTGATAGCTATACTGGGATAGATAACAATTCATGTTGAATAGGTAAATTTTTGTTTGGTTGTCTTTTCTGTTATTCTCATTGGAAAACGTAAAATTGATCTTTTTGTTGTTTGGTTCACCTTGAATAAAGTAAAGATAAGTGATAGATAAGAGATGGATAAGAGTTTATGATTTTTTAAATGACAATTATACCCCTGCATAAATTATTTGTGTTTGGGAATAAGTATGAAATATGTGTGTGTGATATGATAGATGTGATAGTTTTTTGGAATGTGTGCAGAGAGTGTTAGGTAAGATAAATTTTTTAAAATGACAAATAAGGGTATTTTTATCCATTGGTATAGATAAGCCCTGATAAACAATTCTAGCTTTTTCTGAGAATAATTATCAGCCCTTATCCTAGCTTATCCAGACATAACTATCAAGGTTTATTCTTGTCAAACAAACAGCTGTTTGGGGGTTATTCTACTGTATTCTCCCCTACCCGATGTTTATGCTCCACCCCAAACGGGGGTTAGAGGACCACTGATTTGAGAGTTATGATGATGGTAACGCGGACTTCAAATTCTAATAATTGTTTTTTGTACAATTAAATTCTAATATTCAATAAAGTTGGTTCAACCATTCAATCAATCCATCATTTTGTTTTAGAATATAACCAAAAAGTCCTACATAAACAAATTTTACATCAACCATTACAATTTTTATATATTGTTTTTTTAAAAGGTGTGGTTACATAATCTTCAGTACAATTCTATTTGCATTCAATTCATTTGAGTACATATTCAAATATATCTTTATTTTTTAAGAATGTATATATTTCATTAAACAAATATATGCCTTCCAACTTCCAAGTAGTTCCGGAAAAAAAAACCACAAACAAAGAGAGATGATTGTCCCCAACTTTTCCCATGTTTAAATTTTTTCATTTTTAAATGGATGAAATGACAATGTTGATCCCTTCTCACTTACACCAAACAACTGGGCCATATATAACATCTCAACATCTCTGTGCATTAGCATGAACTATAACTATAACCAACACAAAATATGCATGTTATTATATAACACAAACAAAGCTGAAAACAAAACTTGCATGTTTTCCACCTTATGACATCAACAATGGCAAGCTAAGAAGCTGTGATCAAATCAATTCCCTACTCTCTTGCGCTTCAAAGTCTTCCACTGCTTCAGTACATTCTTTGAAGTTCCAGAGTTCTGAAACAACATATCTTCCACTTGGATTATATTCATTCACCTCCAATAGCGCTTTCTTTACAGCCTCGTATGCCTCCCCACCCAACTCTTGCCTCAGTTCGATCAACTTCTCATCCTCCTCATCAATCACTTCTTGCTTCACCAAATTGACATTCCCATTAGCCTCAATTTGGGTAACGACATAAGTTATTTTAAAATAGATAATTATTCTAGTATAGATATTGAATACGTCATTTTCTGTTTAATTGTGTTTTTAATTATTTTCGTTGGAAAACATAATAATAAAATTTTTGTTATTTGGTTGACCATAGAGAAGTTGTAAATAAATTGTGAATAAGATGTAGATAATAAATTATAAAATATAAAAGAATATGTGAATAGATTGGGAGGAATGACACATTTCCAAGGGAACATTAAATATCAATATCAGTTTAATTCATCTATTATGACACATTCCCCACCTATTCCGCTACTCAAACAGTTATTGAATGATGACAAGGGTATACACCACATATTAGCATCGCTTAAAATCTAACCTTCGATGTAAATGTAATATGAAACATAGTGAAAAGTAGTGAACACATGATGTACATAAAAAAATTCACAGTTCATACCTCAGGCTTATCAGCTACAATGACAATCTTGTATGGCTGCCATTGTGAATTCTTTATCTCCTCTTGCCATTTAGAGCACAACTCGGCAGCTTTCAAATCTGCAGATTCAGCGTATCGTTGTTTGCATGAGATTTGGAAGGCCTTTTGGTCAATTTCTCCCATTCTTTTTATCCCAATTGATGTCCTGCTGTTCAGGTTCATAATGTCTAGCAGACCCTGGACCATCATATTTTAAGTGCATAAAACAAGGTAATGAAAAATCAATACATGAGGAGGTAATACACTAATGAAGATTTGAAGAAGAGACTTACTTGTACTAATTCCTTATGAGCTTCTTGTAGCTCGTCGTTTGTCATCCGTTCCTTGATAGTGAGTGTTTTGTTGATTGCTTCTAAGTCTTCCATTTCTTCCATTTTCTCTTTCAATTCTTCTTTACTTCTCTGTTATAAGTTCTATTTCCAGTTAGATTGATGTGACACACAAATAAATCATAGTATATGCTTATGGGGAACGTTTGATAATTGGATCACATTAACAGACCTCACATTCCTTCGCCAGTTTATCATTCAAATCTGATTTAAGCTTTTGATTCTCTTCAAAAATAAGCTTCATTTTCTGCATTTCTGAAAAAAAATCGGAAAAAATTTGAAGTAAAATAGGAGTTTGGATAGGCATCATTATTAGTTCATTGCAAAATATGAACAACTCAAAAGGCGTTATGCAAGATTTAAAGTATATGCTCACACAAGAAAATATTATAAAGTTTCCAACTTGATATTTATGCATTAAGAATTGTTGATCTTTGTTCAGAATTGATAAGAAATGCAATTCACTTATTCACATGTGTTTGTTACAGGGGATAAGTAGTCAAAATCATAAGAACATAACATGAATTATGGTGTTTAATTAAATATAATATGATTCTAATATTGGCATACTATTGCAGATTCTTAATGTGACCACCAATGATATAATAAGCAATGATCATATCATTTCCTATGAAATAACAACTAATCAGTAAAGCATGTTGAGTAAAACGACTCGCAAAAGTAATCAGTGACATAAAACCAAGGCTGCCTTAAGCAAAAGAAATGAGAATAAAAGACACAGGTATGACATTTCAAACAGAGAACAGACTATATTGATAAACATAGATTAACAATTTACAAACCTTCATTAAATGACTGACACATCTTCTCTCTCTCTTCCCTCATCCTATTTAGAGATGTGATAGCTTCATTAAATTTGAATTCTAGTTCCCTCAATTGTTTTCTATTGATATCAACTTCACAAACAGATTGTTGATGAGTTTCCCTCTAACATCTGCGAAATTTGGTTGAAATCAATGAACAAAAGGATTTATTAGATTTCTTCAAAACAATCACAAATGCAGTCTAATTCATGTGGTACTGTTAAAAAAAATGAGCCCATGTTCCCACATTGTATAACCAAAGGGGCTCTCATACACTTAGTCATTCTTGCATACAGTCCTAACTCAGTATATGAAATCATCTCTAATAAGTGTGTACTCTATTATGGTAGACAAAGGTATGCATTCAATTCTCGAGTGGGTGTACTTCACTTTTTGTGAGGGTATATACTTCATTAGATAAGTGTATGCTTTGAAAAGAAGATCAAAATATGTTGTAACAACAAAAATGACCGCAGGAATGAGTGAGTGTAACGTTTCCTAACCAAATGACTTGCATTACAAATCAACCTCACAGAGAATTACCTGATCCTTTGTGGGTTGACATGTTACCCACTCCCAGTGCAATTTCCTTTTGATTGGTCAGTCTAGCATGTGATGTCTCCTCACCATCAAAATTCTAGTAAATTTTCCTTCAAATATATGAAAGAAAATACATCAGTAGACATATAGAACAGAATTCTGTCACATAATCTCACCTTTCATGGCACAAATATTGTTCCAAGATGGCATTGTTAAAATGATGAATTAGTGAATGTTAAAACAGCAGCGATAACTTAAAAGATCAAATCGGCCATTCCAATAATGAAAATAAATTTTTTTATTAATTTCTTGATGATACCTAATATACAGTCCTTGCCCTTTATTTCAGATTCTAAGGTGACACTTTTTTTTCCCACTTTTTTTTCCCACTTGAACACCTTCATTTGAAAATAAACATAACAGATCACTTGTAAAACCAATTATTCACTCAATTATAAGTATTTAAAACAAAGGATTTATCAGATGCACCTATGCACCACATCATAAATAAAGAATATGTGGATCAACCACTAATGCCTTCATTATGTAAAATAAAAGCTTCAAAATTTATATATATATATATATAATCAGTTGACATGTATATATCTTCCCACTGTGTTTTATAAATTTATAAAGACCCACTTCCATTTTTCATCTGTTCCATTGAATAATGGCTAAAAACCTCTCCATCAATCATCAGTGTTTTTCCCCTCTGCACCTGAAGAAGGTATGAATATCTAGACTTCTACCCTGTTCATTCTTATTTGATCTCTTCCACAGATTTGAAGATTTAATTGATTTTACATCACATCATAAATAAATAAAAAGTTTAGCACTATATACATATTTTCTTTTTCCCTTTTTACTTTGTTCTACAATCTAGACAGTGAAACATCATATTTAACATGGAGGACAAGTTCATATCCATATCAAATCCAAACAACTCAAATATCAATTAAAGTCATTGGTCATTATGATCAATCATGAACATATGTTTTTTCAAGCTTTCAAGTGTGAGAAATTACATGAACCATCTTTACTAATAAGCAATAAAAAAAATGCTAACATCAACCAACAGTGATAAAAAAAAAAAAAGACATGAAAGAAATAACTCACCAGAACAGAAATACTATTCCCTAAGTCCCGTTTGGATAGCGAAATTAAATTATTCTGGATAGATAACTATGCCGGTATAGATAACAAATCTACATGAATAAGAGATTTTATGTTTGGTTGTGTTTTTTTTTTTTATTCTCATTAGAAAACATAAGAATAAAGATTGAGTTGTTTAGTTGATAAAGAATAATATATCAATAAAGTGTAAAAAAATTGATTTGACATGTGAACCCTTTGATGTATAAAAAGTGTTGATAGGTGATTTGATGTAATAAAATGTAAAAAGTTAATTTGACATATGAACTCATGAGAATAGATAAAATGAATATAGCTTATCCTAGAGGTTACTTAGAATTGTCATACTCTCTTATACTCGTTTAAACTGACTTAGTAATACCAAATAATACTCTGCAAACAAACAATCATTTTCCTTATCCATTCTTATACCACCCTTATCCATTCTTATACCACTCTTATACTACCCTTATTCCTGACTATTCCTGGAAAAGCCACCTAATAAAACAAGTTGGGAGGGTGAAAAACGGAGCATAATAAAAGGGGTGAGTCAGGGAATCGAATACTGTCATCTGCACGACTTCCGAGGAAAAGCAATCTGCCTGATGTACGGTCAGAATCAAACATCGCATCATTAATAATCCAGTTCTGATTTCCTATTTGTCAGGGCACAAGATAAGGCCCAGCCTGCCGACAGGCCCATCTTGAGCCCACCTGTTTAACAATCTGGGCTGGCCCAGGATCCGGGACTGGCCTACAGAGAGAACCATTAAAGGTCTGAAACATTACATCATTTCAGTCTCCATACAACATAACATCATAATAATACAGTACATGATTTCAGAACCCAAATGGGTAATTAAGCACATAATACTAGAATTAATACATCATACACACAACCTTCCAAGTCTGGCACTTCCCAATCTTCCTGCAATCCTGTTATGTCAAATTATGACTCCCCACTATGTTTCAGCCTCTTCACTTGGGATTTTAATTTTATTCTTCTTAAAAAGGCTGATACATGCATCACCCAAGTCTTCTTTGGGATTTCTACTGATCATCTGCGACGATCATTGTATATAGAAATGAAAATAATGACTTAACAATAACAGACCAAAGTAATAAAGGAAAGTTTTTGATACCTCTGATTCAATACCGCTTGCGCTTAGAGGACTTCCACTGCTTTATTATATACTGTGCAACCTCTTTCAGTGTCGCTTTTCGACCTTCTTTAAAGTTCCAGAGCTCCGGAACAACATATCTTCCGCTAGGGTTATACTCATTCACCTCCAACAATGCAGTGACTATTGCGTTGTGCACCTCATCGCCCAGCTCATCCTTTATTTGCTTCAACTTGTCATCGTCCTCGTTGACTATTTCCTAGACCACCCAACACTATGAGAACTTTTGCCTTTTTTTTGGTCTTGACACCATGGGAAACATAATACGAAAATATTGGAATTTTAGAAGAACCAGGATTTTATTAAAGCAAAAGTGCTTCATAAAATCTAGAAGGGGATATAAACAACATAACTCATCTTGAATGTGATTCGCTTTATAATTGAAATAATCCATATGCATCTGGATTTGTATAAAAGGTAATCAACCATAGTGGTCCTGCATTATAGCTGGAGGGTGGTGGGAGGGGGAGGTGAACAATCAGAAACAAGAGAAATTTATCATTGCTCCAAGCAACATCTCACTCTGAATATGAATATGCGTTATGTAAATGAACTTACGCATATAGAGTGATAACATTCCCAAAAGAAGCAAGCAATCAGAAACAAGAGAAATTTGAAAATGGGAACCATAGAAAACAATAGACCAAAAACATTATTCCTTGAATTCTTTTTAAATTTTGGTAGTAAATAGTAATAAACAATGCATCAAATGATCTTGGTGTCATACCTGAGGTAGTCCATCAATCATAACAATTTTAAATGGATGCCAGTCCGGTTTCTTTATCTCCTCTTGCCAAACTGAACAAAGCTCAGCAGCATTAACATCTACATCATCGGCCGCATACTTCCGTTTGCATGCAGTTTGGAATGCTTGCTCATCCAGCTCTCCCATTCTTTTTATTCCAATTGATGTTCGAGTACTCAAAATCTCTTTCAAACCCTACACCATGGACAAATTTAAGGAGCATCAAGAGCAAGAGAGTAAAACAAATAAAATGCCCCTCTTTGGCTTTGGTACATTGGGCTTATAAACATGGATTCATGAACATGTTTTCTTTAAAATAAAAAAAAATAAAAATTACAAGAATACCACACTACTCATGAGTCAAAAATCTACCAAGCCATAAATAGAAATCACAGATCCAACACTATAAAAGTTGAACTATGCTTCCTTTCATAAGTTCCATTAAAAATTAGATGTGATTGAAATGCCTAAGGAGTGATGTAAAAGAGGGGGGATATAAAACATTTACCTCAATGATCACTTTGCGAGCTTCTTGTAGTTCATCATTTATCAGCCTCTCCTTGATAACAAGTGTTTGGTTAAGAGATTGTAAGTCCTCCATGTCTTCCATTTTCTCTTTCAGATGTTCACTCATTTCTTCCATCTTTTTCTGAACCATCAAATCATCCCCATCTGCCAAGTGCTTCATAACTTGCAGTTGCCCCTTCAACTGCTCTATTTCCATTTCTAAATTCTGTTTAGCATCCATATATTTTTCTAACTGGATATTTCTGTTCATGGCAGCCTCTTTTTCTTTCTGTGCAGTTTGATTATAGTCAGGTAAATATGTGACACAAAGTGTGGATATGCCAAGTTATGCAAAACTCTCAACAAAAAAAAAAAAAAAAAAAAAGAGGAGGAGAAGATGAAGACTGAAGTCACATTGTAACAGAACCTTGTGCTCTTCTGCCAGCTTTAAGACATTCTCATCAACCTTCCTCTGCTCCATCATTGCCATTTCAAGTGAATCATTTAGGTGATCATTCTACAAAATCACCAAAAAAAACAAAGGTGTCAAGCATCTTTATAAATTAGCTGCCACAAGTAATGGTAGTGTGAATATACAGCTTCCCCTCCGCACATTGTCTTGAATGTCTTGATTAAAAGAATTAACACCTTAAACAAACTCTTCACCATGTATTCAAATGTTCATGATATGTGATCTGTCATCCTGATGGTAAGCAAAGAACAATTATCCATATAACAGTTTCAACTTTGAGCCACAAGCTCCTACAGTACCTATGACTCATAGATATGTTAGATAAGCTCAATACGCTTTCATATTATGTAAAGAAGTTCAAATTTGTAGTTCATAAAGCATAGCCATAAGAATGCACATGCAAAGACAATGGCTGGAAACTTCTATCAACAAAGTGCCACATTAATCCATCATTACAATCGATCTATCAAAAGCAAGGTTGCTAAAGAGAAGTTTTTTCTCCTGATCAAATTTTATCCTACCAAGGTCTTCCAGTGAAGGGGAGTACCCCTGCCAAATTTCCAAGAGGTGGTTAGGTAAAAACCTTGAAATGGTTAGGATGAAGCAGTAAAATATGATATCGCAACTTCGAATATGAATTCAAAGGGATTCTAGCCCGAGTCATGCATTGGTTTTCTATAAATCTCTTTTTACTCAGCACCACATCTAATGAAAGCTTTTGGCACACAACTCATTTTTGTGGTTTGATATCATATCGCAAGCATCAAGGCAAATATCTTTGAACACATACAGACATACCTTCTTTTTCTCATCATCAAGTTTCTTTCTTTCAGCATCATCCTGGGCTTCCCGCTCATCCAGTTGTTTCCGTCGCATGTCAAGCTCTTTCCTGTGAGTGTCCAAATCCATTTTCAGTTTTTGATTTTCTTGAATAAACCTCCGAGTATTCTCGCGAGCCAGGCGTAGCATCCTTTGCATTTCTGCAGGGGAAAAAAAGTGAGCATATGAAGCAAACTGTATCTGCATGATCCCAAAGGAAATATAGAGTATGACCTGTAGTCTAGTTGTTCAAAACAAAATGTTCATGATACGTTTGTATTGATTATAACAAAAAAAAATTCTGGCAGAAACTACATCAGGCAGCATTTTCTTGGACAGTGGATGCCTTATAGTCAAAGCAGAGACCAGAAGCTATTCTTATAAATATTGTTTCTTGGACCAGTTGACAACCAATGTTCAAAAATAACTTCAAAGGATGCCAAACACATAACATAGCAACATTTTGAACGTCATGATTGAGGTATATGTAAGGGTGACAAGCATCAATGTTAGAATATTGCAGTTTTAGTGCATCCCATTTGAATCATTTTGGTTCGCAGTTTACTCTAATTGCATGAGAAAATACATTAATGGAATCTAAAGTGAAGGTTGCATGCTCTTATAAGATTGTATATCCACATTAATGATTGGAAAACCATATCATCTTCTAGTTTTTGATACAACCACCAGTGATAAGAGGGCATACTAATTTGCCTGCATAATGAGATCAACTCATGCTTCTTCCATGAAGATTTCACCAAATGAAAAGTATGGTTGTCAAGTGGAAAGAACTATGGCTTCTTCTTTTTTTGTAATCACACACTAAAAAGTGTTCCTTACAAAAAAAAAATCTAAAAAAAAATCAGTAATTGAACTTCTTGATGCTCTATAAAGAATGATTGGGGATGTATGCCAATGCCATTTTTCCGGAAAAAAGGCACTATGATCATTTTGTTGGAAAATAATTTAATACTTTCCAGTGGAAATCTATTTTAAGAAGGGTTACAATTTTTCCACATTCAATGGCCTTCCAAGAAAATGAAAATCTGCCAAACAGAGAATGACTGAAATCAAAACTACGGAAATAATAAATAATAACCAAAATTTCAAACATCTTAAGTTTAAATTGATGGCAGATCAAGAAGCAGAACCATGTAGACATCACAAACAGGTATTAAATATTTGAGAGGATGCATTTTATACCCAGACGAGGAGAAATGCATGGACTCTTCAGCATAGTTTAAAAAGCATGTGCGGACCACATTGTATATTTATTTATTTTAAAAAAAAAATTAGTATATGGGCGTTTGAACCTCGTTCGAACGGAATTCGAACGCCAAATGACCGTTTGAATCCCGTTCGAACTGGGTTCGAACCGTTTGAATCTGAAGGGCCGTTTGATTCCCGTTCGAACTGGATTCGAACGGTTGACCGCACATGACCGCATATGCCCCGCACATGACCGCACATGGCCCACACATGGTCGCACATGACCGCACTTTGACAGCACTTGAACAGCACTTGGGTGTTGATGTGCGCCGAGGGGGGCACATCAGCACGTGCGGCCGCACGTACCGGTACGTGCGGCCGCACTTTGAACTATGCTCTTCAGTACAAGCAAGCTAGTCCGCTTCATGTGGTGGTTAAACAAATCCTCGGGTCATTCATACCCGATGAAAAAGTGACTAAATAATCTTTGAAAAATTACTTTTTTGCTTTACTCAAAGGAAACTAAATCCAAATATAGTGATTTAAACCTCGAATCCTCAATACAAAATCACGGCTAGGCATGTTGTTACGATATTAGTTCATCATTCACTATGTGCCTATAAACAGGAGCATATGCAGAGAACAAAACAGGAAAGACACACCAAAATAGTGTTTTAAATATTTCAATCAGATGCCAAAGCAAGAATTGAAATGATAGCATTGGCCAACATAGTTAACTTAGATATATGATTAACTGTCAAGAATCTCAGATCATATGAAGATGTGCATGGCAAGTGTACTGGAAGATAAGGCCTCTATATAATATGCAGTGCCACTCACCTTCATTATAATCTCGCTGCATCTTCTCTTGCTGCTCCATCGTCCTAGCAAGGGACAAATTGGTTGCATTATATTCTCCTTGCAACTCTATAAATGACTGAATCTTCTCATCAATTGTTTTTGAGAGATCAGCAACAAGCGTATTACTTTTTCTTTCCCATTCTTCCTTAAGATCATTAATTGATTTTAAGTCCCCATTCTTTCTAAGATAGTCACCAATTGGACCAACAGAATTATAGTCATCATCCCGAGCAACCCATCCGTAGATGTGTGCATCATGGTCCTTAACATCCTTTCCCCACTCCTTTCCGTGACGCTCCACATTGAAATAGTTCTCAAAATCCAAGGCATCCTTAAACCCAACCCAGTCTTTATTAAAATCCACGATCGCATTCCCAGTGTGACCTTGGTAGTTCCACAATGGAGTGACTTTTAAAACATGAAACCGAGCAAGCTGGTCCCTCAGCTTGGAACCACTTCCACCCACTTGTTTCCCATTTTTCCACTCAGTTGGAAGATTTACAAGAATTCCCGTCCAGGGCCAAACAAACAACTCTTCCTTTTCAGTCACCTCTTGATTTTCCACTCCATTGGATTCATCAGATTTGGAAGGAAGTGGTTTTTGAACAGGATTTTTTGGCTGTGATGGACCTGCATCATCAGCCAACACCATCTTCATATATGTTGCAAGAGCAAGATGAGGCGCCCTGTCTTTTCCCCTCTTCTTGGATGCCCCGATTCCAATGGCGTGCTGAAGGAGTTCATTATACTTATAATCTTGCTTTTTCTTCCCCAAGCAAAAAGGGCAACGGAGGGTGCCATTTGCATTCTTTACTTTGGAACCATCAACCTTCAACTGCTGAAGTGCCTTCTCCTCAAATTTTTCCATTTCAGACTCACTGAATTCTGAATCTTCTGAACTGCAATCCATTTCCTTCATAAAGAAAAAAAAAGGGAAAACGACCCAAAACAAGATATGAGAAACAACACATAAGAAATAATGTAGATAAGTATATTTCAATAATAAGCCACATATGCGGAAATTCGTAGAGTTTTCCACTTACGGGCTTCTATCAAACACTCGCCAAACATTAACAACTGTAAGACTGGGGGTAGACATACCAAATTGGTGGAAAAAAACACATTGTTTTAGTTGCTTAAATGTGGTCACAAAAATCAAAAACCCCAAAATATTTCCTTTCAGTTAATAAACTAGAATACCATCAATGGAACACGACCAACAGACCCAGTTTCCTCTGCAAGATGACATGAAACACATATATCACAACATTACAACCAAATCAACAACACTCTTAACAGGTTGACAGAGGTACCCCATCTTCAACTAGGGGAAGGTCCAAGTCTTTCTCCTATTTCACCAGAAAAAAATTAACACAACCGCAAAAAAATCATGTTTTGGAAACACAAAGCAGCTTTTACAAAAGGTCAATCTTGAACAAGATCAAAAGGCATAATCTTTCAATGGGGGACCAAAAGATTAACAGATCACAGTGAAACCAAGGCAAACCCCACATGCAAAGGTAGGAAAAACATCACAAACAACGCCCAAATCAACATCGATTGACATGGACGGTGAGAGGAAGATCAGAAGAGAAAACTATACCTCGTTTGACATCCTTGGCTTCGGAAATGGAGGCAGCCACGGAAGAGGGGGAGAGAAACCCTAAAAAGGGAAGAGGAGGAGTGATTTGAATGCAAAAAATTATTGAAAATGAAAGATGAATACAATAACAGTGGATGTTCTGAGACAATGAGTGACAGAATCCACTCAAAAATGTCACACTTTTATTGGTCTTTGAGAATTCACACACACAGACAGATTTTCACGTGTGCCAATGTTTTGACTCCGGACGTTATTTTTATTTTTATTTTTATTTTGGGAAACATTCAAATGACCCCTGGAAATTACTTGAAATCCATATAATGACTTTTTCTAAAGTTCACATAACCCCTAAAAATACTTACTTAATTTCAAATAGACCCCTGAGTTAATTTTTTTTGATAGGTTACGATTATTTTGTGAATTTTCTGTCTGATTAATCCTAATTGAAAACATCGTATATCAAAAAACTCCTATAATATGCTAAAATGAATGAAATTAAAAATCAATTTGAAAGATAAAATTGTTATTTATAAAAGTTTTTCACAATTTTAACAAATTGTAAGAGTTTTTTTTTATATATTTTGTTTTCAGTTATGGCTAATCAAAAGAAATATTTCGCAGGATATGCTTCATCCATTAACTCATGGATTATTTTTTTATATATTATATTTAACTCATGGGGTAACTTGAATTTACATGAGTGTTTTCAAGAGTTATATGAACTTTAAAAAAAATTAAGGGGTTATATAGATTTTAAGTAATTTATAAGGGGTTATATAGATTTTAAGTAATTTATAAGGAGTTATTTAGATTTTTTCCTTTTATTTTTGTTTTTGTTTTTTTTGGAGATGTAAAAAGCATCATTTACTTTTGACAGAGTTGGCTTTTTCTTTTTTTTGTCCTTTGGTAGGTTTCCCTTTTTCATTCAGTAATAAAAATATTAGATTTGGTTCCATTCATTTTATATTTTCTTAATTTAGAATACATGACGTTCAATTCGATGTTAGGGCTTGTACCATGGAAAAATGAAAATGACATGTGGTTCAACATCAGTAGTTGTCCACGGGTATGTTGATTTTTTTTAAATAATATATTTTATTAATATGAGTGAATATATGACAATAAAGTCGTATATACCAAATACTTACAGGATCAAAATTTTTTTTTTTTTTTTTTTTTTTTTAAATGATTTTGATCTTCAAACAGATTTTCTTCCTTAACCTCTGGCTTTATAAGGTTCACAGAAGGTCTTGAGCTCTCAATTTTTAGGGTCCTTTGAGGAAGGATCTTTGCCTTCTTCTTTTGGTCCATTTCCCTGCAAGAATTCACGCGAGAGATAATCAGGAAGACTATTAAAGTCTCCTTTAATGTATTCTATGTCAAAATCATAGATTCCTAGTAATGCTTGCCATCTGGCAAAAATCTGTTTTGATGCAAGATTTTTAACATCTTTTTCAAGAACATATTTTGCAGAGCTGCAATCTATTCTTAAGAAGAATTTTTGGTTTAAAATGTCCCCTTGGAATTTTGTTATGCAGTTAACTATAGCTAGGATTTCCTTTTTTATAGTGGAATATTTTCTTTGAGCTTCATTCCATGTTCCCGAAGTAAACCTTACTAATTGTTCTTTGTTGTCAATCCTCTGTTTTAGTATCCCTCCATATCCAATGTCAGAGGCATCAGTTTCTATAATCTTTGGTGCATTGGGGCTTGCTATATTCAAGCATGGCAACTGTTTTACCTTTTCTTTAATCCTTTGGACGGCATGGGTATGTTCTATGGTCCAAGGTGTAGGGTTTTTCTTCAGTCTGTTGGACAACAGTTTCCTGTCCAGAGCTATATTTTTATAAAAGTCTGATACGTAGTTAAGACAACCAAGAAACCTTTGAAGTTGTTTCTTATCTTTTATGCTATCTGGAAATTTATCTGCAAAATCTATTACCCTTTTTATGGGTGTAATATCATTCCCAGAGATTTTATATCCTAAAAATTGAACTGTGGTTTGGAAGAGTTTTATCTTCTTGGCTGATACCACCAGACCATTTTGTTTTACAATTCTAAGGAAGATATTAAGATGCTTCCAATGCTTATCTATGTTCTCAGAAAATATCAGCACATCATCGATATAAACAATGGAAAAGGATCCATAAGGATTAAATATTTCATTCATTATGTTTTGAAATTCCGAGGGTGCATTCTTTAACCCAAACGGTAAAACATTCCACTCATAATGCCCAAACGGTACTGTAAAGGCGGTCTTGTATCTATCTTCTTCTTTAATCTGGATTTGCCAGAATCCTGATTTAAGGTCAAACTTGGAAAAAATCTTGGAATTATAGACTCTTTTGATCAGATCTTGCTTATTGGGGATAGGATACCTAATCCACTGGAGTACCTTATTTAATGGCTTATAATTTATGACAAGCCTTGGCACTCCCCTTTCTAATTCTGCAGCTTTTTCTACATAGAAAGCCGCACAGCTCCAAGGTGAAGAGCTCTTCCTAATAAGATTTTTGATAAGTAATTGAGATATTTCCTCCTTGCAAATTTCTAGGAGTCTATTATTCATTTGGATGGGCCTGGCTTTTGTGGGGATTTTCTCTTCATTAAAGTCTTTGATGTATGGTAGGCTCACCATGTGTTTTTTCCTATGCCAGAAGGCAGAGGGCAGATCTGAGCAGGCCTCATTTTCAATAGTCTTTTGAAAATCAGAGACCTTCTTTTGGAAAATAGGACTACCGATTTGTTCAGATGTCTTTTGAATCCTGATCTCTTCAGAGAGTTCATTAATAAACTTTTCTTTATATTCCAGGGCCTGCCTGAGCTGGTTGAGAAAAGATAGCTTTGGTGTAGTACAAAATTTGTATAAGATATTTTTGCCATTTTGAGTTGCATGAATACCCTCAGTATCGACCGAAAAGGGTTTTATCATATTTATAAAGGGGGTTCCAAGGATAACACCCTGACGAAGATCTTTCACCAAAAGGAACGATGTTTTTAAACATGATCCTTTATTACAAACATGTACTTCGGGTATTTTATAATTAATCTTAAGACTTTCCCCATTGGCAGTATTAATACCATGGGTTGTCTTTTCAAAGTATCTTGAAGGGATCAATCCTTCACGAATGCAGTTCATATCAGCCCCGGTGTCAATAAGGGCCTTATATTTTAGAGAAAATGTTTTAATTTTCAGGAGGACTTCAACATTCCATTTTTGTTTTGTATATTTTTCGAGAGAGCTAATAAATTCTTCTTCCTCTTCAGGTTGATCCCTGACAGATTCTTCATTATCAGAATTCTCGGCGGGTTTTCCCAATCTAGGGATGGCTTCAAGGTATGTAACCCTGTCTCTAAGGTCCTTGATTTCTTTTTTCATATCAATTTGTTCTTTTCTTAATTCCCCTATAGTCACTTTTTTGGGTTTTTCGGATTCTAATCTTTGAATTATCTCCTTATAGGAATATTTTTCTTTGTTATCATCTTGGGCTTGACTGACAGGAGTTTTTATCAGGCTAATATATCTTTCTAACTGTCGTTTCTTTTCGACAGGATTCTCGATGGAGTCAATAGTATCTAAAATAAATTGTTCTTGGACCGAAAGGACCATCAAGCCATCTGTATCTGACGATGAATCATAGGATTCAGGGTCACAACAGTTACAGCTACAACTTTCAGAATCAGAATTCTGTTCTTCTAAGTTATGAATGGATTCCTTTTTATTTTTTGGTTTGCTACTAAAGCATTTATTGGCATAATGGCCTTTCTGCTTGCATTTAAAGCAGGTAGGAGGATTAGAGGTGTTGGGTTTCCTTTTGGAGAACCGCTTTCTAGTTTTTTGAGCAGGGGCTCTATTTGTTTTATAATATTGTCTCTCAAGTGGTTTTTTATTATAAGAATGCTTGGTATTCCTTTTTCGAGACTTGGAAGGATTCTTAATGTCTTCCTTCTGATACCCGAATTGGTAACAGAAGTCTCCAAGTTCCCTTTTGGAAGTCAAATGTTGATTCTTGAGCTGATTCTTTATCTTTAGATCATTGCAAAGGGCCAGACCTATCAAGTTTATTTTTTGTATGAGTTCTCCGAATGTTATAACGGAGTAAGGGATATGTCCCCCAAATTCTTGACGGAGGTTATTTCTGACTCTTTCGGCGAAGAGCTTGGGTAGCCCAGAGACAAATTTCTCTTTCCAAAAGTCATTGTTTGAGTTATCTATTCTATAAATTTGTGATAAAAACGTGTCCTTATACCACCTAAAATCAGATAAGGTTGGACACCTAAGGTTTATAAGTTGTTCTCTAATTCTGTCAGCAGTGTCACTATGGCTGCCAATAAAATGTTTAAATATAGTGAGAACTAGTGTGGTGACAATATCGGGCTCAGGTCTCCCATTGGGATCAGTTTTTACGGCTGTATAAATAGCACGTCTTTGGTCAGGGGTAATGAAGTTGTCCCACCAACCCCTTAATTGCCCCATGAATGATGTGGTTATCATATCAGTAATATGTTTATCACTATTACCTTGTATCCTACAGGCATTAGCATAAATAAGCATAGAATGACATAATTGGCTGACCTGATATTCAGACATGCCATCAAGATTCCATTCTACGAGAGATTTTCCATCATAGGAAGTAGTAAGAGTAATATCATTATTCTCTTCTATTTGGACATCAACAGGAGTTGGTCTTCTATAGAAATTCTTTGTTCTCGAGGTCTGAGTTACAGTCCCGAGCTTATTGATCTCAATATCAGAATGATCAGGAAGGCTTTCAGATATGCTGCCATCCTCAATGTCTTCTTGGGAATTTTCTTCACAAGAGGACTCATCATTGAGGTTATTGATGGATAATTTTTCCAGTCTCTCAGATAATTTAATCAACAATTCTTCAGAGTGTCTTTCTTTGAACTTTATCCCTTTCTCAAGATTTTGTTGAGGAATGAATATTGGTTTTTCAGTTTTTTTTACTATATTTTTGGACGAGGTGGTCGAGGCCTGGAGGCTTTGCAGACCATTGGCTTGAATATTGTCAAGGCTACAATTTTCGGCGAGGGCTTTTTCTATTCTCTCAGTTTGGCTACTTATAGATCTCAAGGCAACATTGGTGAAATTATTTTGCTCCATAACCTGGATAAAGTATTCTGCCTTGAAAGGACTACCAGGGTCAATCTTTGTAGTAGTCTTAAGAGGGCTGGCTATGATGTCGGAATTAGTGACTTTAATTCTTTCAAACGGTGGATGAATAGATTCCACTTCTTCATTCTTAATGTTTCTCCATTTGGTGGCATATTTATCGATCTTCTCTAGGACCATAGCATGGTCTTCTTCAGGAAGATCAATGATCATGTTCTGTAACATTGGAATATAAGTATGTTCAAACCAATCAAAGAAATATACAGTTTTTTGTTCAAATCTCATATGGTCATACCACTGTTCTCTAATCGGACCTTGCTCTTCTTTGGGTATAGTGTTGAAAAACCATTTTCTTTTATCATCATTTTTTGAAGAATAAAAATCATGTTTTATGATCTCTTTATCTATTTCATAGTCATCATTTTCACTTATAGTGAGCATGTCTGATTCAGCGGGTTCATATTCAGATGGCATTTCAGAATGAGCTTCGGATTGAACATCATAAACTGCCGATGCAACCCCTATAGGTTGGAAGTAAGCAGCTTGAGTAGCCGAATACTGGCTATCCCTTTCGGAAACAGAGCGTCTCCTAGGAGTCAAGCGTTCCCTTGTTTGAACTACTGGTGTGGCCCTAAGAGATCTTGTCCTTTGAAGGCCAGTATTGGAAAATCGAACTTCAATATTACCCTCTTCCTGTTCAATAATGTCTTTAAGGTATAGGTTTTCCAAGGGCTTATTAGGCTGAGCATTTTCAAGGGTCCAGGAATTAGGTAATTTGATCTCATCCCATTTTAAAGGTCTGGGGATAAAAGAGTTATTTTTAGGGTTCGTTTGAAGCAAAGTAGTAATACCTTTAATATCAGAAACCCTACTTTTAGGGGATAAGGTGTTCATAACCTTGAAATATACCCTATAACTCAGGTTTAAATTTAAAGTGCCATTAGTAAGGTCGAAACCATTAGTTTGGATCCTCAGGACAAGAGTATCCAAAATGTTAGGATCAGCTAAGGACACAGAGAAATTAGGAAAGGCATTAAAAAATACTGGTCCATTACTTAGGCTGGATTCAACTATCCCTAGAACAGAATCAGCAAATTTTAGATGCCTATTGTCTTGAAGACATGCTAAAACTGCAACATTCAAGTTTTCTCGAACTAGGGCATTTATAGAAACCTGTACTAATCCTATATGAAGATAGTGATATTGTTGTTTTGTCCTAATCCTGTCTATCTCTTTCTGGGATATAAGGTGGAAGTTCTCATGCCCATTAGTTAAAGGAAGGGTTTTTTCAATAGTCTTGATATAATAGTCTGTTTTAAGACTAAAAGTGTTACAAACATAAATCTCATTGAACGGGACTTTAGGGATGTTCCAATTACCAACAGCTTGTTCAACATTCTCATAATTTATATTTTGCATATTTTTAATGGACATAGTCTTTATGGCAGGGGGATTTCTAGAGGTGGAGGCTCCATCAGTTGAAGTGGAGGCTTCATGTACCCATGACATAAGGGATCGGAAAAGATTGGCCATGAGGAAGTGCAGGGAAACCAGTCAACGACGTATTACGTCCCTAACTCTATTGTTCTTAAGATGAGAGTGTGGACAACGCGACTAAATAGTTTCAAAAAACTGTTCACCGGCCGGTACTGTTTAGCACTGTTCATGCAAGAAAATCCCCTTAAAAGACAATGCAACGTGGCTCTGATACCAAATACTTACAGGATCAAATTTTTTTTTTTTTTTTTTTTTTAAATGATTTTGAGAACTAATATACAAACATGATATGGATACTAGAAAGATTTATTTATTGAACATGCATAAGATACAGAACACTACTATTCATTACATAGATTTAGAAAGAAAGAAACTTACAATACTGGGGTCGAGAAGGATATCTCCCTCTTCTGCCCTATTTCTTCTATCTTACAAAACACACTTAGTTCTTACAAAGCACTCTTGGGTTTTGGTGGATTTTTTGGTAGAGGGGTTTTGTAGACTTGGGTTTTTTGCCGATGCCCTCCTTCGTTTCTCTTGCTCCCTTTATATAGGCAGAGTTTGCGGACTTCAAAGGGTTTGGAGTCCGTGGTCATTCAGTTTTGAGTGACTTCTTGTCTTCTTCTGGTGTCACTTTTCCTGCTTTACGTCTTTTCTTCTTTTCCCATCTTTGTCGGGTGCTCCCGTGACTAGCTTTTTGTAGCGTAATATTGAACCCGTGAGTTACTAGGGTCTTCTGGATCCTTCTTCCTTTTATTTTTTTATTTATTTATTTATTTTTTATTTTTTTTTTTTTAAACAGATCCTTCAGCTGGATCAAACTCATCTTCAGGAAAATCTGAGGGTATGTTTTCAAGCCCTTGAGAGTCATTGTCCGTTTGAGAATCACCATCTTCTGGCCTTTGAGAGTCATCCTCCATCCTTTGAGCGAAAAATGAAAATGACATGTGGTTCAACATCAGTAGTTGTCCACGGGTATGTTGATTTTTTTTAAATAATATATTTTATTAATATGAGTGAATATATGACAATAAAGTCGTATAGGATTAGAATTAGAGTTAGAAAAGAGATTGGTTGAAGTTACATGGACTCTTTGTGAGACTATATGCGCGATCCGTGTGTGATAGCGTTCTTATTCAAAATGCTTTTATGGAATGTTGGGTCACACGTAGTTAGCCCTGTCAACGGGTCGGGTCCGGGTCGGGTGGACCCGGACCCGACCCGTGGCAAGACCCGACGGGTCCGGGTCTAATCTAGGACCCGGCGGGTCCAGGGAAATGTGGACCCGGACCCGTTGGGTCCGGGTCGGGTCCGGGTCTGACCCGACCCGGATGGTTGGCAAAAAAAAAAAAAAAAAAAAAAAGAGGAAGATCTCATATATTTGTTTGCTTTATTATTCTATTTGAAATTTTTTTTATAAAACATTATTATTAATGAGACTATGTTTGAACATAATCTTATACAATTCAAAAAAAGTAAATGAATTATTAAACAATATCCAAAACAATAACCACTAACATAAAAAACATATTAACTTAAACAATAAAGATAACTAATTATACAAACATTCAAAACAATATTAACTTAAACAACATTCAAAACAATAAACACTAACATATTAACTAAAATAATAAACATAAATCATGCAACAAACTAATTAATTATACAAATTCAAAAGCTAATAAGTTAATTGTCCAAAACAAATCGATGACAATACATTACTAAGTTTATTACATATTAAACAATCAAATTCTTGCAAGTTGCAACATCAACACAACAAAAAAAATGTTATGATTATGATTATAATTTATGAACTTATGGATACAAACATAAGTTAAGTAAGAAATAAAATTATGTATCAACTAATACTAATAATCTTATAATATATGAGCATATATTAATAAAACAATCGGGTCTCGGGTCCAACGGGTCGGGGCGGGGTGGACCCGGACCCGACCCGTTTGTTTGTTCGGGTCCGCCGGGTCGGGTCTAACTCGGGTCGGGTCCAAATCGGGTCGGGTATATTGCACGTGTAATCGGGTCCGGGTCTGGACCCGACCCGGACCCGACCCGTTGACAGGCCTACACGTAGTCCTGTCAACGGGTTGGGTCCGGATCAAGTCGGGGTGGACCCGAACCCGACCTGTGGCAAGACCCGACGGGTCCGGGTCCAATCTAGGACCCGGCGGGTCCGAGAAAATGTGGACTCGGACCCGTCGGGTCCGATCGGGTCCAGGTCGGGTCCGGATCCGACCCGACCTGGATGGTTAGCAAAAAAAGAAAAAAAAAAGGAAGAGCTCATGTATTTGTTTACTTTATCATTCTATTTGAAAATTTTTGTAATAAAACATTATTATTAATGAGACTATGTTTGAACATAATCTTATACAATTCAAAAGAAGTAAATGAATTATTAAACAATATCCAAAACAATAACCACTAACATAAAAAAACATATTAACCTAAATAATAAAGATAACTAATTATACAAACATTCAAAACAATATTAAGCTAAACAACATTTAAAACAATAAACATTAATATATTAACTGAAATAATAAACATAAATCATGCAACAAACTAATTAATTATACAAATTCAAAAGCTAATAAGTTAATTGTCCAAAACAAATCGACAACAATACATTTCTAAGTTTATTACATATTAAACAATTAAATTCTTGCAAGTTACAACATCAACACAACAAAAAAAATGTTATGATTATGATTATGATTTATGAACTTATGGATACAAACATAAGTTAAGTAAGAAATAAAATTATGTATCAATTAATATTAATAGTCTTATAATATATGAGCATATATTAATAAAACAATCGGATCTCGGCAGGGTGGACCCAAACCCGACCAGTTTGTTTGTTCGGGTCCGCCGGGTCGGGTCCAACTCGGGTCGGGTCCAAATAGGGGCGGATATATTACACATGTAATCGGGTCCGGATCGGGTCGGGTCCGAGTCTAGACCCAACCCGTTGACAGGCCTAGTCACACGGGTTTTGAAAAATTAGCAAAATCAAATTTAATCAAATGAAAAACCAAAAAATCGAACCAAACTATCTAGTTTGATTGCCACAAACTAAACCGAATTAAACTGAATTTTTAAAAGATAAATATATATTTACTCAATAATTATTGTTTACTTCCTACTGATCGATGTGGGTTGGTTAGGTTTATTTTTTTTCGGGTGGGGGGGGGGGGGAGATCTAGATATAAAAAAAATGATCTAAATGAATATTGTTTATGAATTATGAGTATTCATGAGTTTAAATATAATTCAATTTGATTAATTAGATTTTTTAAAAAATGAAATCAAATCCATACCAAAGTAGATCGATTTCAATTCATAACTAAACCAAACAAAAAAACTATTGATCTAAATCAAGAAAAAAATCAGTTAATACGTATAGACATATAGTCCATGAAGTCTCATTTGTAGCCCAGGTTAGTCTAATATATAAGTTCTTTTTTTTAAAATACATACAATTATATTTCATTAGGCATCAAGTGGCAAGTGTATATCCTTCATTAGGGTTAGAAAGAAATATTAACACGTGGTGATACACTCAATATATTTTACAACTCATTTTACCATCTTATACACTATTATAATATATATTATTATATTACAGTGTATGCAGAAAAAAAAATTAAAATCAAAATATATTAATATATCTTAATATATAATTTATTTCATATGACATATGTACTTCAATAAAAGATTGTATAATTTAATAAAATAAAATAAACAGTGCGCTGTAAATGTACTATAATGGAATCTAAACATATCATTTTTTTAATTTAATACTTTTATATAAGTCAAGGTGAGCCTTCACTACACACTTTACATCATACCGAAGCCTTTTGGGCCATCTCCACTTAGGTAATATTTGACAACTAACCTCAAAAATAACTTTTAGTTTTTGAGGTCACATCAATTCAAATACATCATCATTTAAAAACTAAAAACTGTTATCAAACAAATCAACTTAAATACATTATCATTACTAGATTTTATCTCTAAACTATACTTTGAAATCTGTGTTTTATAAAACAATCATCATCATTACACCCTCAAATCATTATCATTGCACCTTCAAAAGGTGTGCATAAAACTACAAAAGCTAAATGCTGCTTTTCAAATTGTGTTTAAAAACGGTACCTTACTCAAACTTACACTTAAATTTTATTAAAAATTGAGCGCTGACACACAGCTTATCATTGCAACCCGTATATACTGATTTATCATAGCGCGTATAGGATTCTAACATAGTATATGAGTCAATTTTTTTTCATTTTTCACTATGAAAAAAAATACACTAATATATCTCAGTATATACATCATTTCATACAATAGCATACGTTTCAAATGATGAGTATATAATTTTATAGAAAATAAAAAACGGGCTGGACTGCAAAACGGGCTACAATGTGGGCTACGTGTATCTTTTTCTTTAAAAATGGTATCTACACCTTTCTTCCATCTGTCTGAACCATCAAATCATCCCCATCTGCCAAGTGCTTCATAACTTGCAGCTGCCCCTTCAACTGCTCTATTTCCATTTCTAAATTCTGTTTAGCATCCATATATTTTTCTAACTGGGTATTTCTGTTCATGGCAGCCTCTTTTTCTTTCTGTGCAGTTTGATTATAGGCAGGTAAATATGTGACACAAAGTGTGGATATGCCAAGTTATGCAAAACTCTTAACAAAAAAAAACAAAAAACCAAAACAGAAAAAAAAGAAAGCAAGAAAGAAAGAAAAAGAAAAAAAGAGGAGAAGAAGAATGACACATTGTAACAGAACCTTGTGCTCTTCTGCCAGCTTTAAGACATTCTCGTCAACCTTCCTCTGCTCCATCATTGCCATTTCAAGTGAATCATTTAGGTGATCGTTCTACAAAATCACCAAAAAAAACAAAGGTGTCAAAGCATCTTTATAAATTAGCTGACACAACCCACAAGTAATGGTAGTGTGAATGTACATCTTCCCCTGAGGAGAAATAAAAAAACATGAAGAATGAACACCTTAAACAAACACTTCACCGTGTATTCAAATGTTCATGATATGTTATCTGTCATCCTGATGGTGAGCAAAGAACAATTATCCATATAACAGTTTCAACTTTGAGCCACAAGCTCCTACAGTACCTATGACTCATAGATATGTTAGATAAGTCTCAATACGCTTTCATATTATGTAAAGAAGTTCAAATTTGTAGTTCATAAAGCATAGCCATAAGAATGCACATGCAAAGACAATGGCTGGAAACTTCTATCAACAAAGTGCCACATTAATCCATCATTACAATCGATCTATCAAAAGCAAGGTTGCTAGAGAGAATTTTTTTCTCCTGGTCAAATTTTATTATACCAAGGTCTTCCAATGAAGGGGAGTACCCCTGCCAAACTGCCAAGAGGTGGTTAGGTAAAAACCTTGAAATGGTTAGGATGAAGCACTAAAAAAATGATATCGCAACTTCGAATATGGAATTCAAAGGGATTCTAGCCCGAGTCATGCGTTGGTTTTCTATAAATCTCTTTTTACTCAACACCCCATCTAATGAAAGCTTTAGGCATGCAACTCATTTTTGTGGTTTGATATCAAATCGCAAGCATCAAGGCAAATATCTTTGAACACATACGGACATACCTTCTTTTTCTCATCATCAAGTTGCTTTCTTTCAGCATCATCCTGGGCTTCCCGCTCATCCAGTTGTTTCCGTCGCATGTCAAGTTCTTTCCTGTGGGTGTCCAAATCCATTTTCAGTTTTTGATCTTCTTGAATAAACCTCCGAGTATTCTCGCGAGCCAGGCGTAGCATCCTTTGCATTTCTGCAGGGGGGAAAAAGTGAGCATATGAAGCAAACTGTATCCGAATGATCCCAAAGGAAATATAGAGTATGACCTGTAGTTTAGTTGTTCAAAACAAAATGTTCATGATACGTTTGTATTGATTATAACAAAAAAAAATTCTGGCAGAAACTACATCAGCCAGCATTTTCTTGGACAGTGGATGCCTTATAGTCAAAGCAGAGACCAGAAGCGATTCTTATAAATATTATTTCATGGACCAGTTGACAACCAATGTTCAAAAATAACTTCAAAGGATGCCACACACATAACATAGCAACATTTTGAATGTCATGATTGGGGTATATGTAAGGGTGACAAGCATCAATGTTAGAATATTGCAGTTTTAGCACATCCCATTTGAATCATTTTGGTTCGCAGTTTACTCTAATTGCATGAGAAAATACATTAATGGAATCTAAAGTGAAGGTTGCATGCACTTATAAGATTGTATATCCACATTAATGATTAGGAAACCATATCATCTTCTAGTTTTTTATACAACCACCAGTGATAAGAGGGCATACTAATTTGCCTGCATAATGAGATCAACTCATGCTTCTTCCATTAGTATTTCACCTAATGAAAAGTATGGTTAAGTGGAGGAACTATGGCTTCTTCTTTTTTTGTAATCACACTCTAAAAAGTGTTCCTTACAAAACCAAATCTGAAAAAAAATCAGTAATTGAACTCCTTGGTGCTCTAAAAAGAATGATCGGGGATGTATGCCAATGCCATTTTTCCAGAAAAAAGGCACTATGATCATTTTGTTAGAAAATAATTTAATACTTTCCAGTGGAAATCTATTTTAAGAAGGGTTACAATTTTTCCACATTCAATGGCTTTCCAAGAAAGTGAAAATCTGCCAAACAGAGAATGGCTGAAATCAAAATTACGGAAATAATAAATAATAACCAAAATTTCAAACATCTTAAGTTTAAATTGATGGCAGATCAAGAAGCAGAACCATGTAGACATCACAAACAGGTTTTAAATATTTGAGAGGATGCATTTTATATCCAGAAGAGGAGAAATGCATGGACTCTTCAGTACAAGTAAGCTAGTCTGCTTCATGTGGTGGTTTAACAAATCCTCGGGTCATTCATACCCAATGAAAGAGTGACTAAATCTTTGACAACATACTTTTTTTTGCTTTACTCAAAGGAAACTAAATCCAAATATAGTGATTTAAACCTCGAATCTTCAATACAAAATCACGGCTAGGCATGATGTTACAATATTAGTTCATCATTCACTATGTGCCTATAAACAGGAGCATATGCAGAGAACAAAACAGGAAAGACACACCAAAATAGTGTTTTAAATATTTCAATCAGATGCCAAAGCAAGAATTGAAATGAAAGCATTGTCCAACATAGTTAACTTTGATATATGATTAACTGTCAAGAATCTCAGATCTATGAAGATGTGCATGGCAAGTGTACTGGAAGATAAGGCCTCCATATAATATGCAGGGCCACTCACCTTCATTATAATCTCGCTGCATCTTCTCTTGCTGCTCCATCGTCCTAGCAAGGGACAAATTGGTTGCATTATATTGTCCTTGCAACTCTATAAATGACTGAATCTTCTCATCAATCGTTTTTGAGAGATCGGCAACAAGCGTATTACTTTTTCTTTCCCATTCTTCCTTAAGGTCATTAATTGATTTTAAGTCCCCATTCTGTCTTAGATAGTCACGAATTGGACCAACAGAATTATAGTCATCATCCCGAGCAACCCATCCGTAGATGTGTGCATCATGGTCCTTAACATCCTTTCCCCACTCCTCCTTTCCGTGACGCTCCATATTGAAATAGCTCTCAAAATCCAAGGCATCCTTAAACCCAACCCAGTCTTTATTAAAATCCACGATCGCATTCCCAGTGTCACCTTGGTAGTTCCACAATGGAACATGAAACCGAGCAAGCTGGTCCCTCAGCTTGGAACCACCTCCACCCACTTGTTTCCCATTCTTCCACTCAGTCGGAAGATTTACAAGAATTCCCATCCAGGGCCAAACAAACAACTCTTCCTTTTCAGTCACCTCTTGATTTTCTGCTCCATTGGATTCATCGGCATTGGAAGGAAGTGGTTTTTGAACAGGATTCTTTGGCTGTGATGGACCTGCATCATCAGCCAACACCGTCTTCATGTATGTTGCAAGAGCAAGATGAGGCGCCCTGTCTTTACCCCTCTTCTTGGATGCCCCGGTTCCAATGGCGTGCTGAAGGAGTTCATTATACTTATAATCTTGCCTTTTCTTCCCCAAGCAAAAAGGGCAACGGAGGGTGCCATTTGCATTCTTTACTTTGGAACCATCGACCTTCAACCGCTGAAGTGCCTTCTCCACAAATTTTTCCAATTCAGATTCACTGAATTCTGATTCTTCCGAACTGCAATCCATTTCCTGCATAAAGAAAAAAAAAAGGAAAACAACCCAAAACAAGATATGAGAAACAACACATAAGAAATAATGTAGATATATAAATTTCAATAATAAGCCACATATGCAGACATTCGTAGAGTTTTCCACTTACGGGCTTCAATCAAACACTCGCCAAACATTAACAACTGTAAGACTGGGTAGACATACCAAATTGGTGGAAAAAAACACATTTTTTTAGTTGCTTAAATGTGGTCACAAAAATCAAAAACCCCAAAATATTTCCTTTCAGTTAATAAACTAGAATACCATCAATGGAACACGACCAACAGACCCAGTTTCCTCTGCAAAACGACATGAATCACATACATCACAACATAACTACCAAATCAACAGCTCTTAACAGGTTGACAGAGGTACCCCTTCTTCAACTAGGGGAAGGTCCAAGTCTTTCTCCTATTTCACCAGAAAAAAATTAACACAACCGCAAAAAAATCATGTTTTGGAAACACGAAGCAGCTTTTACAAAAGGTCAGATCTTGAACAAGATCAAAAGGCATAATCTTTCAATGGGGGACCAAAAGATTAACAGATCACAGTGAAACCAAGACAAACCCCACATTCAAAGGTGGGAAAAACATCACAAACAACGCCCAAATGGAGGAAGATCGGAAGAGAAAACTATACCTCGTTTGACATCCTTGGCTTCGGAAATGGAGGCAGCCACGGAAGAGGGGGAGAGAAACCCTAAAAAGGGAAGAGGAGGAGTGATTTGAATGCAAAAAATTATTGAAAATGAAAGATGAATACAATAACAGTGGATGTTCTGAGACAATGAGTGACAGAATCCACTCAAAAATGTCACTCTTTTATTGGTCTTTGAAAAATCACACACACAGATAGATTTTCACGTGTGCCAATGTTTTGACTCCGGACGTTATTTTTATTTTGGGAAACATTCAAATAATGGAAACTGCCTGGAATCTACAGTAGTGATTTAATACATTGTTATGCATCATATGCAAATTGTTAACTCATTTTGATTATGTTGTACATTGTTATCATTATTAATTTGGGCCTAACTGGTATCCAAACCAAACCTTCTGAGTTAAGGACTTTACAATGATTAATTTTGAATGACCATGGAAACTAAATTTAATTTATAAGACTTACCATATGTGTATATATTGTGTTAAATGGTTTTTATATATAATAGTCATTGCACATGTACATGACACATGCATTGCACATGAATTACTTTATTAAATCAACATTTTATACATGAATTGTTTTGTTTGGCCCACTATAAGCATTACTCACCCATCCTATTTCATTTTTAAGCAACAATGTAATTGTTTGAATATGTTATGTGTTTATTGTTTATGGAGATTTGATTAACTATAAAAAAAATCTATGATTTATGTTAACAATGTCTAATTGGGCATTGAAAGATGTTAGTTTATAAGCATAATAGTTCTCATTACGGTTTGAATTTGGAACTCTCTCCATCAAGAACCCACTTGTTGTCTTGTATTGGTGTTGGGTCTGTATATATAATTCTGTGTATATATTTATTTTTCAAATATGTATAATTCTATGTATATTTTGGAAGATAGAGAGCAATCATATCTACAAACAGAACTCAATGTACACTATTATGCTCCTCTTATACACTATTATATTTCTTCTATACACTATTATGTTATCTCTGTACACTGTTATGCTTCTAATATGGTATAAAAATTAGCTTGATATTGGTTATCTTAATATTCAAGAATCTAACTTGTTAGTTTTGCTTGTACTCTTTGTAGTTAAAGAGGTATTCACATGACAAAAGAACTTCAAAATTAACTATTATGCTCCTCTTGTACACTATTATAGCTGTTACCATTGGAGAATTGAACCTTTTTTGTTTGCTATGTCCTCATGGAACCCCTGTTTTTTACCTTGAGCTTGTTTAAAATGGATAGTGTATTTAGGACTCTTATTTGAAGCCATGTAACCTCTTCTATGAAATATTATAAATATGATAGTAATGTCCAAAAAATTGCCTAAGATGAGTTGGATATGTATGAAGGAGACCAAGAGGTGAACTAGTTAGAAGGAGTGATAAAATCGTCTATGAATCGGCTCTTAGGAGTTAGGCAATAGGTAGATCAAAGCAAACTAGGATAGTGATAATAAGGAAGGACATACTGATTATACATTTATTGGAGGAGTTGCATAAATGTAATTGAATGGTGAAAGAGAACATGTTAAATTAACAAAGAAAATTATTAATTAGCCTCTGGTATGATATTTTCTTCAAGTTCCATAGATAAGCATTTATTGATCAACTTATATATAATGGCTAGTGGGCTATGCCTCGGCCGAGGACTGGGTCTCATACGACACATGATTGACCAATGCATATATGGATAGGAAGATAAATTTTCTGCATTCCTGAAACTCTTAATGATAGCTCCACAAAGGCTGCTTACAAATTATTAGAAAAAAGCGATGTAAGCAGTTCTTGGAAGAATTTAAGTTGGAAAACAAGGACAATGCCAGAACGATTAGAGGACATGGATTATTCCAAGACTCCAATTTGTTACCAATTTTTATAATACTTCATCTTATTATCCAACAATAGGAAAGATGTTTCATAGAAAATGGTTCATTAGCAGAAAATGACAATATTTCTCTTTATGCACTGTTACAATATTTTTGTACACTATTATATTATTTTTATACAATGTTAAATTCTTCATATACGTTGTTATTAGTCTATGCACACTCTTATTTAGATCTAAGATATTTTCTCCCTAATGTGTAGGTCCAATGGTTGAAAATGTATTTTAATTAGCACCATTTCATTCACGATGTTCTTGACTGGCCACTCACAAGGGATGATCAATGTCCACAACAATCTAATGGGTAAGACTTATTATTATTTTGTCATTAATAATGTCCCAACGTAAGCGATACAGTATTAATTAATTTATAGTGTTTTTTAGGGTTGACTGTGATATATCTGTCATCAAATACAACGAGCACCTTGTAAAGGGAACGAGCACAGAATGGGGGTAACATGACATATTAAAGTTCTGAGGGGAGTATGCAACAAAAGTTATTCGAAGAGCAAAAGAGAGTGAAGCTCGGATAACAGGTTTTCAGAAAGAGTGTGAAAGTTATAAACAAAATATGTAAATACTACTTTCTGGTAATTTTGTAAATCCGTAGTGGTGATTTAAACAGCAGATGATTTAAATATGTGGTAGTGATTTAAATAGCATATGTAACTCCAAAATTCATTGTTATGCTTCTTCAGTCCATTGCTATGCTCATAATGTACGCTGTTATATTTTCTGTTATGTTGGGAGGGAAGGAAAACAAAGAAGAGATGAGGCTGGGGTTAAAAATGGAAAAAAAATAGTATGGTTAACTGATGATGGATGGAATGACCTAAACAAAATAGATGGATGGATGAAGGAACTTCAAGAAAAGTAAAAAAAAGTAAAGGAGCATATTGTTATTACAGTGATATCCTCATGAACCTCTAATTAATTTTTTCAAATATTAGGTTTGGTTCCATTCATTTTATATTTTCTTAAGTTAGAATACATGACGTTCAGAGGCGGACGTATGAGTTGGCTAGGCCGGGCTGTAGCCCGGCCCAGATTTTGTATTTTTTAATAATTATTTGATTATATAAATTATAATATTTATATTTTATATTAAATAAATTATATTTTATACCTAAAATATATTCCTAACAAACTAGATATCAACCTAATAAATTAATAACAAATCAAATAGTATCATAACAAAGTGGATCTCAATCTAACAAACCAAATCGAACTTCGGCCCGTTTGGAAACATGTTTGAGCAGCTTTTGGGTTTGTAGGAAACTGTTTTTTCTAAAATCATTTTCAAATAAAAAAGGGGGTCAAAAGCTGCAAACATATTTTTGTGAAATAGTGCTCAAAACCTGAGTTTTTCAGAAGTTGTGGATAGATAGCTTCTTATAAAATCATATTTAAACTCAGTTTTTACTTAAAATCAATTTTACAATCGTGCAACCAAACGCAACCTCAATCTTATTATAAATTTTAATAATTCTAAATTTTAAATTTCAAATATTATCTTAAGAATTAATTTAATGTCAATTGAATAATAAAGAAACATTTATATCCATAAAACAACTCTTCTTATTTTTCTGGTAACTCTTCCTATTTTTATGATGATATATTTGATTATTTAAATTATAAAATTTGTTAATATACTGTGTAGGATGAGTTTATATCTCATTTTTATCCTTACAATACGTTTCATATTTTTCCTTTTCTTCACATGTATGTCTTTTGAATATCACATTATTTGATATGTAAATAATTACATCAAATATAAGAACAAAAAATTTTCATATAAATATTTAATATAACTATCAAACATAAAAACAAAAAAATTCCCATATAAATATTTAATATAGGCTATGTAGCTCACCCTAAAATATTGTCCTGGATCCGCCCCTGCTAACGTTCAATTCGATGTTAAGACGTGTACCATGAAAAAATGAAAATGACATTTTATTCAACATCAATAGTTGTTCACCGGTATTTTGATTTTTTTAAAATGATATATTTTATTAATATGAGTGAATACACAATAAAATCGTATAGGATTAGAATTAGAGTTAGAAAAGAGATTGTGTATAACAACACTCAAATGTTATACAATCCAGTTGAAGGTATATGGACTCTTTGTGTGACTATCTGTGCGAACCGTGTGTGATAGCATTCTTATTCAAAATGCCTTTATGGAATGTTGAGTCACACGGGTTTCGAAAAATTAGCCTTGGGGAATAAGATTGTGATTCGGTGGGTTTGGTTCGATTTATTGCAAAATCAAATTGAACTAAATTTTACTCACATCTGACCCGAAAATTAAATCAAATGGAAAACCCAAAAATCGAACCAAATGGATCTAGTTTGATTGCCCCAAACTAAACCGAATTGAATTGAATTGTTAAAAGATAAATATATATATTTACTCAATGATTAGTTTTTACCCCTACCAATCGATTTGGGTTGGTTTTTTTTTTTTTTTTTTTGGGGGGGGGGGGGGGGTGGTGGAGAGGGGGGGGGGATATTCGTTTACAGCTTTACATAAAGATTTTCCCGTTTGGATAGCGGAATTGAGTTATTCTGGATAGATAACTATGATAGTATAGATAACAAATCTACATGAATAAGAGATTTTCTGTTTGGTTGTATTTTTTATTCTCATTGAAAAATGTAAAAATAAATGTTGAGTTGTTTGGTTGATAAAGAATAATATATAAATAAAGTGTAAAAAAGTTGATTTGACATGTGAGACCTTTGATGTATAAGAGGTATTGATAGGTGATTTAATGTGATAAAATTTAAAAAGTTGATTTGACATGTGGGCCCATGGGAATAGATAAAGTAAGTATAGCTTATCCTAGGGGTTACTTAGAATTGTTATACTCTCTTATACTCGTTTAAACCGGCATAGTAATTTCATCTTATGCTCTTTAAACAAACACCAATTTCCCCTATCTATTCTTATCCCACCTTATTCCACCCTTAAACCACTCTTATTCCGCTACACAAACGGGGGGTTAAAGAATAGGAGAGGATTGATAATATAAATTAGTGGATTCATTTTATGTAAATATTAATGGTATAACAACATAGTTTTAAATATAAAAAATGATCTAAATGAATATTGATTATGAATTATGAATATTCATGAATGTAAATATAATTCAGTTCGATTATTAGATTTTTTTTAGTGAAATCAAATCCAAATCAAAGTAGATCGAATATTAATTTTTCAATTCATACTCAAACCAAACAAAAAAGCTATTGATCTAAATCAAGAAAAAAATCGGTTTGGATTGATTCGGATTTAGTTTAAATGACAAAGTTACACCCCTAATACGTATAGACATATAGTCCATGCAGTCTCCTTTGTAGCCCAGGTTAGCATAATATATAAGTTCTTTTAAAAAAATGCATTCAATTATATTTCATCAGGTGACAAGTGTATATACTTCATTAGGGTTAAAAAGAAATATTAACACGTAGTGATCCACTCAATACATTTTATAACTCATTTTACAGTCTTATACGCTATCGTAATATATAGTACTATATTACAGTGTATGCAACAAAAAATATTTTTTTAAATAAAAATATAGTATTGTGTTTCAATATATACTTCATTTCATATGACATGTATATTTCAATGAGATATTGTATATTTTAATAAAATAAAAAAACAGTGCGCGATGTAAATGGGCTATAATGGAATCTGAACATATCATAACATAATTCAAGGTGGATATTCACTACACACTTTATATCATACGGAAGCCTATTGGGTCATCTCCACTTTTTAATACTTACTCAAACTTACTCTTAAATTTCATTAAAAATTTGAATAAAAACATCATTTGATATGGTGTCTCCAATCATTACATGTTTTACTCCAATATTTTTAAAAAATATAGAATTGAAGAAAAAAAATAACTATTGAGAATTTAGGTAAATGTTTGAATCTCTTGATTTGGGTAAAAAATAAGAGTAAAAGTTTGATTTGGTATAGATACAAATAAAAGGTTGAAGAGATTTTTGAGTGATTTTTACTCAAATTTAAGTTTGGATACAAATTTAAGTACATGATTGAAGATGCTCTCATAAATTTGACATCCTTGGTCTCTTAGGTAGTTCTTCAAAACAGCTTTTAGACAATTTTTAAAGATTTTATCTATGCGAGAATCACATGGCATCGTTTGGCATCCCATTTTAGGGGTGCTTTAAGCTTTTCAAAAAGCTAAAAGCCCAAAATGGCTATCAAATAGGTAAACTTATATGAAAACTAATAGGTAGATTTTGTAAAAAAAAGTGCCTTGAAATGTGTGTTAAATATGCAAATGTAAATTCTGTTAATAGCATCAAACATGATTATTTACTTAATTAAAAATAGCTCAAATAATTACATTTAAAAAAAACCGTGTATAAAACTGTTTTTCAAACTCTGTTTCCAAACACTACTTAAAACTAAAAGGAAAAAATCCAAATAACCCTCCGTAAGCTGCTTGAAATTCATATAACCCCTAGGTTTAAAGTCCATATAACCCGTAAAATATCTATGTAAATTCAAATAACCCTCTAAATTAAATTTCCTAAACCCATTTCCATGCAAGAAAAAAAATTACAATTAAATGAAAAACTGCAGACATTTTTTGTAAAGAAGTAGTCAAAAGATAATATTTTTCATAACATGTAAAAAAATAGCTTCCTAAAAACTCATATTTAAATTCTCTTTTAGGGAAAAATTCAAATGGGGCTAAAATGAAAAAATTGTTAAGCAAAGTCATTTCTAAACAGTTTGAAGGAAAAAAAACCAGACACGTGTCATCTCTTTATTTAAATAAAAAAGACGCATGCTATTAATTTTTTTGTTTTTTTGGTGGATAAATTTTTTTTGATCAATTCTTCCTTATTGCAAGTCTAGAATATACACAAGTACCTTATTAAAAAGAGATATATCTCTCATCCTATCGAAAGGAGATTTGGTACATACCATTAATCTTGATCAAAAGAAAATATCAAAGCAAAATAAATTATGAAAGAGTAAAACCATTACTTATGAAAATTATATACACTTATCCACTTTTATCTTCATGAACCACACAACAAAAATGTTTTTTCATATTTTCAATAAAACTGACAAAATATGATATTGGTTTTTAACATTAAATAATTAAGTATCACGCTTGACAATTATGATAAGACTAGAGCTGCAACTCGAGCGAGTTGGATTCAGGTTAACCCCAACCCGAACCCAACCCGAATTCTAAACTACTCAACCCTAATCCAACCCAACCCGATTTTCAACCTGAATTGGACCAACCCGAACCCAACCCGAAATTAAATAAACCAACCCGACCTAACCCGAATTGGACTAACCAGACCCCAACCCAATTTTCAACCCGAATTGGACCAACTCGACCCAACCCAAATTTCTAACATGATGAATAAATTAAATAAATCAACCCGACCCAACCCGTAAGATTAGCTAGGTTTACTTAAAATTTGGACTACCCATATTAGAAGCTAAAGAATGAACGGCCATGATATTTTTTTAACTATTAGTTTACAGGTTCGGATTGGATCAGATTGTGAGTAAGACCAACCCGAACCCAACCCGATTTGTGAGCCAATCCGAATTGACCAACCCAAACCCGAACCCGATTTGATCAACCTAACCCATGTAAAAATCGAGTTCAATCCATCGGGTTCGAATTCAATCCGATCCAAGTTACAGCCCTAGATAAGATAATTCGGGGGCTTCCGATCTGAATCCCGATTAAAACATTTTTTTTTTCAAAGACCAGGACAGGACAAGACAATCTCAACTGCAGTGACAATTCATTATAAATATTAATTACTCTCCAAGTAAATTGCTAAGTTAAAAAATATATGCAATTTCTATCTTTTTTTTTAATGTCAATTACACACAAAATATAGACCCATTTGAAACTAATGTTCAAAAATAACTTATGTCCTAAATTGATTAAAATAATAAACTACTCTGATTCAACTTTTAAGGACTTTTAAAATATAAAAGCAAAAAACCTGAAATCAAAAGCTAAAATCAAAAGTACCTGATCAAAATCAATTATCTAAAGATAATTGATTCCAAATGGCCTATATAACTGATGATGGACAATGAAACAGCTATATACTGGTTTACGTTGGCACATAGATTTTCAAATTTTTTTTAAAAAAATATGTATTTTATTATTCAAATATATAGTCCATTTTAAAGGCAATATTTCATTACATATATATATATACACACACACTACACCTTCAAAAAATCAAACTATCTTCGGAAATAAATGGGATCTATAAACAAGGGTTATCCAAAACATTTTCCTAAAATGAATGGACTTCTAGTTAGACTAGACACATTCTCAGTTCTTCGTAATCTCCTCATTTACCTTGTGCACTTGATCCTCCAAATTCTCAGATAACTACCAAGGGGTAAAAACACATCACATGCACTAAAATTTTAGTTCATTACTAATTCAATATAGATCTTTTTTTTTTATTGCAGATGTCAATGGCTTTGTTGGTGTTATCAGATGAACAACAAAACTAACATGAGTAAAAACTCCGCTTTTAATCATCAACACCAGAAATTCTAATGAAGAATTCCAATTGATTCATGCATCCATCAAATCTAACCCTAAGCTTCATTTTATATAATGATTATGTAGAAAATAAAGATGATTAAACTAAGAAGAGAAGCTAAGTAAACGAGAAATTGAACATCAAAAAGTGGGAGCTTGCATGTTCATGTTTACAAAAGTATACTTCTCTTACCTATAAATCTCAAACGTGTTAAAATGATAGAAAGTGTCCATACAAGGCAATGCAACGGATCAAAATTAGTTTTCTCAACATAAATATTAACACAGATGTTAGCCACTATAGTTTTGAACTGATAATTGTATTCCAATTAAAACTGTCCTCTGTATCCAGCACCATCCAACCTCCCTGGGCGGGAAAAAAAAAATAATGAAAAGTCAGAGAAGACTATAAATCAAAGCCAATCCATAATGCAACTAATAAAAAAGAAAATATTACAACTCTTTTTTTAGTATCTGGAAGAAAGCAAAGAGATGCAACCAGATAATACTAAAAAGATCCGGGAATTGTAAGCTCATTATCGTTTCCACATTTTCACCAAAAATTTCCATTACAATCCCACAAACAAATGGAGTCATATAGTTCAGAAATTGAGGTCCAATTATGTTTCGGCTGATTGCAGCTCATATTTGCATTTACTGCTAAGATCAGAAGATGTTTAATTTTCCACTCCACCATCTTATATCTGCAGCTCAATTCAATTTCTAAATAAGCCCTGACAGAAAGTCCCAAAGTGATATTGCGCACCTGTATCTGATCTTACACACTGAGTATAGACTATACATGTACCAGAATCATTACTGGCTTTTGCTTATAGTGCAGTGCCACTTTTGACGTCTATTTCTACTTGGGTTAGGTTGGCTGTCTGATTGCTCATATTGTGTGAGTTTTTTAAGAACAGATGTTTTCTTTTCCTAGTACAATTACCACCAATTTTCGTTAAATAGAATTATGAGGTACCATTCCATAAAAAAAGAGGGAGGGGATATAAAACATTAGATGAGAATCTACTAGAAACAGCGAGAACAGATGTTTTTTGGAGAATTAAAAGTGGGTAACTAGGTTGTAGGAAGGTTTTTATTTCTATTTTTATAGGAGTCATCTTAATAATCAAGATCACGTTTCATGTAGGAATGTTGGCCAAATAAAAAAGTTCTGAGGTGTTGAATCTACATTAGAGAGAATAAGTCCACATAAAAAGTAATCTTTATTTCAAATGACAGTCAAATGAAAAGGGCCATAGCCTACCTTGCTGCACCACTGCAATACGTGGGTGCCAGTTAATATGTGCATATGCATATCTAAATGAGCAATGCATGCATATATGCAAGTGATGACAACGGCATGTATTCTATCCATAAACACATATGTAAGACAATGAAAAAATTAGAAATTCCTATAATGATCCACTCAAATGCTTACCTTTGATTCATCACCTCTTGCGCTTAGAAGTCTTCCACTGCTTCAATATGTACTGAACCACCTCTTTCATTGTTGCCTTCCGCCCTTCTTTAAAGTTCCAGAGTTCTGGAACTATATACTTTCCACTAGGGTTATATTCGTTCACCTCCAACATTGCTGTAGTTACAGCCTTGTATGCCTCCTCTCCCAGCTCTGTCCTCAGTTCGATCAGCTTTGCATCTTCCTCGTCAATCACTTCCTGCTTCACCAAAATCACATTCCAATTTTATCATTTATTGTATGATATGAAGATAAAGAAAGAATTGGAGTTTCCAGTTCTCACAATATGATTGAGAAGGCCAGGGTGCCAAACAAATAATAATTAAAAACATGGTTTAACTACAATATTTGCCAAAAAGTCCAAGTCAAGCTAAATAAGCACACAAGTGTACCGATCAAAAGAGATTACAACATGTATACTTTAACTCAGAGAAAATGAACAAAAAGAATCAATCCACTAGTCTTGTTAATGCCTTGAGAACACATAAATGTAGTAAACAGTAACTAGTAACAGAAATATGAAACATACAAGGAAACTGTATAATTTGATAGCATTGTCAATGGTTAACTCATGAATCATGATGTACCTGAAATTCAATCCAAGGTTTAAAAATTCACAATTCATACCGTAGTCTTATTAGCTACAGTGACAATCTTGAATGGATGCCAATCTGCCTTCTTTAACTCCTCTTGCCACTTTGAGCAAAACTCTGCAGCCTTCCAATCTGCATCTTCAGCATATCGTTGCTTGCATGCAACTTGGAAAGCCTTTTGGTCAACTTCTCCCATTCTTTTGATTCCAATTAATGCTCGGCTGTTCATATTCATAATATCTAGGAGACCCTGCACCATCATATTGTAAGTACATTAAATCAAGGTAATGAGAAAATCAAAGAACATATATATGACATATACAATTGTAGACAAGTTTGACAAGAGAGTTATTTGAAGAAAGACTCACTTGTATCAACTCCTTACGAGCATCTACAAGCTCATCATTTGTCCTCCTTTCCTTGATCATAAGTGTTTGGTTGAGTGCTTCTAAATCATCCATTTCTTCCATTTTTTCCTTCAATTCCTCGCTCATTTCCCTCATCTTTTTCTGAACTGCGTCATCATCACCTCCTAAGTGTTCCATTACCTTCAACTGCCCTTTTCGTTGCTCTATCTCCATTTCCAGCTTTTGTTTAGCATCCAATTGCTTCTCCAATAGAATGATTTTGTTAAGAGCTTCCTCTTTTTCTCTCTGTATAGTTCTATTTTCTGTTAGATTGATATGTCTAACAAATCATAATATACTTGTGGGAAATATTTGATATATAGATACATTAACAAACCTTGTGTTCTTCAGCAAGTTTCAAGACACTCTCATCAGCCTTTTGTTGCTCTAGAGTTGCCAATTGAAGTGAATCATTCCTCTTAGCATTCTGTAAGAAAAAACAGAGGAAGAATTAGACAATCATATCATCTTTATTAGCCATCTGCCGCTATTGATGCTAACACCTTCTTTCTGTAACTTTCTTTTGTGCAACGCAATAGCTTCAGAAAATATGGAAAATACAAATAATTTTGAATCTGGACATGTTAAAAAATGGAGTTGATAGCCCTTGTTTGTTGCTTAAGTTTACATGCTTGAAATGTTTGCATAACATGATGTGTGATTTATCCAATCGAGGTAAAAACATAAAGTTTCAGTTTCTATTAATGATCAGACAAGCCCACCAAATTGTTGCTATGGAATATCTGAGTTGAAGGAAGTCCCATCAGTGTTGGAAAACCCAACAGATATTTTTCACATGTGACTTACATCAAAATGGCGACTGTCAGACTAAGAATTATAACTAATGAACCAAGCAAAAAAAAAAAAAATTTATAACTAATGGTTCAACAACTAGGATGAACCTATGTGTATTTGGGTACTACAATCAATGCAGAGCACATCCATTGAATATAAAGGTGATAGAATAGCCTTCAAGCAGATGTGGTGAGCATAAATGCATAGTCCCCAAAGTGATCACTGTATTCTGTAAAATTCAAGGCTTTTACTGTTTTGGCAAGTGTGATTCACAATATTAAATACATATATAAAACGAACAAATAACATCAAATTTTTCATTGATACGATTTCTGGGCCTACTTGCCTGTGAGTACATGTTAAATGTTTGGAAATTTAACCCATCCAATCATGATACACACAGTCCATCATAAATTGTACATCAAACCAGCCAACTCCTCCTGTCCAGACATATGGGGATAAAAGACAAATCGCAGTGTGTGAATCATTGCAATGAATATAGCTTAGTGCCAACATTTACAGCCAACAAATATTCAGCGAACATTTCATTAATATATTTTGTTTTAATTTATTACGCTTTCTCAGAAAAAAAATCCAGCCATCAGGCACTAAAATAATCATGTCATGACAACTTTTAGCAGAACCAACAATTGACTGGATGATCTAGTTAATGGACATAAAAAAGGGCCAGTTTGCTTTAAATATCACTAATTATCACATGCTTGGAAAAGACATAGTAAAGAGGGCATTGCTTTAAAGTTGTAAATTCCCATATGCACACCATTTAATCACCACATACCTTTAGTTTCTCCTCATCGAGTTTCTTTTTCTCCATCTCAGTCAAAGCCTCCAACTTATCCAATTTTCGGCCTTGTGATTCAAGCTCTCTCTTTTTTCTGTCCAAATCAGTTTTAAGCTTTTTATTCTCTTCAAAAATCTTGCGAGTATTCTCACGAGCACGGCGCTGCATCCTCACCATTTCTGGCAAAAAAACAAAAAAGAAAAATTATACATACGCCTGCCAAAAAAATGAAGTAACATGCGTTCTGCCAGGTTTCCAAAGAAGAGTGAGTTTCAAATAAGAAAGATTATGAAATTCACTAGAATATATTACAAGAAGCAACCCCATAGAAAAGCTCCCAAAGAAAGTCATGCATACTATAATGAATCATTTATCCATCCAGCTGCTTACCTTCATTATGTTTTTGTTGCATCATGTCATTCTGCTCCATTAATCGATCTAAGGACATATTGGCCACGTTGTACTTGCTTTCAAGTTCTGTTAGAGATTTCTTTTGAGCATCAATTTGGTCAGCTAGATTGGCAACAAGTTTTCCTGTTTTCCTTGCTACTTCTTTTGTAAGTTCATTCACTGTTTTCAGATCCCCATTTTTACGCAAATGAACTACAATTGGATCCCTGGAGTGGACCGAGTGGTAATCATCAGCCCGGGCTACCCATCCATGAATGCTTTTACTCGGGTAATTCTTCTCTTTCTTCTCTTGCCAATCCCTCTTCCCATGACGTTCCATAGTGTAGTGATTCTCAAAAGCCATTGCATCCTTGAATCCTCCCCAATCCTTATTAAAATCAACAATTGCGCATCCTGTGTGACCCCGGAAATTCCAGAGGGGAGTCACTTTAATAGGATTGAAGCAACTCAACTTATCTCTAAGCTTGGACCCGCTCTCACCCACTCTCCTGCCTTCTTTTTGTTCGGTGGGGACATTCACTAAGATTCCCATCCACGGCCAGACAAATTGTTCCTCCTTGTGATCAGTACTAGGAGGCCTCTCATGGACAACATGCTTTGGCTGCAAGAAGCCCATCTCATCAGCGAATTGTGTTCTCAAGTACCTCACAAATGCAGAATGTTTTGCTCTCTCTTTGCCTCTTCTATTTGATGACCCAATCCCCATGGCATGTTGAAGCAAATCCTTGAATTTGTACTCTTGTTTCTTTTTCCCTAGGCAGAAAGGGCATCTCCATGTACCATTCACATTTTTTATCTTAGGTTTATCAACCTTCAACTGCAGCAATTCTTTTTCCTCAAATTTCTCAATTTCAGAGTCACTATAGTCAGTCTCATCTGAACTGCAGTCCATGTCCTGGAAGGAGATCAAACTAACATAATGCATTCAACAACTGATTTGACAAGAAAATTCATATCTACTTATTGAATTGTTTTGCTTTGTAAACCTTTTCTTCATGTGGAAAAAATAAATGATATAGTGATTGTTCGAAAATTGTTACATGCCATAGATGTGATTTACTTGGGAAATTCTGAAGGTCCATGAGAAAGTAAATTACAGTAAACCCAAATAAAAAGTTTCACACTCCTAAGCTTAAAGGAAAGCTATTTCACTTTGTAAACCATGCTGTGTAGAATTTCTTAAGATGGGTAATGGAAACATGCATCCGCTTACATACAGGACCACTGCAATGTAAAAAAAAAAATCACGGCCCAATTGCATATCCAACAGTATGTAACTGGAAAATCAAATAATTCCGGGTTTCTTCCAAAAATAATTGTAGACCAGGTCAATCTGTAAAAATGTATAATAAAATTAAACATTAAAAATTAAAAATCAAGAACGAATGTTGTGCTTCTTCAAGCTTTCTTACACCATAATAAATGATCCAAACCATACATCTTTTTGGTAGAATCATATAGAAATGCAGAGAGAGAGAGAGAGCGAGGCCGATGAAATAATAAGGAAAACAATTTTGTTGTGTTTCAACCAAAGCTACAGAGCAAATCCAAAGATGCTTAACTAAAACCAAAGTTGTATAACAAAATAAAAGTTCAAAATACCACATAAACTTTTAGAAGATTGTGGTTTAAAGGATTTCCTATAATTAGTAACAACGAAAACTTATATCCAAGCATATACATAATCGCTGCACTTAAAAACAAATTAACACCATAAATTGCAGCATCACCAATTCATCAAAATGCAACCTATAGAAACATTTGATGAAGAAAAAAATCAACCAAGCAAAAAACTCATAACAGATGTTGTGCTTGTAAAACTTTCTTAGTCCATTCCAAACAGTCATAACCAGACCACATTTCTTCTCATAAAAACAGAGACACAGAAAGTGTGTGTTACTGTAATGACTAAAGCTTTCCCTGAGTTTTGGCAAAAACTCTGTTGTGAATCTGAGTTTGTAAAAAAACATTTGTAGGAGTCCTAAACATGTTTGAATAATAGAACCAGTTTCATAGTTTTACTAAAAAGTAGTAGTAGAATGGGAATTCATGAACACAAAAAGTATTCCAACGAAAGCACAAAAAAACAATATATTTAAAAAAAACCTACAAAATCTGAGATCCATTGGGGATTACTCCCATAATGGATTTCAGATTTGGGTAGTATTGCTCTCCCAATAATGTTCTTTTTCTTCTTTTATGCATGTTTCCTATCTAAAACTTGAGGAATTTGTAAAAAAATCCCTCGTCTCCATTGTTCAAGGGAATCTTTTTTAAATAAGATTGCTCCTACATATTAAATATATATATGAAAAAAAACTGAAATCCATTGCAGAAATGATGGGCGGTTCCTCACTTTTGCAACCCTGACTTGTACCTAACGATGATTTCCAATACACACACACACACACCCCAACAAAACTCAATACCCAAAGTTTCTCAGCATTGACCACGACAAAACTGTAGCAATCCATTCAACAACTGACATGACAATAAAAATTCATATTCCCACTCTTATCCTGATAAACTATTATACTTGTGGAATTCTTTTGCTTTGGAGAACTTTTTCTTTTCTTTTCTTTTTTATGTAGAAAAAAAACTAATATAGTAACTGTTTGAAAATTTATATGCCATGGTTGTGGTTTAGTTGAAGGACTCTGAGGCCAATGAGAAAGTAGGCTTCACTGATTCAGTAAGCAAAAGTCAAACAATTCTATACGCACCTAAGCTTAGAGAAAACTATTTCACTTTGTAAACCAAGCACATTGGATTTCTTAAGATGAATAACATACATGCAGAACCAATATGCTTAAGAAGAAACATACACCAAAAATTACAATGTTAAAAAAAAATCATGATGCAATCACTATTCCAATAGCATACACACTGGTAAAACAGACATTTCCAGTTCTAACAAGCGTTCTTAAACTGTGATAAATGGTTCAAACTATACTACAATTTTTTTGGTTAAATCATACACACACATAAGAAAATGACTCAAATCACTTATCTAACAGTATAGATATTGGTAGACACATCTTTGCTACATTTCAAACAAAACAATAGTGTGGATCCAAAGATGTTTAATGAGAACCAAAATTGTAAGAAACAATAAAAATAAAAGTTCAAGGTACCTAGTGCTGCAAACCACATAAGGTTTTAGAAAACCATGGTATAAAGGATTTCCTAAAATGAGTAACAACATAAACATGTATCTGAGCATATGCAGAACCATTTCACTTAAAAAGAAACATACACCATAAACTGCAACATCAAAAAATCATACTAAAACAAAAGATTTCCACATCTCTAGCAAAAATTGTCGATCTAGTCATCCTGTCAAAACTTTTAATGAAAACATATCTTCTGATAAAACAGAGAGAGAGAACTTGTATTACTATAACGACCCAGAGAACTTGTATTACTATAACGACCCAGACTACATATCTTCTCACAGAACCACAGACAGAGAGTATGGATTACTACAATGACCAAATCAGCTTTCGCTGTATTTCGGCGAAAACTCTACAGTGAAATCTGAGTTTGTAAAAAAAATTTGTAGCAAAAATGTTTTGGTTGAAAACTTCATTTTAATATGAGTTTGTAAAACATACATTTACAGGTTACTAATAAAAATTGCAGATCTACTCAATCTGCAGAAATGTTAAATGAAATTAAAAAAAAAATCAAAACCAAGAATAGCTTCTTCAAAGATTTCTTAGACCGTAACAAATAGTCCAAACCGTAATATATTTTTTTGGGTAGAATCATATAGAAATACGTATATATATTACCGAAATGGAGAAAATCGTCACACCATAGAAACACAGAGAAGAAGAAGAAGATACCCCTGTCACTATCGTTTTGTCTTTTGAAGAAGACCCCGCCATTATCGTCGACGAGACGGAGATGAAGAGGGAGAGATGAAGACTCGGCGGGGGGAACTGATGAGGAAACCCTAGACTTGGAGAGCAAGAAAAGTTTTCTGAGAGAGAGAGAGAGAGAGAGGGAAATTAGGGTTTATGATGTACGGGCGGGATTCAAAGTTAAAAACAGCAGAGGCGAAAATGACAGGGAGGGGGAGAGGGCGTGAACAGTGTCTACTCTTTGTTTTTCAGAGAGGAAAAACCGTTGGAATGCTGAGTTGTCTGGGGGGACCACCGAATCAAAGACGGAAAAGATCAAGGGTTTTATGTTTGAACGGTTGAGATTGTGGCACATGTGATTTATTTTGGAGTCTCACACGTGTGTTGGGCACTCTTCCCGCCTTGGACGTGGAATAAGGGGGCGGGAATAGGAAAAGAATGTTACGCTGGAATTAAAAAAACACCTATAGGCCTGTATTAATTTAGGGCAGGTCTACGCCCACCAACCTAGATGCCGTCCCCACCGACCAGAAAAAATTAACAAAAATAATTTTTTGATTTTGTAATCCACTATCCCCACCTCCCTTCCCCACAAACCGAAATATTTAGGAAGGCCATCCCCACCACCTGAAATCACTGAGGTGAGGATAATCGATGTATGTATTCTGGAAGTTGTTCGACAACCCTGAAGTCGAATAAATGTATTGGCGGACGACAAAAGGTCAGTCGACCTGGGGGGTCATGGACGACGGGAGGCTCATCGAACAAACTATTAGACAGCATGTGTTATGGATAGAGTTCGACAGTCCTACTGTCGAACATATGTACTGGAGGACGACAACAAGCTAGTCGACGTGAGGGATTTATGGCGACGGAAGGCCCGTCGAACGTTTACAGTGCAGTGATCTATGACTTTAACTATGAACATTCAAAGACACGATCGGCACGGATGATTTTAGAACAAGTATCAATTCATGTTTTTTTTTTTTTATTGAAGTGGAGACTAAATCCCAAGACTAACAAAGTGTAAATGATCTAAAACATTTTGAATGTTCATGTTTAACTGAATGAATGAATTAATAAGCATAATTAGTATAAATGGTTTAAAACATTTTGAATGTTCATAGTTAAAGTCATAAATCACTACACTGTAAATGTTCGACGGGTCTTCCGTCACCATAAATCCCTCAAGTCGACTGACCTGTTGTCGTCCTACAGTACATATATTCGACAGTAGGTCTGTCGAACCCGATCCATAACATAGGCTGCCTAATGGTTTGTTCGACGGGTCTCCCGTCGCCCATGACCCCCCAGGTCGACTGACCTTTTGTCGCTCGTCAGTACATCTATTCGACTTCAGGGTTGTCGAACAACTTCCAGAACACATACATCGATTATCCTCACCTCAGTGATTTCAGGTGGTGGGGATGACCTTTCTAAATGTTTCGGTTGGTGGGGAGGGGAGGTGGGGATAGTGGATTACAAAACTAAACAAATTAATTTTGCTAATTTTTTCTGGTTGGGGGGGACAGCAAGCAGGTCGGTGTGGATAGAGCTGCCCTTAATTTATTTGGGATAAACTAAGAATAATTTGTGATAATAGTTCAGTAGAATTAAAAAATTGTAACGAGGGTTTCTTTTTTAAAAAAAAAAGGTAAATGGATGCCACCGTAATATTCATTGATCAAAGTGAAAAAAATTTCACATCAGTATTTATGATGAGAATCCATTGATAGAATTTTTATTAATACATTTTTATGGACACGTGTCATCTATCCAAACATGTATATATGGTTGATAAAATGAACTCGAATTATATTTTTTACATTTTTTAAAAGCAAGTTTTTTGTATTAAAAACTATAAAAAAAACTTTTTAATTAATATTGTTATTGTTTATTGTTCTTTTCGCTTTTTTAAGTGCATTTAAATGCATTTTCAATTGTTACCTTAATAATTCATGATAATAGTTCTGTTAGAATAAAAAAATTTAATCAAACTAAAATTATCTTTGATTTAGATCATTTTGTATCAGTTTGGGCTCTGATATTTGATGAATTATTTTAACTTGTAATATCTTAAGTGTCCGTTTGGGTAGAGACATAAACTGGTTGTAATACTCTCGGTGCTATCAAGGGGACCACCGAATCAAAGGCAAAAACATCACCCTATCAATGGGTTTTATTGTTGAATGGTTGAGATCGACGGATGGCTGTGACACGTGTGATTTATTTGGGAGTCTCACACGTGTGTTAATCCGCTTCCCGCCTTAAATGTGGAATAAGGGGGCGGAATAGGAAAAGAATATTATGCTGGAATAAAAAAATTGTACAGGCCTAAATTTTTTTTTTGGATAAACTAAGAATAATTTGCGATAAGAGTTCTGTAGAATTAAAAAATTGTAATTATGGTTTTTTTTATTTTTTAAAATCAGTATATAATGATAAGAATCCCTTTTAAAAAATTCATTAATTAAAAATCATTAATAGAATTTTCATTAATACATTTTGATGGACATGTGTCATCTATCTAGATATGTATCGAAGATAATCCCATTAGTATGTGCTTATATGAAAATTTTTCATTAAAATGATATTACATGCCTAAATGAGAGGTGAGAGGATACAAAATGAATAAAAAAACGAAATTGTAATAAGCTGAAAAAAACTGGTGAAAGGAGACGGGAGTGTTTCAGGGTTGAAGGAGATACGAGTGTTTCGGAAGGTTAAAGGAGACACGAGTATATGTAATCGTGATTAAACTTTAAAGTATAGTGTGATTTGTCCAGTTATTAAAGTGCAATGTGACTTGTCCAGTGATTAAAGTACAGTGTGGCTTGTCGCTGGACTGACAGAGAGATTGAATTTGGGATGTGATAGAGATAGTACTGATAAATATTTATTATATATAAAAGGAAGTAATGTCAACAGCTACCCTACTCTTTAATCATTTGCTATAAAAATGATAAATTTTCATAAATAAAAATAAATATTTTTACTAAGATATATTGGAGTGTTACACATAGTTATAAAAATTATAGAATGTTTATAAGTAAAAATAAATATTTTACAAATTCATATAAGAGTTGATACACACTAAAGTCGTCATAGATGGGGTATCTACCACAAACCTCTCCCCGCTCAAACTGTGATCTGGTCGGTCCCTCTAGACAGCCAAACAAACCAACAATGCCCCACAAATTGAAGGTGTTACATATTGGAAAAATATAATTTTAAATAAAGTAACTTAAATAAATTTGATTAAGAAAAACTCATTTTCTGTATTTTTTTATAAAGCATATTTTTTGTATTAAAAATTATAATAATTTTTAAAAAATTATGCTTGCGTTTTTCAGTTTTTTTAAAATAAAATCATACTAGCATTTTCAAAATCTATCTAATACTATCTTAACTATTTATCTCGTAATACTCTGAAGAATGTTCCGGCCCAAAAAATATATCTTTAAACAGTACATCTTTTCAATTGGAACGGAATAAAAATCATATATTAAAATGATGGATCATGAAAAAGTCACACGAATTTGAATGTCATGTTTGAAAAGGTGAGTTTATTTATGATTTTTTTTATTGGTTTCAAAATCATTATGCCTTTTCTCCATTTCCATTCCGACGCTGGAAAAACTCGTTTGGGTTAAAAAAAAAATGTAGTATTGTGTGGAATATAAATTAATAAATCTAAAAATATATTTGTTTGCTATGAGTATAAGTAATTAAGTACGTTAGAATATGCAAGAAAATTTGGTATTGATATTCCATATTCCTTTTTCAATTGTATTATTTCACTCTTTATATTTTAATGATATAAGAGATCACGTATAGATTACATTTTTTTTTGAAAAGGTAGACGAATGTCACCACGATTAATTATAATGTCGAAGTTACATCGTCTGAATAGGTTGAGAGGGGAAAGAGAATAAACCAAAACCAAGCAATACATATTTAAGGCGAGCAAACCCTGTTAGGGGTAGTCGAGGCTACTACCCTTTCAACACAGGACGCCGGCCGGTCCCTTCATTACGTCCTCACATATAGACTGTCATTTCTCACTCTTACACACTTTGCGCCCGCTAGGTGCATGCCCTAGCTAGCCATGAAACCCATCCATGCATTCCATAGGTTTTCTAGGTAGAATGTCGCTCGATTGAAGACGATGTCATTCCTAGCGCGCCATATAGCCCACGAAGCTGCAGGTACCACCATCCTCAAGACCTTGGTGTGCACCGATTTATCGCCCGAAATGTGAGGGCCCGTCCCGCCTCCCACATCTCCTCCGTGTTGTGGAAGCCGCATCCCAGTTGCGTCACCGACCCAATCATCGCCCAAAATGGCCCCAGCGTCGTGCGATTGCATATGAGGCGGTCCACCGTTTCCACCTCTCGTCTACAGAGGACACATAGGACCGGATCTTCGGGCTGCCATTTCGCCATGTACGCTTTCGTAAGGATGCGCTTTTGAAACACAAACCACATGAAGGTTTTCACGTATAGATTGCATGTAAACACATTTTATAAATTAATAGGACATACATGTCAAATTAATTTTTATATTTTATAAATCAAGGGAATCCACTTATCAAATCATTTTTCACATTTTATAAATCATCTACATCTTGTTCAAATTTTATCTATAATTTATCAATAATCAACAAAAGATAAAACATTCACAATCAAATAAAAAATACTTTATTCCAGCGATATAGTTATTATTTTTTAATAATTAACTATCTTATAATAGCTTATCAGTAACCAAATGGGGACTGAGCTTTTTAATAAAAGGAATGAATAGTTGTATCACCGAAATTTCCACGATGCCAATGAAATGACAGTTTGCTGGGTACTTTTATAATATTCACCCTAGTTAACACATATTCAAACCATTTTGCAACCTGGTTTGCAGTCGTCACATCACTATCAATATATACGAAATCACCTAGCGCAGTGGAGGTTAGTCTGTCAATCCAGGGGCTGATATTTTGCTTCAATAAGTTCAGCTTCACAAAACTTTAGCCCCCATTTGGATAGCGAAATTGAGTTATTCTGGATAGATAACTATACCAATATAGATAATAAATCTACAAGAATAAGAGATTTTCTGTTTGGTTGTGTTTTTTTTTATTCTCATTGGAAAACGTAAAATAAAAGTTGAGTTGTTTGTTTGATAAATAATAAAATATACATAAAGTGTAAAAAAATTGATTTGACATGTGGGTCCATTGATGTATAAGAGGTGTTGATAGGTGATTTGATGTGATGAGGTGTAAAAAGTTGATTTGACATGTGGGCCATGAGAATAGATAAAGTGAGTATAGCTTATCCTAGGGGTTGCTTAGAATTGTTATACTCTCTTATACTCGTTTAAACTGGATTAGTAATACCAAGTTATACCCTGCAAACAAACAACTATTTTTTCTATCCATTCTTATACCACCTTTATACCACCTTATTCTCGCTTATTCCGTTACACAAACGGGGGTAGAAGTATCACAGGCAGATATTTAAAATTAATTTTCCCATGCCCACTGAATTTGGGTAAAAGATTGGTTGTTATAATCAAATATTTGCCACCAATGTATGGCAAGCTAATTTATCTTGCTCATGGTGGTATGAGCTATGTATGCCATTCTTCATGAACTGTAGCTCACGAGCTCACTAGCTCTTATAAGGGTAACAAGTACCGGAATTCGGATTCATAAGGTTGAACTTCCACCATTTTTGTGGCTGGCAGTTTGGTCTCCCCATGTAGGAAATGCGTCATCGTTTTCTTGAGCGATCCCGTTCTTGGCAACTGGCTGTAGATCCACTCGATCAGCGATTCAATGTCATCAGCAAAATCTTTCATGTACCAATGCAAAAGCCTGGGGACCATGATTTTCTTTTTGCTTGTGATTCCAACAGACGCTTCGAGATACTCTATTTTCGCTCTTTCCAATTCGTTCACTATGTTTTCTGCAGTATATACCCTCAACTGCATGCATCAAACATCACCCACATTATCATTCACATATAATATAAGTTTTGATTACTGAATTTTATGGATTCACTTACTGCAGGGGAAGACCAACTGCCTCGACAAAGCGCAAAAGTTACGTTTGGTTCGGGGTATCCAAGGCCATAGACACGACGTAGAAGTGCCTCTTTTTCATCCATGAAATCCTTCAAGTAGACATTAATCTGTTAGTGAAATAAGTTTTTTTGGTGTTGTAACATATGTTGATGTTGATATAGATTACTCACATGTTGTGGGTCAGATGGATGTCTGAGAATGAAATGTTCAATGGCTAACGCGTTCAGTACGATACCACCAACATCTAGGACTGCCTGAATCACAATAATGCATCCGTTATCAATGTCACATGTTGTAATTAAAAGGCAAATTCAAATAAGTTAGTCATCAAACTGAAGTGGGTATGTAGAAACTGGACATTGAGATCTATATTTTCTACTTCACTATCTTATTAAACCATGGGAAAAAAATTCAAATATAAGTAGAATAGTGTGATGACTTTAACAACCTTTTAAAATGTCGCCATCATATCCTCCAATTTAGAATATCGAACAACACTTCTATGTGATTGTATCTGTGTGTATGGCAACTAGAACAAATAGTACTGGATTTTTAACCATAGAAGAGAATTCAATATGACACAACTCACATGTATGCCATTGATTCTCATCTAAGGTGCATTAGTTTTCTTAATATTTTATATTAATTTCTCATACCCAACTGGAACTCAAAAATACAGTTGTTAAAGACGTCATATTACCTTGTCCATCAAAGAAAGCAATTTGTCTGGTGTCAGAGGCAGCCCATGAAGGAGAAATGCCTGAAACAACAAAAATGAAAAGCATTTATTGTAAGAACCTGTCCTTTTTCTTTCTTTCCTTCCTTGCCTTGCATTGCAAACTTCAGTCACTTACATGCATTATGCAGGCATTATAGATATTGATCCAGAATGCCAACTTCTGCTTGTATGTCAGTAAACTTAGGTCCAAATTGCATAGCTTATGCATCAAGACCCTGAAACAGAACATTTATATATACTTTCAGAACCTAGAGTTCATAACATTGGGAATCAAAGTTTTCAATATGATAGGAAAGTCTCTTTTTTTATTTGCTATTAAATTCTGAAGACCTTTCAATCTGATGAACCATAGTACCATGGCAAATATTATAAATCATGATTGAATCTTTCACCAAAAAGTCCTCGCCGACCAAACCATTATTATTTTTGTAGATAAGTGTTTTTTTTTAATTTTATGATTAAATCTATTCCAATCAGGAGTAGACTCGAACCTAAGAACCTTTGGTGAAGAGGGGTATCTCTACCAACTTGCCAAGAAGTGATTTGGTATTGGACACCATTTCATTACTAGAATTCCTTGCTAAAGGCTTGAAATATTCCTTTTCATGCCATGTATAAATTGCTTTACTTTTTCTAGTTTTGGACCAGTGAAGTTGTGATGGTGTTTCATCTTAACGATCAATGCTGAATGCCTGAATCTGAATTTTGTTACTATGCTTTAAAGAAGCTGAGAAAATCCATTATGAATGTGTGCAAAATCATGTTCAACTTTTCTATTTAAGTTGTTACAGTCTTCATAAAAAGAAGAAAAAAGAGCCTGGTACAACATACCTTAGCCTTCTAATAGCTGCAAAACATTGTGAGACGCGGTCCATGTCCATTGAGCTTCTCGTTAAATGAACAAAGTTTTTATATGGACCAATGTCTCTGACTGTGCCGTCAATGTCAGGCAATGTGCCATAAGGATCAAGGATCAATACAGTATCATCTGAGAAGTACATGGAGTTCTTACAGTTGGAGGAGGCCTTGGACATGAATCCTTTAGAGCTCATGCAGGACAGACTGAGCTTGGGAACATAATCTGATCGAGTCAGCGTCTTGTTCAACTTGTGATAGATTCCAATCAAGCACCTCACAAGCTCTTGGGAGATTTTGTTGGACTCTCGGCATTTATTTCTTCTTCTGAACAGCTTCGGTCTTGGTTTTTCATGCAGCTTCTCAATCTCTCAGCCTCCTCATCTGTTTCATTAACAAATTTATATCGGGATGAATGGAAGTTATGATATCTAATGAATACTTTCATGCTTGAACAACTGACTCAGTTGTATATACCACTCATCCTTGTAGAAGACATGCTTCTGATTTCTGCAACTGAGCCTAGTGCAGTTTTGTTTCTTGTGTCAGCATCTGACTTGTTAGCTCTGTGCATGGTATTGGTGAAAATTTTTCCATGTCTGTGACTTTATGGCCTCCAAATCCACAGAGAAAACTCGTATGTTGTCGATGTCGCCACTTGTCCTGTTTTTGTTCCTCTCTCCATTCTTCTGTCAGTCTCTTGTCTTGGTACAAACACAACTTCAGCTCTTCAACTTTCCTCTCTAAGTAAGCAATCTCTTCCTCCACCATTGCTATTTCGGCAAGGAGCACCTGGACCTGCACGAACATGTTTTAATAAAAGGAAGCTCAACTTTACCATATGTGACAACCAAATTTTTATTATGAGACTAACCTGGATAGGAAGAAATGAAGAGAGGCATGGGCGACAGACACTCGGTCCATGCAGTGCACATTGCAGGATCCGGTTCACATTCTGTTCCTGATCAAGAACTTCCTCCAATTCAGCCACCTATATATTGACATGCACATAAAACTAAATGTGTTATTTTGTTTTGTTTGAGAAAAATAAGGTGGAGTATCAATGATTGAGCTCTCTCACCTCGGCTTCCAAGTCGAGTCGCTTCTGGTGCTCGTCTTCCCTCTGCATCAGGAACTCTTCGAATTTCATCTCGGAAGGAAACAACGGTACTTGAATTATTATATGTTCTGGGGGAGCAATAATGGGAGGTGCCTTCAAGACACTGGAGGTGGTCTCATCAAAACTATGAGAGGTGAGTTCCTTTAAAGCTCTCTGGGTGCTCAGAATTTAATGTCCATTGGAAGAGGTGAGGATCATAAAAAGAAACAAAGAGAAATATTTACTAGCTGATGTTCTTTCACTGCAAGTTCTCTGAATCTGTTATCATTCACATGAGTTCAACTGCATTTATGCTGGGGACAGACTGATGTGCATGAAACACATGAATCTTTTTATATCCCAACGGCTAGCCTCCCGGGTGGTGGTTGTTAGTTATGGAGGTGAATCTCAGGTGGGCTGGGATAGACAGACCATTTTTTTTCTTGGTCACTGATACAGTTTGACGTTTTTGCAATCTCCCTATATAATATATAAATTCATTTAACGCAGTATATACTATGTCAATCTATTGCGAAAAACTGTAAAATTTATGCATTCATTCATACAAGTATTTACTTCATTTTTTTTTTAAAGAATGTATTTCATTAGTCTTAAATATATATGTTTCAGAGAAAAAAATCAAAATGGTTCTTACATGGGTAGAGAGACAGCTAAGTGAGCATGGTAAGTCATCACCACAGAATCACATAAATACCAAAAAAATGTGTACACATGAACCTTTAGACCATCAGTTCAATCGAAACAAACTCAAATTATCAAATACAACTTAACCATACAGATTTGGGGGGGGGGGGGGGGGGGGGGGAGAGGAGAAAGAGACTGAAGGTTCAATCTAGCTGCTGCTATCACTAATATCACAAACAAGTGTTGGATGGTCTGTTGCACGCAACATATAATCTGAACTCCGACTGAAGAATTTCAGCAGAGCTGTGACTCCACCCTCCAAATGACTCTCCCCGCGCAGTATCCTCCTGGTAATCCAAAGAGAAACAAATCAAAATCTGCGGCAAAACATGCCGTAAACACAACAAACAAAACATAGTTCATGGCATGAAATCAACCAACTACCTTAGCTGTGAAAGTGAAACCGACACGGATCTCTCCAAAGTAAGTCCGGTCGGCCAGCACAACGCTGTGCTTCTGTGGTGGCAGCATCATCTTCCCCTTCTCCGCCCCCAATGCGATGACATCTGTTACATTGATTCTGCATTTAAACAACTACTCAGTCCCATTTTCAAGTTAATCATACATGGATTTGGTTTGTTAGCTGATCATACATGGATTCTCCAAGGAAATCATCGGCGGTGAATGTGTCCTTGTCCATGATTCGTAAGGTGATCTTGTGCTGGGTGTCTGCCCCTGGGTACTGGGCGCGGAATGTGAAGGTCTCGTTCCATGATGGGTTGCTACCTTGCTCTGCCAACCATCAATTTTAGAGGTCAGTCATGTTTATATGGTTGTTTGGTTTCCTTACAATGTTGAGTTCTGATGATGCTTGATCATTTGAATGATGGGAATGCTGTTTAAGGAAAAATATGTAACCCAATTTATCCCACTTTTAGCATCCGTGATGTATACCTTTAATCCTTTATATAAAAAACATATGAATAATAAAATAATAAATGTACCTTCATGAGGCTCAAAATAGGACTGAGTGTAACAAAGCTCCCCAGGAAAACATGAGATACAGAAAGGGAGTATCTTTTTTTCCCCCATGCTATCATTAACAATTTCATGATTCTGATAGATTAATAACATCCCTTTATAGTTAAGAAGATTTTCCCTCATATTTTATTCAGGTAGCAGAGTAGTGTAAAAATCACAACAAGGGAGTCATAGAACAATCCATATTATGGAAAAAGATATGACATTTTTGATATACCATACCATCCAAGGATAACAGAATAGAACAGATTTTCAAGTCCTCCAAGGGTGTGCTTGGGTGTGGAGAATTGGCTGAGATTAGAACCACAATTCTAAAGGATTTGAAAAAATTAAGAATCGCGCATCTATGTTTGGTGAAAATTGAAAAATAAAAGACCGTAGAAAGTCAGAATTCTAATTCCACCAAATACAACATGCAATACAGAATTCCATAAATCATTCCATTTCTATAACATGAGTGCAACATAAGAAATCTAATTGAATGAAAGATCAACGAAATCAAATTTATCCTCCAATCTCGATTATTCAATTATTCAAATATTTTGTGTATAAGTAATATATGTGGAAGCACATGAACCCAAACAAAAAAAAAAAATCAACACAAACCTCTGGCAACGCTGCTCTTGCGTTCTTGACCTCGGTATTGAATCACCACATATGGGTCTACCTTCCCTGCTAAATCCAAACACCCATTCATCAATTCTTCTCATTTTCACTTCAATGGTTCCATTTCTAAAAAGAAATCCCAAAAAAAGCCCAATCTTTTCCATCCTTGAAAGTTATTCATTGAAAACAAAAAGTGGGTCTTTTTTCTTTTCCATATAAAGATTTCATACAATCTAAAATAGTCCAATCAAAGAAAACATGAATGATATATAAAGAGGGGAAAAAAGAAGAAGAGAAACCAACCCAAGAAATCTGTGCTTTTGAGTCCCTTTGCATCGACCAACACAACCTCCAAAATCCCGTGTACCATCTCTCTTGATCTCTGAATCGATGTATCCGAAAATGTGATTGAATATCTCAAATGGGTTTCCTTTGATTACATCGAATATACATAAATAACACCGAAACACCAATGTTGGCTGAGGTCAACCTAAACAAAGTCCTCCATTTTAGTCTTCCACTTTGAACAAAGGAAACCATTTCAAACTGAGTTTCAAAAGTCCTTATTAACCCTCACTTTGACACATAAGACACGAGAACTGCATGTATTGTCCCTTAATTAGTGTGCGTAGTGGGGGTATTTTTGGGAGAGATATTTAAGACGACCCAGTCGTCTCGGTGTGCTTGATCTAGAAGGTTGGCTCTCCAAATTAAACACTGCCCTCTTTTTGGAGATCAGTCCAAATTTGGAGTTTTTTTTTTAGTTTTATTAAAAATGCTATATATATTTTTATTATATATAAATTTAATTCTTATTATTAAATTTTTTATTATTATAAATATTTCATCGAGACGTTTATTGGATGTGTTTCAAGTTTTAACATATGTTTGTCAAAATGTATTTTAATGATATCAAATTATATATATAATTCATTGACATACATAGCGGTGAATAAGCAATTCAATTATCATCTTGAAATTATTATCAGAGTTTATTATAGTTAATTAGGACTTTATAAATAACAAAACTTTTTTCCAACTATTTGAAAATTAACCATTACTTGTGACAGTGAACAATAGGGTTAGGGTTTTAATGCGATTTGATCGCGCCAACTCGGGCAAGCTAAGCTAATCAAATTTAACTTGATTGGAATCTAATATTAACTTCTGTCTTTATGAGAATTAATCTTAGATCAAGTCTAAATAATTCATCTTTTCGATAACCCAAAATTTCCAATAATATGTGTATTTATCAAAATGATCTTGATAATTAATTGTTCCACCCTCAACATTTATTATTTTAATGATAAAATTTGGACCTGCTCCAGTAAAATGTAGTACATTAGGTGTTCTTTAATTTAATTTTTTTTAACAGTTTTAATAGTTTAATAAAAAGAAAGATAAAATTTTCAGTTCTATTTGTTCTAAATTTAATTTAAGTGTCACATTATTTTTTTGTGAATAGATAGTGGAGCTATATATTATGTTTCTATGCAGGGTTTTTTAAGGAGTCAAATATTCAGAGATACCGAAAACATTACTTAAATGGGAAGATGACAATAAATCTTTTGTGTAGTCAATTGGAGTTTTTAAATCAAAATTAGATTCAAATTTTACTTGGATTTGGATGAAATAATAATGGTAATGAGTGATAGTAGTTGGACTGAACAAACTCTATTATCTTCCAATAGGAAAGATTTTATAGAATTTCTCAGCCTTCTTAAATTTGAATAGAAAAGACAATGTGAAGTATAATATATATTGCATTCGGTGAAGCTTGTAAGCTCTTAATTGTTTAGTAATGTGATATTAATGTAAGTTTTTTTAATTGGTCAATTTTATTTTATTTTATTTTTAATATAAGTTTTTTTTTTTGGTAGTAAAGGCTTCATGGGAGCGTATAAGTTCCTGAAACACACAACAACAGGCCATAGGAGGTCTCTTTGACAACACACTGGGCTACTGCCCAGGAAACCAAGCCCAACCAAGCTGATCAAACACGTGGGCCCATGGCCCATAAACCACTTTTTTTTCCTTGCTTAAAGTAAGATTGGATACTCCCACCTCTTTACAAGGAGGGGTGTCCCTTAACCACTCGAGCAAGTGCTTGTGGGACTATTTTTAATATAAGTTGGGAATACCACCAACTAGTTTTTTAGTCCAGAGGAGAAATTTTGTTCAAATGAAGCTTTGGGCCATCAATTAATAACATACAATTGGGACTTCAATACACTGCTAATTTTTCACATCATGAAACATACAAATTCACAAAAAAATCAATAAATAAATAGAACAACAAAAAGAGCAGTTGCTGCTAACATTAGGACCACAACTGACACCTGAAAGGCTGAAAAAGATAAAGGGAACAAGCTGGTCTTCAGTGAGAGCTATGACTCCACCCACCAAACTGATTCTTACCCCTGCCATCTATGCCTGAAACATATACCAATAACAAAACAAATCAAAATCACATATTACACATTCACATATATTTATTAGTTATATAGCTCTTAAAACATGTTTGGATGATTATGTTTTTACGGGAATCATGTTACATCCAAACATGTTTTTAGGCCCCACCTAGCCGGACTACTCTCAGTGTCAACCTTGACGCTATCTTAACAAATAAAATACAGTTAAACATGCATACACACATACGTATACACACACATATGTACATAGGAACAAATTCAATTACCTTGGCAGTGAAAGTGAAACCAACACGGATCTCTCCATGGTAAGTCCGGTCGGCCAACACCACATTGTACTTCTGTGGGGGCAGCACCATCTTCCCCTTTTCTGCCCCGAGTGCGACAATTTCTGTCACATTAATACTGCATCAATAAAAAAGTTAATAAGTCCATACTGACTATAATCAATATATAAAAATGAGGTTAAGATATGTTTGATTTTGTTAATTAATTATTCATACGTGGATTCTCCGACGAAGTCATCGGCGGTGAAGGTGTCCTTGTCCATGATCCTCAGAGTGATCTTGTGCTGTATGTCTGCTGAAGAATACTGGGCTCGGAATGTGAAGCTCTCATTCCATATTGGATTCCTCTCTTTCCCTGTCATTAAATCAATACAACAATATATTAGACATCTTTTTAGGGTGCATTTGGGATCACGATTTGATTATAAAAAATCATATACATGCATGGAATGGGGTCGCGGCATTGTCAGGGCAAGGGGAGTGTCATTTAATTAATACAATATAAATTAATGATCCCCTCCAGTGGTTTTGTAGTTTTATTTTATTGTACTCATTCCTTTCGTTCTCAATTCAGTCCTATAACACACTTTTACTAGTGAAAGCTAATGATGGTAGCAAGATTTATCTTTTCTTTAAAAATATCATATAATTTCTTCTTCTTTTTTCGTATTTTGAAAATCTATCTTGAATGTCATTTATAATTGAAAAATTAGACTAAAATTTTTCAATTAATCATTCAGACTTATTTGAGTAAAAGAATAGATGTGAAATATAAGTGAATAAGTTAAAAAAAAACATGTTTGTTTGCATGAAATAAGTGAGTCTAGATATGCAAGCATATATTAAGCTGATATATTGGTTTTTTATGACCTACATGATAGTATGCCATGTAGGTGAACATACAAACCCCCTTACGTGGTGTATGCATTAATGGTTGTGTTGCATGCACAACTGAATAATGGTGTACTACAACACACCATATTGGTTTGCCACAGAAGATCTGATTTTATCAGTTATTGTTTTAAGAAAAATTTTAATATATTTTGCTTAATTAGTCCATGAAGATCATGGAACTCTTCAAAAGTGGTTTGCAAAATGAGAATGAACTTTATTATCAGCTAATTTTTAAAAAAAAACCTTCTCAAAAGATTTTCTAAATAACTTGATGAGATCTCATATTGGATTTTCTTAAAAGAAAAAAAAAACAAATTAAAAACTTGCGAAACCTACCACCGTTTAAATAGTTTGGACTTGTTCAATTCATGCTATCACTATTCACTAACCCATGAAAACAATTTTGAAGGGCTATTGATATTGTTAAATAGTCTTTTATATATATATATATATATATATATATATATATAGGGAGCCGATTACGTGCGGTGTGCGGTCGGTGCGGTGCGCGATCACGGGCCGTCGATCACGGGTCCATCGCATCGGACGGTCGGGTGCGATTCACGTCGACCGTTGGATGCGATGGACCCGCGATCGGACGACCCACGTCGCGCACCGCACCGACCGCACACCGCACCTAATCGTCGGCATATATATATATATATATATATATATATATATATATATATATATATATATATATATATATATATATATATATATATCAGACCCCTGGATGACTTTACGATCGATATTGTTAAATAGTTATGTTTTACATGTTATTGACATTTTTTTATTTTGATTTCAAATATGCACACGTGAATTATCATATCTCATCATGGTGTCATCACACGAGGCAACTGGGCAAATGGATTATAATTTAATAATTTATACAATATGATATATAATTCAATTAAAAAACATGCATGCATGTAAGATGGCAGGTGCATGTATATTATCCTCATCTGTCACGTTAGTTAATTAATTCACGTTATTATTAAGTATTAACCACCATATATTTTTATATTCTTATTCGTAATATACATATATCCTCTAATTGTTAATTAATTATGTTCTATGACAAGAGTTAACGTGCACTCTAACATATATGTGTTATTATATTAATGATATTAAAGAAGCTCGGAGGATTCAACATTGATCTACTGGTCTCAAACATTATTATTATATTAGTAAGAAATAATAAAAGGGAGGCAGGCCGCCGGCTTAAATCCTAATATTTTCTAAAATTAAATATATATCATGATGAATTGCATAAAATTATTTATAGAAGAAGTGAAAAACTACATGTAACGTTTAATATTATACATACCTTGTTGAAAATATATATATGAGATTATACACACAGGGTTATTAACATGACCATGTGTAAACACCCAGTAAATATAGGACTTGTTAATTTACACCAAAATAAACTTCAAATTAGTTTGCAAAACTCATTATTCTTCAGCAATTTGAACATGAAATATCACGCAAGAATTAATGGAATTAAAATGACTCACAAGTCACAACCCCAGCTACTCAACATTTCACATGCATGAATCAATTAAAACAAGAGCAACAAAGAAAAGAAAGAAGAAGAGAGAAACTAACGGCTAGCAATGTTGCTCTTGTGCTCTTGACCTCTGTATTGAATCACCACATATGGCTCTATCTTCCCTGCTAAATCTAAAATCCATCCATCAATCCCCACTTCTTTTTTTCAGTTACAAATAATAAAAATCAAGTACTCAAAATGAAAAACCATTTTTTTCTTCATGAAATACCATTCAATATTTTTCTTTCTTTCTTTTGAAGAGAAAAGCAAACCCACCTAAGAAATCAGTGTTTCTGAGTCCCTTTGCATCGACCAACACCACCTCCAATATGCCATTCACCATCTCTTGCTCTCTGAAAATCTCTCTCTCTCTCTCTCTCTCTCTGTATAATGTTTTTGTATTATATGAATAATGGGTCCATTTGATTGCATGAAATGCAATCTATATATACACCCAAACCAAGCCAAGCAGGTGATCAGGTCAACATGTGAAGAGTCGTCGCAGATGCTAACAAGGACAGATTCAAACTTGATGTCGAAAGTCTTTAGTGCCCTCGACCTTTGACACAAAGGACACCAGACGAGCGTATTGTATCAGTAATGTGAGATAGAGTGTGGGGTATTTTGAGGAAATTAATATGTGGTCAATGAGATTCTCTTCTATGGAAGCCTTCAAAGATGGAAGATGCAACGTGACAAAATGTAGTTAATGATTCTTTAATTTTGTTGAATCTTTCACATGTCACAAATGTTTTGACTAATGGGGTTTTACTTGGTCTCGTCTAGTACTAGAAGTCTTTGGAGAAAAAAGAAAAAAAAAGAAAATCCAGGCAACCTCCTTAAATCTGACTCAATCCGTGACTTTTCTTAAAATCCATATAACCCTCTAAAAACACCCAGTGAATCAAAATAACCCCCTGCATAAAATTTTCGTTAGTAGATGATGAATATTTTGCACATATTTCTCTTGGTTAGCCATGAGTGAAAACATGATATACAAAAAAACTACTACAATGTATTAAAAATGTAAAAAATCATATGAAAATGATGATTTTACTCTCTGTGGATATATTATAAAATCATATCCAGATATGTAATATTATCATTTATAGAAGATTTTTTGTATTTTTAATACATTGTAAAGTCTTTTTAGTATACTGTGTTTTCTATCAGGGTTAACAAAATATAATATTCATAAAATATTCATTATCTGTAAACGTAAATTTTATACAGGGGGTTATTTGGATTTACTAGGTGTTTTTAGAGGGTTATATGGATTTTAAGAAACGTCAGGGAGTTATATGGATTTCAGTCAGTTTATTTAGGGGTTATATAGATTATTTCCAAAAAAAAAGTTGTGTTTATCGCTTGTTTCAGTTTGTTTTAAATTTGAGCAATGTTACACACATTTATTTTGACATCTCCTTTACCGTTAATCAGACACATTGACAATAATCACACGCATTGAATGTAATGAGATATATCTTATATTCAAAAATTTTATTATGTAAATATATATGAGTTTTTGTATAATTTATAAAAATATATAATTCATCGATTATTTATAAAAATATACAAATGTGTATTATTTTTAAAAATTAACTCGGATGTGAACTGTATTTAAGGTGAAATGAGCCTGAGTGAAATATTTTTGTTTAAATTTTGGTGAAGCTTCGGGAATTGAAAGGAGATTGAAAAGGTTTAGGTGGCCATTTCAAAAGGCTTTTTGTAACGTGTTCTTGAGAAATCTTCAATTTGTTTCTCTCTTGTCCCACGCAAGAAAATGAGTGATGGTGTTTTCTTTGTTAAGTACAACGTACTGTACGAGTAATCTAGAAATGATAAAACCAACAATTGGAATGTCACGTGGGAATATAAGACCATATGCTATAAAAATTTCTTGCTTTAATTAAATTTTACATAAAAAATCATGCATAATAAATGTCTGACTGTCAATGTGACCCATACAAAGGTTTATTATTTTTGGGGTGTTGATATACACTTTTTGAATTAATCATTGAAACAATATAAGAAATTGTCTGATACAACTTATATAAATATATTTTACTATATATATATTAGTATCCGCTTTTTAAAAATAAAACTTAAAAACAAATAATATACATGTAATATGTATTTTATTTTTCTTTAAGTGATGCATTTTATAAACAAAATATAATTTTTTTAAAAATTGACACAAATGACTTGGCAAATATTTGACTTCATGAGCATTAATTCCATCACGTTTTGATTCATTCATGGTGCCCTTTATTTTGGGATTAGTTGATGGCGGCGCCGTGCAATTATATCATCAAATATGGGATTTGTTTACGGCAGCGTCGTAGAATTATTAACTAATATTTCTAGTTTTTTTATTTGATTGTTTATTTATTAATATTTATTATTATTATTCTTTAGAAGGTGGGAAAGGGGGGCTCGGGAGTGGTTCCCCTTCCAATTGGGGGTGGAGAGTGGTCAAAGCCTCGAAGGGATAATAGATACAGGGCAAAAATTCAAATAACTTCTTGTAAATTATCTAATATAAATCATCATTGATTTTTTTTTCATTTTTAATATATTGTAGGAGTTTTTGGTATATTGTGTTTTCAGCTAGGATGAATCAAATATAATATTTCTCGTCTGTCAATAAAAATTTAATTTAATGGGTTGTATTAATTTACATAAATAATTTCATAGTGGTTATATGGATTTCAGGAAAATTCAGTGGGTTTTATATATTCCAGGCAGTTTATAGGGGGTCATATGGATTTTTCCCTAGATATAAATTGTGTATTATCAATTCTTAATAAAACCTAACTACTTTCCCTAAAAACAATTATAAATTACTTTTACCAATTAATGAAGAAAAAGTAACATAATAATATCTCAAGGAGACCTAAATTAAATGATTTTTTATATAAAAAAATAGGTTTAAAAAATGATAGACTTGCATTGCTTGTACAGAAGATGACCTCTAGATATGAAATTCTGTTGTGATAAAAAAAAACTCATATATATTGGATATACAGAAGATGATCTTTAAATATGAAATTCTGTTTAAATATCATCAGATAAAGATCAATCCAAGTGGTTGAGAAAGAGCGTAATGTTTGACAATAATATATAAAATATATAGTTTGATTAGTCTACCATCAAATAATAGAATGACATTATTGACATAAAAACAAAAAGACTTTCTTTAGTCCGGATTAGACCGGACCTAACATGTACACCAAATTATTAACATGGTTGACCACGTGTAATATCTCTTTCCAACAAACAATGAACTTCCATATTGGACAAAGATTTGTAGCCCCCTCCTGATATTGGTTTGAATCTTTCAATGTTCTGTTCAAGCAAATGTTTGGATGGTACCAACTATTTATTGGGGTTGACTAGGTGCCTACAACAACAATAATAATAAATATCATCATACAATTTTATTTGATAATTATTTAAATATAAAATGTGTATTCGGGATCATTCTTAATGGAGTATGTTTTTGAAAAATCAGGCTTCACGTAATCGGTTTCAAACTAGTACTCATCATTTACTTTTTTATTTCATATTTTTCTTTTATGTTTTAAAGCTAACATAACAATTTTATAAAATAAAATCGCTAGAGTAGCTTTCTTTTTAGTTGATTACTTTATTTGAGTGATTTGGTGGTAAGTGATTTAAAAGTGGCATGTTAACTCATTTTTAAGGGTATTATTAATTATTTTTTAAAATTTTAAACCAATGTTGGATAATATAATTATTACCTCAAGAGGCATTAAGAGTTAAGAGTACGGAGTACGTCCTGTTATTTCATATTTGAAGTGTTTCAAACTTGTTCCTAAGTTGATTTAGCGTATAAAAATCTCCACTATATGTTTAATGTTTGTGTTGAGGAAAATTGTAATATTAGAATGGGTGTTTGGGAATAGTTCCCTCTTGAAAGTTGAAATTTTTTTTCTTCCGATTATATATATCAGTTAAGTTGTAGAAGAATTTTTTTTGAAAGATAAAGAATGATCGCATATGTGTAAGCACGTATGCGCATACACATATACTCGCGTAGCGTCTTATTAGACGCATTCAACGTGTAGAAATAGCCTTTTGTAAATTCAGCCCCACAGGAGGTCTTGAGATCCCTCTAATATTAAAAAAAAATAACACGTAACAAACATTAAAAAAAAATTATCATGTAATGATGGAATTTCCACTACATGTCTTAAATAGATAATGTGTCTATTAAAAATGCATTAATATAATTTCATTAAAAAAATTAATTGACAATTTTTTTAAATTATGGGAATGTATGTAGTATGTACTGACATAAAATTTTCATACACTATTAGGTATCGTGTCTTTGTCTTTGATTGATTAAACACACACAATTATTGGAGAAGCATAAACGCGTTTTAAATTTTTTTTTGTATGTTAAATAAATTATTGAATTTTTTTTAAGTTAGTTCGTATAACTGTTTTTTATTTTTTTTAAAAAAAACAATGCTCTCCGGATTTGATATCTTTCTCTCTCTTATTTCGTTGGTTTACATAACTGTTGAAGTAATGCATAGTGCATGCAACTTGTGTACTTCACAATGAATCATTGATCCATAACGTCGCCTTTTATATAAACCTGCAAAAGCATGTCAGATGAGGAGTCGAGGATAAAAAGGCAGAAAAACGTGAAACTTTTTGAAAGATGGGACGCTTCAATAGTAGTGGGACTAATTATACGACATCATTTAATATTATATATATATAATATAATACTTATTCTATTCTCTAACATGAAATGGTCGGCAAAGTATGGGTTCCATTTGGCAGAGTGAATGGCTGTAACATAAAAACATTTTTACATTTTTCCAACTCTGCAGTCAGCACTTCTTGCACTGTTGGTTGGTTATTTTTTTAAGATTTATAAACTTTAATGTTTTTTAAACAAATATATTATAAGTTAACTATTACACAAGCCATGCGCGCACCTTCTTCCTTTAAAAACTAATTTTTTTTCTTCTCTAATGTATCAAAATTATAATGCTAATTAACTAAACCAACTGATAATTTAATTGTAGTAGTGATATAATTTTTGTACACCAATGACTCCACTAAAGAAATTATAGCCGCACACATGCTTTACCTCATGTACCACAGTGTGGTCATATTCATAGCATCATATGCACCAGTCTTTCAAGTACATGGTCATATATGACACAACAACATTCCAAAAAGATGTACATTAAAATTAGAACTAACCAACCCTAACTTACTTTAAACGTGTACCAACGAATCAAACCCAATACTGTTGTGTTAAAGACTTTTAGATCGAGAACCTTCGAGTGAGCTGATGAAAGTAGTGTCAAAAAAAAGAAGTTAGGGTTAACTTGTCCATGAGGCAAAACATCATACCGTAGTTCTCATGTCTTAATTTTAAAAAATAACGTAAAAATATTTTCATAAAGATTAGGTAATTATATTCTAACTAATTATATATCTTCATACTCTAGTTATAGAAAAAGTAAAACTTACATATTTAATTAAAAAAATAAATCTCATTGTACATACATCCATGCATACATATATATGATTGTACATGGTAAATGTGCTACCTGTAACAGTGGTTAACAAAAATGTGTCCAATACATGTCACAAAACTATTAATGATAAAAAAAATATAATTTTCATAAAAATATCAATTAGTATTGACAGCTTGTTTATTCACCTGAATATCTCACACTGAGTATCCGAACCCAAATCCAACCCCTCTATAAAACCCCCCACTAGCCCATCCTTCCATGAAACCTACCTCTCTCTCTCTCTCTCTCTCTCTCTCTCTCTAATAAGAGACAAACAAACAAACGAAGACAATATTGAAATGTCCGGGGTGTGGGTGTTCAAGCACGGGGTGGCGAGGCTGATATCACGGCCGACCAGGGAGGAGCTGGAGAGGTCTGAGGCGGAGCTGGAGGCGTTGAAGGGGCAGCCCAAGAGGGTGCTCGTGCACGTACCGAGCGAGCAGACCATCACGTGCTACGAGGACCTGGAGAGGAGGCTCGTCGAGCTGGGCTGGGAGAGGTACAACAACCACAACGACCTGATACAGTTCCACAGGTCCTCCTCCTCCGTCCACCTGATATCCCTCCCAAAGAACTTCTCCGACTTCAAGTCCACCCACATGTACGACATCGTCGTCAAGAACCGCCACTCCTTCCGCGTCGTCGTCAAGCAGTAGTTCTGTAGTCTGCATGCATGCATGGCTCGTCGTCGACTTCTTCTGTTTTTTTTTTAAAACTAATTAGGTGGTTGTGGTGGTGGTGTCTGTTTTTCTGGTTAATGCATATCACTGGTTTAGAATGAGATTTTTTTTTTCATGCACAATTGTGAGTGTGGTTTTCTACGAGACAAGAAATGTTCCTTCAGGTGCAGTGGCGGAGCCACTTGAGGCCCGGGGGGGCATGTGCCCCCCTGAAATTTTATTTTTTATTTTTTTTTAACTTTCATTAACCATAACTCATACAACAACCACAACCAAAACCAATCACAAAGGGCAACAGATCCACCCACCATGCAAAATCCGGGAATAAAAAAAATACTCATGAGGCCATGACTAATCCATTTATACAAACCCTGGATTGTTTTTTTATTTAATTCTAAACCCTTTTAATTTTTAGATGATAGATTGATTTTAATTAAGGATAGGTCATGTGCTTTATCTACATATGAAATTTTCTAAACAGTAACAATCCAACACTTAAAAAAAACTCACTCATAGAGGCAGGGACCTCATTCCTAGCGTCCCCACTCAGGCACCCATCTTAAAAAAAATAGATTATTTAATCACTTTTTATTTTATTTTTGTATTTCGATTGTTCCTAATATCAATCCATATCTCTAAAAACATTCATAATTTTTACTTTTTATTTTATTAAACCGTCCCATAATATGGAATCTACAATCGGTAATCATTTCCTCTCTTTCATCAGCACTTCGAATGTATATAATTTTTCTCTTTTACCATATTGTTATTATTATTATTTTATTTAAAGTTCAAAATATTTATGTAAATATCTAAAATAATCAAATCATTCAACATTTTTAGAATATGAAACATTGTCGAGGTTAAATTTAAATTTATGTATTGTTTATTAGATTTATATTTTGAATTTTTTTGTGAATCATTGATATGAACATATTGTTTTAAAATATGATAATTATCTTTTAGAATTATTCGGTGATATGTTTTATGTAGATATCTTTATTTTATTTTATACATATTTATTTTTTAATTTATGCTATTGAAATAAAAAAAACATAATGACTTTAAAAAATATTTACATAAGTTGTATTAGACCCCTTTATAAAAATCCTGACTTCACCATTTTTCATGTATAAGGATCCGTTTGGTTGCGCGTTTGGGGGCGATTTCGCTTTTTTAAAAAGCGGAAAATCCCAAAACGCGCAACCAAACGGGGCAGCTTTAAACGGAATCAAAAGCTGGATTCCTTTTAATTTTTCTCTCGAAATCCGTGTTTTTAAAATCTCAAAAACAACGATTTTTTGTCGAAATCGATTTTTTGAATTAAAAAGCAACTTTGTCTACCAAACATTAAACTTCTTCCAAATATTGATTTTTGAATTAATAAAAAGCATCACAAAAAAGTTAAGGTCTAAAAATTATCTTAAAAAATAATTTTATTCCAAAATCTACTTTTCGATCTATGTTTTCAAACGGAACCTAAGTCATGATATCAATTATTATTCTTTTAAAATAAAATTCAGTGGCGAGTTCATAGCATTGTTTTTTTTTTAAAAAAAAACCATTGCGTATGCTCCTACTGTTTTATTGACTTTTCTCAACCTTTCTTTTTCATGTGAAGGGTGTACTTGAAAACATTTTATATCCCACATGAATTATTTTTGCCATAAAAATAAAAAATAAAAAACAGCAAAAAAACTCTCTCTGTCCACAGAAAGGAAGACGTTTTTTTTTTTGCTGCACAGAACGATTTCATGTGAAAATGAAGAAGTGTCGAACTAACTGAAACTCTCTTTTTTGTTTTTTGGGGGCATGGTTTTCTGTGCAAATGTGTGGATTTTGAATGTGGGGTTGGCGTGACAAGACGTAACGTGTTGATGACGTGTCAATCCCCGTTTTATTGACAGCCCCCTCACTACGGACAACTTTTTCAGTAGACACGTTTCGATCGCCCAGTCGACGTCATTCAATTGTTATTAGCCCTGTCAACGGGTCGAGTCCGGTGGACCCGGACCCGACCCGTGGCAAGCCTTGATGGGTCTGGGTTCAATTTAGGATCCGGCGGGTCCGGGAAAATGAAGACCCGGACTCGAACCCATCAAGTTCGGGTCGGGTCTGGGTCCGGGTCCGACTCGACCCGGATGGTTGGTAAAAAAAGGAAGAGCTCATGTATTTGTTTGCTTTATTATTCTATTTGAAAATTTTTGTAATAAAACATTAGTATTAATGAGACTATGTTTGAACATAATCTTATACAATTCAAAAGAAGTACATGAATTATTAAACAATATCCAAAACAATAACCACTAACATAAAAAAACATATTAATTTAAACAATAAAGATAACTAATTATACAAACATTCAAAACAATTTTAACCTAAACAAAGTTCAAAACAATAAACACTAACATATTAACTAAAATAATAAACATAAATCATGCAACAAACTAATTAATTATACAAATTCAAAAACTAATAAGTTAATTGTCCAAAACAAACTGACGACAATACATTACTAAGTTTATTACATATTAAACAATCAAATTCTTGTAAGTTGCAATATCAACACAACGAAAAAAATGTTATGATTATGAACTTATGGATACAAACATATATTAAGTAAGAAATAAAATTATGTATCAACTAATACTAATACTTTTATAATATATGAGCATATATTAATAAAACAATCGAGTCTTGGGTCCAACGGGTCGGGGCGGGGTGGACCCGGACCCGACCCGTTTGTTTGTTCGAGTCCAACTCGAGTCGGGTCCAAATCGGGTCAGGTATATTACACGTGTAATCGGGTCCGGGTCGGGTCGGGTCCAAATCGGGTCAGGTATATTACGTGTGTAATCGGGTCCGGGTCTAGACCCGATCCGTTGACAGGCCTAATTGTTATCTGTTGTTCTGATTGATACCCCGTGCTTTATTTTTATCAGACGTTTCGATCCGTTGTTGATATGGAACTAACTTATTAACCCCCGTTGTTTACAAAAAAAAAAAAATTTATATTAAGTTTTTTTTTAATTAAACCCCCCCCCCCTCCTTTTTTTTTGAAATAGGTAAACTAAAGTTATCCCGATCTGTATTAATCGATCCGCTTTGAGTTGATAGAGTTACAGGAAAAGGAAAAACTAAAAACATAGTAGAGGAGAAGAGAAAGAACAACACGCGGGAACAGGCGTAATCGAGGGGAGATCGACTCCCTCCTCCTCCCTAAAGAACATGCTAATGCTGTTATGGACAGACCGTGCTGATTGAGTTCCCCCCTCCTCGCTCCATCTAGTAGCATGCCACAATCTTGTACAAGCCCCGAGAAAGTCTCCCAAAGATTCTTGAGATAAAAGCGTTGTTCACGAAAGGTGATTGTGTTTCTGATCGTCCACATGGCCCACAATCCTGCCGGGGGCGAGACAACCCTTCACTTCTGCTGCAATCGACTTGTCTTTCGACCCTGTGAGGTTGTATGCTGCCTTCCCTAGCTGCTAGATTGACTGGACTTGCAACCTGATAGCTGTGACTCATTCTAGCTTGTTTGAAAGCTCTTTCGCAACGACACATGTGCAGAATAGATGCTCAAAAGTTTTCTCATGATTGGTACAAAATGAACAAACCGTGGAAGCAGTCGGTGCCCACTTTGACCTGTAGCATTTTGTAAGCACCCTGTTTTGGTACGCCAGCCAAAGAAATACCTTAATCTTGAGTGGTAGCTTTGGTCTCCATATGTTCCCTCACTTTGTTGACAATTGCTCGTTGTATACTGAGTTGCGCATGCTCCATTCATAACCCCGTCTAGCCGTGTAGCCTCTTGAGTGATCGAACTACCACGCTACCTGATCCTTCACGGTATTGTTGACCCACGAATCTTTTGCAAGTGCAAGTGGGTTATTTTTGGGGTTGATTGGGATTTTCAGTGTTTGCATTTTTCAATTAGCATACATTAATTAATCCATCTAAGGGTTGTCTCACATAACATAAGGTGGGGATTTCATCACCCTTCCTTGGCCCACAAATCATCATCTTGAATATTTGTTAAACCCATGAGCCTAATTAAATTAAAATGAATTAGACTTGGCCCTAGGTTTTCGAGCTCAATAGAACAAGAGAGCCAAGAGATACTCCAGTGAGCCATTAACCATTTAATGATATCTAGGAAAGTGGTTTCATAAGGTTTCTACCTTAAAGGATGTGGTTACTTAATTGAGGAACACGTGAAAGCGTGGAAGACCCCCCCACTAATCCTTTACACTTTCCTGGTTGGTGAGTGGTTGATCGTTAACTGACTAGCTTGAGGCATATCTTGGAACAGTTAGGAGATGTCCATTAAGGGAGGAACATCCTCAACAACTAGATCTTTTAAAAATCATCATCCCTCACTTAACAAGATAATTCCTAATCTATTGGTTGTGAATGTATATTCTTGCTTTGAGATATTTTGATTTATGAGCATTTGGTCTAGGGATTCTAAAAACCGATTGATCGTACTGATTCAACCATCACCATGGATAACATAGTAGATGTTATTCCAAAGACCTTGAAGGATTACATGTATCCATCTAGAACTACGCAACCCTCATGCATTGTGTTACCAACAACCAATGCTAACAACTTTGAGATCAAGCCTGAGATGATTAATATGCTCCCAAAATTTGATGGATTTAAAGATCCATATCTTTTTATTATGGAATTCGATTAATTAGATATTTTTTAAGAGATATCAAATTCAAATAAAAGTAGATAGATTTATTAATTTTTTAATTCATACCCAAATTGAACAAAAATGCTATTGATTTAAATTTAAAAAATTGAGTTGAATTGGTTAAGATTCAATTTGAATGACAAAGTTGCACCCCTAATACATATAGACATATAGTCCATGCCGTCTCATTTGTAGCCCAGGTTAGTCTAATATATAATTTCTTTTTAAAAAAATGCATTCAATTATATTTCATTAGGCATCAGGTGGCAAGTGTATATACTTAATCAGGGTTAAAAAGGAATATCAACACGTGGTGATACACTCAATAAGTTATATTATTCTACCAATTATTCTATATATGTGTTTTCAGAGAGTTATATAAATTTTAAGAAAAGTCAGAAAGTTATATGGATTTCAAACACTTTACACCAAACTATGTTTTTTTTTCAAACCATACGGTTTCGGACCATCCAAGCTTGTGGAGAAAGTGAATTATCTTTTTAGGAATCTAACAATCATTCTTTCTAAAAATTTCAAGCTATTTAAAGCCTCTTTGAAAACAGGTTTAGGATGTTTTTGAATTTGTGGAAAATAAATTTCCTGAACCCATGTCCATGCAAGAAAAAAAATTACAATTAAATGAAAAACTACACAATTTTTTTGTAAAGAAACCGTCAAAAAATAATATTTTTCATAACATGTGAAAACGAACTCTAAATTCAAATGGGGATAAATTGAAAAAACTGTTAAGCATAGTCATTTCCAAACACTTCTTTTTTGAAGGAAAAAAACCAGACACGTGCCATCTTTTTATTTAAATAAAAAGACACGAAAAAGGAGATACATCTCCCATCTTATCAAGAGGATTGTTTTCTTTCTGAAGTTCTCTTTGGTTGGTTAGTTTTCAGTTATATGTGAATTAAATAAAAGGTTCATAACATCTTGTTAAGAACTGTAGACAATCTATCATCAAATTGTTATAATGAACCATTTCCAGGACCGCTACCAACCTAATAAACCTTCTCAAAAAATCCACGTATATGCCATAAGAGTATGAATCATAAAAAACAGGAGCAAAAAAAAAAAAGGAATATGAAGTCAATGCATATTTGTTTATGAACTTTATATAAGCTTTGAACATTCCAATGTGTTTGAATGAGACATGTCATTGTCACCTTCAAACAAGGCAATGCGATTTGATGCGAAGCAAGCAGCCCAACTTCATATCCGGCCCAATCGATTTGATGCGAAGCAAGCAAGCATGGGCAACAGTGTTATCTTGTGTACCATGAACTCCACTAAACATATGTAAAATTCACCTATACAACAATTATTAATGAGTTACTCTAAAAGACATATCAGACACAATCACAACAGAAGTGAAATGGCACGCGCATGACAAATATAAGTGAAAACCATTTTAAGTTGAATATTATAGATGACTCAACCTTTCAATAAAGATTACTTTTATTATATACTCTATATTCTACTCCTCGTCATTGTCAGTGTCACTGGAACGACAAAAATTTTCAGAACACTGTAGCACCAGAAATGAAATGGCATGCGCATGACAAATATAAGCAAAAACCATTTTAAGTTAAATGTTATAGATGACTCAGCCTTTCAATAAAGATTATCTTTTATTCTATCAGTTGTATTCTATTCCTCGTCATTGTTAGTGGAACAGGGATTGAAAATTTTCCAGAACACTGTATCACAGATGCAGACGAGTGCAGCACCGATGACTACTGCAACAGTCCAGTTCAAAACCCCTCTGGTTTGCTGCTGAGACTAAAATATATATCTCTCAGCCTTCTCTCTCCAAATAGTACTAGGGGATGAATGGACCCCTTGGTGGCATTGACACGACAGGACCCCCCTTCCCCTTGGTGGGATGAATGTATCCTTCACCTTGCCAAGGACATACCATATATCTTTCAATGATACTTCATTATTGATCACCAAGCCCTCCCGTGGAGCCCTATTCGCAACAATTACAGGCAATAAGGATAAAATGGGTCCGGACGTAACATTATTCAAGAGGGATTGAGGAGGAGTAGAGAAGATGGAGATGAAAGTGGTGGCTTGTCAATGGAAGTGGCTGCTGTGTTAGGTGAAATGGAAAAAAGGTGATTTAAAGGTTTTATACAAGTGGTGAGCTTGTCAATGGGGGTGGCTGCTATGTCGGGTGGAATGGGGAGAGAGTGATGAGGGTTTTCTATGTTTTATAATGTTTAATGGATAATATTTTGGATATGGTTCAAGTCGGATTGGACTTGGTCGGATATTTACCTATCTTCTATCTATGCTACATCATCATAAATTTTATATTCAGATAAGGATGAAATAAAAAATATATTTATGTAAGTGTGTATATATAAATTGAAAAATATCATATTTATATCTATCAAATCTCAATGAATATTTATAATGGGATTGTTGCATGTATATCCGAACAAAAATCACATTTTACCAAAATATCCTTATGATTTGTAATTTTCAATAATATTCTTTCAAATGGTTTACTTTGTGCATTAATGTCATTTTTAAACTCATTTGAGGGTAGTGATGGTTTAAAGTTTCATATGAGAAATTTTGATGATATAGGGATGGTTAAGAGGTATATATATGCAAAAAAAATCCTTTTATGTAACTTCATAACAACTTTTACAAATTATTTATTTATTAAATATTAAAAAAATTATTTTATTATTTATGTATATATAAAATAAGATATTATATTGCATACAAATATGTTTTAAAAAATGAAAGTGTTGGTTTATGGCAACTTTTTAACTATTTTTTTGTTTACACACATCATTCGTGGATGAACACTAATCTATCTATTACACTAATAGGAAGTGTTAAATTTTCAAATATATTCCTTTCTTTGTAATATTTTAATTTCCAATTGTATCCTTAATTATCTATGATCTTTGATTTTATATTAAGGGTAAGAATGGAAAAAAATTCTCAATATATTTAAGGATAATGTAAGATATATATTCATCAAATCTATATTTGAATTCCACATATTTTTAAAAGATGTCAGTACAAGAAAAAAAAACCATATTTTCTTATAGTGTACATGGAATGAATGGTAATGATCATGCAACATCATCACTTATTATTGGTTTTATATTATATATGTGTTTCTATCTAATAAATTAGTTTTATATAATATGATATTACCTAATAAAATATAATATCATATTATATTAGATATTATTTTTATTTTTTGCTTATATAGGATTGGTTGATGGTACATATGCAAAAAATTCAATCAACATGTATCTCTATTATGTGTAACTTTATAATAATCATTAAAATATATTAATATGATATGTTATATCGTATATAAATGGGTTTAAAAAATTAAAAGTGTTGGTTTAGGATAATTTTTTTAGTTTTTTATTTATTTACACACATCGTGCGTGAGAGAAAATTAGTTATTGATCTATTAGAAAATGACGTGATGAGTAGTCTAGGTTGAGTTAAAAACTTACGGCATAGGTTAAAAATCAATAGTGTATATGTGAGTGGTCCTTCGGGTCCAAAGGATCAAGTCAGGGTGAAACCAAAACCAATCAATTTTAATGATCGGATCTTTTGGGTCGGGTCCATATCCAGTCTTAAATCATTCGGGTCGGATAATTTACGCATTGTATAGAGTTGATTTGAATCAAATATAGGTTTATACCTAACCCGCTGCCAAGCCTATTGGAGGGATGTGAAAGGGTTTGTCGGCGAGTTAGTGTGATCTGATAGTGGGTCAGGTGGGCCGAACCAATGTGGACCCAAAATTTGAACTGAAAAAACAAAAAGCCAAATTCTATTTCTATTTTCTAGGGTTTCTAATATAGCTGAAATGGATCAATCATCTTTGTGACAGAAGAATGGGAGTCTCTTGGTTAATTGGAAAAATCAAACATCTATAAATCAAGCATAGAATTCAATTCTCATACATGTATAAATCCAACAAAGAATGGTAGTCTCTTAATAATTGAATTCTCTTTCTTATTGTGTAAATCAAACTTCTTTATTATTAATTTGAAAGTCTATTCTATACAAAACTTCCAAATTGTACATAAAAAGGTTAGCAAAGGGCATGTACAGGGAGGGATTCTTGAGGCAGAGCATTATAAGGGAGGAAAATGTGAGGTGAATCACAATGCATCATCGTTTTAGTCTATGAGTTATAGGACTAACAATAAAAGGTCTTGACAAAGATTAAAAAAACATGGATTCAAAACAAAAATTTTGATCTTTAGAAGAAGAGGAGCTATCTGAATATCTCACATATCATTCATATCACTATCCAATGCGCTCATGGTTTGCTTTTATCCCATTCAATTGGGTCAAACAAATCCTTACAGTTAATAATGTCCTCCATCTTGAGCTTCCATATCAATTCAATCAATTGGAACTATTCAAATCAATCATTTTGTCGATAGAATTCTCAATAACTATCTCATACAAATAATTCAACATTGCGCTGATCCCATTTGTTGGGATTTTTAACAATTTTATTTGTATAAAATAAATAATATTAATCGCGAAAAAATATATATAAAGCCCAAATCAGTCATCTATGCAATCAGAAAATATAAAAGCAAACAATCACAAATAAACACTAAATTTAACGTGGTTCATTGTAAGCCTACATCCACAGGGCACACCAAGAACAATCCATTATATGATAATATAATTAGAATAAACGTACTCTCAAGTTTTGTTCAAAATTTGAGGAATACAATTATGAAAGAGGGATACAGGTTACATCAATAAAGCTCTAAATGACTAAATGGGGGGTAATCGATACGGACTTTGATGGATTTCTGTGGACATTGTTTAAGTGATGAACTTTTGTAGACTTTGCAGACTTTCACAGACTTTTGCAGACTTTCGTAGACTTTTGTAGACTTTCACAAATTGATTTTCATGGATTTTCACAGACTTTCATAGACTTTTGCAGACTTTCACAAATTGACTCTCATGGACTTTCACAGACTTTTACAGACATTGGTAGACTTTCACATATTGAACTTTCACAGACTTTCACAAACATTTGCAGACTTTCACAAATCACTCTCACAGACTTTAACATACTTTAACAGATTGACTCTTTTTACCTATGGATTTCTATTAATAAACACAATAATGTTTTGAGCTTTTTAAACAACAAATAAAGAACTCATCATACCCAACATAAAATATAATTTAATATAGTAAATATCAATCATCATTTATCTAAAATGCATATTGCTAGAATGTCATGATAAAAACATCATTTTTAACTAGATAATATTACATTAGTTCACAATGAATATTGATATCACGATCATCCCACATACATTGAGCTATACTTAATCGCCAATTATTGGCATCTCCACGATGTTGCTCTTGAGTTTTTAATTAGGAAGACAATAAAAAATAAGGAAATATATATATATTATATAAAAATCATATATTACATCTCTTTAAATATAATGAAATAAAATCATAAATTATATTACTTAAAATTAAAAAAAATAAAAGTAGTCATTATATTACTTTAGATAAAAAATGAAATAAAAGCAATCACTATATTTAGTCATATATATACATATGCCTAATTTTATTTTTATACATGTCTGAACATTATATATAAAAAAATGCATGTATATTGTACAATAATAGAAACATCTTTAAGGAAAATCAAATCAAATATTATACATATAATCAAATATATGATAAATCTAGGCATATATTATATAATAGATAATAATACAATGATTGATTACAACACAAGCAAATCTATCATTCTCATATATTCATCAAACATATGAGGTGATAGCAATACAAATGGACATTTATAAGAAAAAATGATAAATAGAGAAAAAAATGTGAATAAAAATATGAAAGACATGGGATAAAAATCATAAATGAGTTTTGTTAAAAGAAAAAAGAAGAAATATTCACAATGTTGGAATAAAAGTCCATGAGAATCCCACTCATTTGGGTGGGATTTTGAAATGACTTTTCCCTTTGTATTTCTCTATCTAAAGTCTACAAAAGTCCACAAAAATCCATCACTTATGAAAGTCTTCACAAATCCTGTTTAAATTGAATAACACATGACAAAATGTCTACTATGAAGAGTCTCAATTGAATAACGCTGGACTTTTTGTCCACAAAATAATGTCTCAATTGAATAACATTGGACTTTATGTCCATGAAATAATGTCTCAATCGAATAACGCTGGACTTTCCATGAAATAATGTCTCAATCGAATAATGCTGGACTTTTTGTCCACAAAATAATATCTCAATCAAATAACATTGGACTTTTTGTCCACAAAATAATGTCTCAATCGAATAACGCTAGACTTTTTGTCAACGAAATAATGTCTTAATCGAATAACGCTGAACGTTTTGTCCATGAAATAATGTCTCAGTTGAATAACACTGGACTTTTTGTCCATGAACCAATGTCCTGATTGAAAAACACAAGATTTACAAATCCATGGACATGGACAATTTATCTATGAAAATCCTAATTTACTACCCCCTATAAATAAATCTTTCAAACAATATAAAGAATCTAACCTCGATGTAAATCGGAATACGTAGAGGAATGAGGAATATCTGAAGAATGAATGACTCTTCTCCTCTCTCTCCTCTTGTCTCTCTTCTCTCTCTCTTCACTGTTGCCGCTGAACATAAGCCTATCAATCGGACGGATACGGATCGGATATGCCAATATCCATATCCTAACTTTCGGATTCGGATACTTATATTAATTTTCGGATTCGGATCCCTTCGGATACGGATCGGATACGGATATTTTTCGGATAATTGACATGTTTAAATATTAACATTAATTTGAATAATTAAGTAATATTTTAGAGAAATCAAAATTAAAAGTGAGTTTTTAAGGCTTATTCTCTCTTTAAAATATCATACATTGAAAATTTAATAGTATTATAATATATTATCAGTATGATTAATCATACAAGATAACAATATGAACAATATATAATACAAATATATATATATTTTTATAATATATGTCGGATACGAATATTTTTCGGATCGGATAGACTAATATCCATATCCGCACTCCGGATCTTCGAATATCGGATATTTCTGATTTTTCGGATACGAATTCGGATCGGATTCGAATTTTTTTCGGATAATTGACAGGCTTAGCTGAACACACGCCGAAACCCCTTGTTTTCTTCTCTGGCCGTGTAGTGAATGTGAAGAGGAAGCCCTTATTTGGGCATTAAATACCCTCGCGAGAGGAATCTCAGTATCTCACATGCACATGCATGAATACATGCATTTCTTCGTATATGGGCTTCAAGTCTTCATTTGCCCAAACCCAACAATAATTACATAATAGATATATATTATTTATTATTATTAATTAATTAATTTATAAAAATGTAAAATATTTTATAAAACTTGTCCTATGATATCGTCCTAAATAGTAAAACTTAAAAAAAAACTTTTATGTCATAGTACGTGATAGCATGTTTTATTATATAAAATTAGATTTGATTAAATTTGATATTTAAACAACTAATCATAATTTATATGAATAAAATTGAACAGAGCATAGCATAATATGTTTTTTCATGACATTTAAATTAAAGTATAAAAGAATAAAAATGTAAATATTTTTTCATATGAGAAAAAGCTCCATCGGAGCATCACTTCTCTTTTTGGGTTCCATGTATAAAAATGAAATGAAAGCATAGACTTTTGATTTTGATGTAATTAAAAAAATTGGTGGATCGGCTCACTCAACTCGTGGTGATTGTCTGAAATCGTCCATTCAATTGATGGATTGTCTATTTTTTACTTGTCAGTCAGTTTATTTTTACAGGATCGAATTTTGAGAATAACCAAACTAGAATAACCGATTGAACTGGGACAGAATTAAACACAAGATAAGCTTTATGTAACAAACTTTGTACATGTTTATTAAAATTTATAAGCTCTATATTATAATTTTTAGCTTAAAATAAGTAATTGTTGTATGTTTGTTTAAATTTATTTGAACTTATTTAAGTTAAAAATAATTTTAAAAAATCATAATGTCTGAGCTGAGAAAGGAATACTTTCGAGATTATAGCTTATAATATCATGTAATATTTATGCGCTTGATCTTTTTCATAAATTCCATTTGTCACCCAACTTATAATATCATGTAACATTAGACAATTTTCGAACATTTTATCTTTGCGAGAATCATATTAAAATTAAAATTGTTTCCAAACCAGATGTTTTGGACGATCCCAGCTTATGAAAAAAGTGTATTATCTTTTTACGAATCTAACAATTATTCTACAATGAAATTTAGTTGCTGGAATGTTTTTTCTCCCCTTCATCAACTTTTGTTCTACTATTAAATTTATTTTGTTAGAATTATAAATCTGATTTTATAGTTTTTTGAAAAAGATAGGCAAGTGTCACCATCACATTCATTATTGAGAGTGAGATTACATGTAGGTGAGTGCATACAGACTGAAAGAATAAACATAAATTTTAAAAACAAATTAAAATAAAATAAAGATGCATGGAAACTGGGACTTATATGTCGTAGATGGGATATCTACCACTAACCTCGCCCAGACACCACCACTCAAACTGAGAGGATAAATCTGGTTTTATAATAAAACATGTTTTGAAATCCTACAAAGGTCGTTTTCTACAAAATTTGATTTTGTTTTTGCAATGGATTCACTCTATAGTTTTGCTTGAAATGTAACAAAGATGTTTTCCTTGTTATTTCATCGGCCTCTCTCTTCTCGCGTGTGTGTGTATTTTTCACTCTTTCTGTAAAATTTAATCAAAATAATTGTAGTATGGTTTGGACCATATCATATATTACGTTTAAGAAAGCATCATGAATTTTTCCTTTGTACTGTTTCTGATGCGCAGGGAGTGAGCTTTTGGATGCAAATATGAGCCGATTCCAGCAGATGGAAATCCAATTTCAGGTATATTTGTTGGAATTTTGAATTGTTGTATTATTTAAATTAAAAAATGTCAAATAATCTTGTTTTTTTGTGCAAATGATGGATAAAGATCTGGACTTTATCTAGGTTTCCAAAGTTTGCTGCTACTGCTGTCGCCGCCACCACTTCTGCCGTGATGTTTTTTTCCCGGTCTTTTACTACTCCTGCTGCTACCGCCACCACCGCTGCCGCCAGGACTAAGGAGGGGTCTGGTCTGTTGAGTGCAGTCTGATTACCAGTCCTATCGCATGGTCTTATGCAATACTTTTGGGAACCATTGTGTAAATCAAACATAGACAACATGTATAAATCTGACAAAGAATGACAGTCTCTTTGCAATTGAATTCTCTTTCTTAATCCAATAGCAGCATGTGTAAATCAAACTTTTTTATTATTAATTTGAAAATCTATTCTATTCAAAACTTTTAAATGTACATAAAAAGGTTAGCAGTTTTTTGTTTTCGCTGGGTTTGTGGGGAAATTGCCTAGTGATGATTCATGCAGTTCTTCAATATGTTTTAAATGATTTAAAATATATATTTATTTAATAAATATATTGTTCTTCATTAAATCAAATACATTCATACCAAAAAAATAAAAATAAATCAAATACATATATTTTTATAATATACTATCTACTTATATACAGGGAAAGGAAAGATCGCAAGATCATATCGAGTGTATCACTATCAGCATTTTGTTTGGTGGTATGTGATTTTATTTTCTATTTAAATCTTCTTCTATGAGTAGGACCCCTAAATGAATAATGGATATCTCTATCAATATGTCAAGTGATGGTTCAATATGTTCTTTAAAAGTAAGACAATAGTGAAACTTGAGCTACGGGGCCATGTGAAAAGCCAAAACTGTTCAAAAGAAAGAATCATCCAACAAGAGAAGCATGAGCATATCTTCTGAATATCTCACACATCCTAAATATCCATCACATCCCTATCAAACTTTTTTTCCCTTCTTTTCCTGAATCTCTTTATTGCATTCATCCTGGGTGATGATGTGAGGTTCAAAGGGCTTCATAACACTTTTATAAAGAGAGACAATGAACCAAAAGAAAATAAAAAAAACTCACTCATCTAAACATAACCTTTGTATTACAAGAACACGACTAATACAGAGAGATCACAAGCCAAAAGACAATTCAAAAAGCAAAAAAAAAGCCAGGAAACTCTCATACCCCAAAACCGACACCTTCGATCGATCAATCGCCTCTGTCGAAAACCTTGGTGGGTTCATGTTGACTTCAAAACTGTACAACCAGTAAAAAAAAAGACAGATACATCAACTGGGCCCAGTTTAGTTTTTTTTCATCAGTCAGGACTCACAGATTCATTGTTTTTAAGCATAAAGGGGAGAAGCAGATGGCCTCGGATACGCGGCCTTCGCATTGGCTCCCTCTTGTAAACTTCTTCTTCGTGATCTCTGCACGCTCGCGCTCTGATGGCTTTCGTTATGGGCGGTTTGAGGGCTCCTGCCCATGTCTTTCGCGTCCTGGAGTTGCTCTAGCGTCTCCACCACTTTTTCCATGGTCGGCCTATGCTTGCCGTCATTCGAGAGGCATTGAAGAGCCAACACTGCGGCCTTTTGTGCCCCGTTGAGTGAGTACTGCCCTTCGAGGCGGGCGTCCAAAATGCGGAAGATCTTGCGCTTGTTGTTCAAATAGGGTCTCGCCCACTCAACCAGATTGTGTTCCCCGGATGGGCGGTTCTTATCCACCGCCCTCCGGCCTGATAGCATCTCTAAGAGGACAACTCCGAAACTGTATACATCGCTCTTGGCAGTTAGATGTCCTTCAAGAGATAAAAGTGTTATTAGTTAATACATCTTAACAAACAATAAGCAAAGTTCAAGATTTAATTGAATAATGCATCCATGATTGGCAAGATGTGAGCAAGGATGACTCATTAAAAACAAATCATAAAGAGCGTGTTTAGCATTTCTAAATATAAAAACCAAAATCACCAATGAGAATAGATGGAGTACAGAGAGAGTGGGAGTAGATTATATTCAACTTGCAAGTTGCAGATTTATTTACTCTTTATGTCACATGTTCATAAAAACTGGCAAATTGAGACATCAGAGACCTAGTATTTTAAATCCAATATGTGGCTCACCCACTTTAATTTAAATTGGTTATATTTATAATTTATATATTACGGTCGCCTTTCTTTGCCAGCTACAAATAAGAGAAAGCTTATAGATATATAGCCACATGAAGACCAAATAACAAATCATGCATCAATTTTTCTTCTGTACTAAACCATAACAGAGTAAAATATTTGGCACCATATATTTTGAGTGGGCCAGGTTATGAGCATTGACACTAAACAATTTGTTCTGATATAGTATAATCATATAAATGGAGAATGGAATATAAGAGGTGATTAATCTGTTTAAGCTTTGAAAAGAATATTGAATCAAAGAGAGAGATACTGTTCATGCTAGAGAGCTAGAAATGAAGATAAAACCAATAAACATAATATAAATGTTGACGCATTAAAAAAACATGGGACTGCAAGTCATACCTGTAGCTAGGTACTCGGGAGCTGCATAGCCATATGTGCCCATTACCCTGGTGGATACGTGGCTTTTATCACCAGTTGGGCCATCTTTTGCCAAGCCAAAATCAGAGAGTTTTGCATTATAGTTCTGTAAGTCAAGAAAGAATTGTGAGTTCTAAAAGGGCTTTGGAAACACACAGAACGTATACAGGTTAGATAAGAGAATGTCCATAATCTACTTACTGAATCAAGAAGCACATTGGAGGTCTTGAAATCCCGGTATATAACCTTAGCTTCTTCGCTGTGCAGGAAGGCCAGACCTTTGGCAGCCCCAAGAGCAACCTTCATTCGAAGGTTCCATGATAGAGGCTGAAAATACGAACCCCCTGTATTGGAAGTTTAATATTAAGAGTTACAAGTATATGTACACAACCAAGAGAGACATTTGTATGCCCAACACAAAGAAAAGTAGCAATGCAAAAAAAGATAAAGAACATGAAGGACTCACTCCTGAAGAGGTGGTTTTCTAGGCTTCCACGGGGCATGAACTCATACACCAAAAGTCGATGCTCTTCCTCCAAGCAATACCCAATCAATTTCACAAGATTGGGATGGTATAGCAGTCCCAAATAGTTTACTTCTGCCTGCACATCCAAACATATGTTAGAATCCTTAAAAAACTTGGTGAAACTAACTAAATCAAAACACATTAAAGCTGCACTCACCAACCACTCTCTGTGACCTTGATAACCATCTTGGTTGAGCCGCTTCACAGCAATCACCATTCCGGTTCCAGGCCTGGTTGCTGTAAACGCATGTTCGTCTATCCACCCTTTGAAGACAGAACCAAAGCCACCCTCCCCGAGAACACTATCAGGGCGAAAGTTCCGGGTGGCGGTCCTGAGATCATTGAAGGTGAAGCTCTTAAGACTGGACGACTGCAAGATCTCGCCCTCACTTCGTGGGGTAGGAGGCACCGAAGCTGCAGAGACTCGGCTGCTCGATCCACTCAAATCATTCCCACTTCCAGTGTATCTAGAATTTGTCCCTACATATTAAAATGGATCTTCTTCTCATTAATAGATCATCAAAGAAATGGTAATTCACAGGTCGCTGGTTATTGATATTCATTACCAACTAAAAATTGGCAGCAGAAAACCAAGATTAACGCTATAACTTGAATAATTTCTTGTCAGTAACCAAAGTCTAGTAATCTAACCACATGGAAAAAAAATTCACAAAACGCATTACAAGAGATGATAGGATTTCATTGAATTTAAACTATCAAATGTACAGATTTAAATAATAAAAAAACAATTAGTCCTTACGGGATATCAATAATTTCATTCATTTTGCAGATGATTGGTTGTGAATATCACTTATATCTAGGTGGCACACATACAAAATGCCCAATTGTTGGTATATAAACCAATAAATGAATGCGAATTTACATAAATGTGACAAAAAAAATTTAAAAAAAAAGGAAGCTAGTCTATTTTATTATAGGGAAATAAAACATGGTACTTTCCATGATTAGCAGACATGGTGCAAAACTCCCAAGCTCAGACAAAACCCAAATGAAATCCCCACATGGAGTTACTATAATTCCTGAATAAATAAAATTTAGAAACCAGAAACACATAAGAATAAGCCCACAAGAGCTTCCTCAAAATCCAATCTTTCAAGCAAAAAAACAAACGGATTACACGCAAAACACAAAATATGATGCAAAAAAACCCAAAAGGAATCAAAACCCAAATTCAAATCCGATCAAAACCCAAAAAACAATTAAAAAAACCAACAAGTCACCTGAAGTCAAAACGCTATGGAAAGGACTCTCCGCCTTGATTCGAGCGCTAAAACAATTCCCCATCAGCGATTCCCCCCTCAAAATCCAAACTTTTTTCAGACCCACTGAAGAGAAAAGGCTCGGGAAGAGAAACCAGAGCCGGATCTCAAAATCCCAACAAGAACAGAAGAAACCCAACCCAAAAAAACCTTCTTTTTTGGGTTTTTGTTTTTCTTATCGGCCAAGATTGACCGCTTCGTTTGACCTCTTGTGGTTTGGGGAGGTTTCTCCAATTCAAGAGACGGGAGAGATATTCAAAGCACTAAAAAAGATTTGGGTTTTTATTTTCTCTGCCTTCTTTGGGTAGCTAATTTGGTAGCTAATTTGGACATTCGCGAAGGTTGACTTGGGCTTTTCTTCTGTAGCATCTTCTATGCATCCGTGTTTTTGGTGGGCTTTAATGGCGGGCGATGGTCCCCTCCCCCCTCCCTCATCTCATCTGCTGTCACTTTAACGTCGTTATATTTGGATTTGGGAGGGGGAGGGGACAGTTCGGCTTCTTCAACACGCTGAGCTGTGTTGGCCGTCCGATTGACGTTTGAAGGAAGGAATGGATTTTAAAAATGGGTTTTTTTCTTTTCTTTTCTTTCTCGTGATTGGCTTTGGAAGTTGGTCGACGTCGGTTCATTGAATGGGGAGCTATATATCAAAAGGAGTTTGTTAAATTGGGACGGGGGGGTTAAGTTCAACAAGTATCAAAGACATGGGATCATATTGAGTGATTATTATTAAGATATTAAGATTTTAAAATTAAAATTAAGATCATTAATTTTAATATTTTTTTTTAGAATTCAATTAAATTTTGTATCTCAAAATAATAAGATCATACGATCACGATCGCGTTGGATAATCAAATTATCCAACACGTGTTGAACCTAATACGATACTGTTAAATTGAAATTGGGGGTGTGTTATATTTGTCATTTATAAATAAATATTATCATTTATAATCCTTGAAGGGTGTATTAACAACCCTATAGTATTCAATGTTGGAGTGGGTAGTTTATACTTTATATGTGATTTTTTTGGTTTTTGAAAATCTTATACTTAGTCCCAATCATTTTACATCATTAAACTAGTCCGCACGTATTTTTATTTTACAAAAATCATATATATGATTGAATAAAATGTAAAAAAATATATTTATTAATAAACTAAATTATATCTTTCAGAAAAGATTTGAAAAATTTTCAATGAAATGTATAACTTATAAGTTATAGGATAGTTATTGATGAATTATTAAGATTTTTTTCATTCAAGAATGTACTATCCATTTTCTTATATTCCAACTTCATGATTACATACCATAATTTTAAATATACTAAAAAATAATATTGTGGAAAGCGCTAGGCGTTAGTCGGATGATTGAGGAGAGATTGTGAATTAATCAACTAGATGGTGATAAATCCCCACCGTGGACTACACTTCGAATTTTGTATGACATCAAGTCTTTCCTACTGTTTTTTTCGCAATGGAAGACCTCACACGTAGGAGAGAAGCTAACCAACCAGCGGACATGATGGCATCCTGGAACACTACGGACGGTGAAACATCGGTACATGCAGACTCCACATGGCCAGAGCTCAAGCTTGCATTATTCTCTGATACGATTAATTCAGTGTACCCAAGAAAAAAAGCTTTTTAAAATGGTGTTACTGTGCAGCAAATTGGACAATTTACTTGGCCTGGCGGGATGGTTAATTCATTGTTGGGGATGCAGTGTAGCGGGCTCTACATTTCCCTCTCAATTATGGGTTTACCTTTCAGCTTGACTAAGTGTTTGTTTATATTGTAACTAAATCTTTTTGTATACGTGTACATTTCATAGCAATATAAAATTTACATTTACCCTAAAAAAATAACATTAAAATAAAATTAATAACATAAGCACGATCAGGAATAGCATAAAAAAAATTAATAAATATATAATATGTAAAGTAACTTAATAGTAATTAGTCAACTAGAGCTTAATTGAAAAAGTGGATATGCTCTGAGCATTGCGGGTTGAGTTAGCCTTAGCCTAAGCGGGGATTAATCAAGATATGTAGACCCCGTTTGGGAAGTGGAATAAGCGAGTATAAGGATAGTATAAGGGTGGTATAAGAATGGATAAGGAAAATGGTTGTTTGTTTGCAGGGTATTACTTGGTATTACTAAGCCAGTTTAAACGAGTATAAGAGAGTATAACAATTCTAAATAACCCCTAGAATAAATTATACTCATTTTATCTATTCTCATGGGCCCACATGTCAAATCAACATTTTTACACTTTATTTATATTTTACTATTTATCAATCAAACAACTCAACATTTATTTTTATGTTTTCCATTGAGAATAAAAAAAAACACAACCAAACAGAAAATATTTTATTCATGTAGATTTGTTATCTATATTGGTATAGTTATCTATCCAGAATAGCTCAATTCCGCTATCCAAACGGGGACGTAAGGAATTTGTAAAACATTGCTCGAAACAGGAGTGGGGTTTTTTGCAATAAAAAATATTTCATGGACCTAATCAACAAAAGCCAGAAGCCCGCGCCGGTGTCCAAGCCGGCTCATGATGAGCCGAACGCGTGTAAATAATGGACTAATAAGTGATGCACGTGACGCCCACGGAGCCGCGTCTCGTGCTGCCGTTGACGGCTTCGCTAAGCGGTTCTACATGATGGGGCCATCCCAAAATATGGTTAATAAATAATAAAAACTTCTTATATTATATTAATATTTTGGTTTAATCGAGACAAAACGTGACACATCAAATTAGGCCTTTTTATCTTCAATTGATGGCACCTGATATAATATTTTTTTGTGTTGTTTTTTTATTATGCCAAAGGACGTTGTGGTTTAGAAGTTTGGGTTACTCTAATTATTGAACATGGGTTCATAAGAGCTCTTGTTATTGGGCGCCTGAATTATTTATTTATTGAGCTCTAGTAATCAAAATTCTGATGGATTTGGTGATTCAAAACCTTCTTAATAAGACAGTGTAAGTGATATCACTTTTGCATCATTTTGAAACACCAAATTCATCAAGATTTTAGTTATTAATTTTTTCATATATGTTACAGGTTTGTTGTGAATATAACTATTTTAAAAGACAAAATATGTGTAATAATTCAACCTCGGTTTGAGAGTGGTACTGTGATTATTATGACCATGATACGGATATCGAGAACATTTTTTCCCACAAAAATATCAAATTTGATAATAATAGAAATATAATCACAATAAGTATTTTAAAGAATAAATGTATCAATCATCAGTCTCCTCTCATTTATATCACTGCATATTTATTTGTTGTGTTTTTGGTATTTATTGAAAGGTACACAAATTATATCAAATGTCAATCAAATTAAAAAGTGTAAAACTTACAATGTATTCAAATACAAAAGTATAAAATTGGATATTACAATATCTTACTGTGATATTCTTTCCAAAAAAAATATCTTACTGTGATATACTAAATTTTTAAGGTGATCTAAAAATAAGTGCATTAGTATTTCAGAGGAATTAAACCACTTGTTCAATTGCAAATTATCGTATTGTGTAATCAAATCACAAAGCTGGATGGATAATGATGATGTGCATATGGTATAATATATCTATGGGACCTAACATATTATAATGTACATACCTGAATTTAAGGATTAATTATCGAATGATGAAAAATTATTTCATATGTATAAAATATAACAATCTGAAAATAATAATTTAAAAAACAGTTAAGTAGAAAAATAAAACGAACTAAAAATAATCTTATTCATTAACAACATTCTACCCCATCTTGGATTCTATCTAAAATCTATGGGCGACTTTGGATTTGTCATGCTCAATTTTATTTTATTTTACAATCAATTGACAAATCTCATACGTATTAATTTTTTCGCAAAAATAAATTACATATATTTGATTGAATTTAATGTATTATCTTTATGGTTTTTTGTAATAGATTATGACAGCGTTTGGGGATTACAAAACTAATTTTATGCAAACGTAGTTTAAAACTAATTTTACAAGAAGTTGTCCTTCAGTTTTTGAAAATCACAGTTTTTTAGTATTATTTGTTTGAAATATGTTTGCAGTAAGCTACTACGTACATTAAAAAAAATTGGTTGCACGATTGCAGAAGCAGTATCCCACAAACACAAAAGCTATCCAATCATGCAACCAAACACTGCTTCTATATGATTTCATATATTGCATCAGTGATCCGTTGCAGCTATATATATATATATGTTATTATAGCATTGTTATACACAATTGTTTTTCACAATCCTAAATGCATCTTATATAACTAGCTTTTTAGTCATACAACGATATATATATCTCTATTAATGATATGTGAGTTAGATATCACTAAAAACTGAAGTAATTTTTTTATTAAACTAGCTTTTTACAATAAGTTTGACAATATTTTTTAGTTTTCTATCTATATCTATAGATATACTACTATAAAAAGTATGAGTTGGAGGGGAAACATTTTAACCAATTTTACCCCTTAAAATTATTTAAAAGGACAACTATATCCATCAACAAATCTTATTCACTTATCATAAAATTTATATCACAAATTATATTTTATCTCAAAAAAATGATTTTGAAAATAAAAAAACAAAATTGATTATTTTTCATTATTTATATAATTCATTAACAAATCTTATCCAATTTTATTTAAAAAATATAGTAAAAATCAAATTAATTTTAAAAATAGTTTTATCTTATTTAGAATTTATTTTAAGTAATAAATAGATAATTTCGAATTAATATGAGTTTAAACATTTGATCTTATTTTTTATCAAGAGATATTCAATTATTCACATTTTTTGGGGTTCTTTTTTTATTATTATTTCTTATTTTTTAAAAGTATAATTTTTTTTTTTTTTAGTCCCACGTAATTTTTATTTTTTCGGTTTTAATATTTTTTATCATCTTTTACTTTCTACTTTTTACTCCCTAATTTTATGGGATTCTTATTTAATAACCATTTATTGTTTTAAAAATTCAAATTTTATTTGTATTTGATGGTTTTCTTTCATCCCTATTTTAAGGGGATTTAGAAACCAATAAATCGAGTTAATATTGAAGTTTAAAAACCTAATATAGATAATTTGAAATTAAATAAATAATAGATTAAAAATGAGTTTTTAATTTTTAAATTTAAATTTCAATATAGATAAGACAAAATAAAAACAAAAATCATTTTTAATACTTTTTAAATTTAACTTTAAATATATCAAATTTTTTTTTTTTAGGATAATTACTCTATCTCCTGATTTTGGATAAAATCTACCTAAAAGAAACTATAAATGCCCATTGCCTATCGTATTCATTTCATTCCCTTTTTTCTTAGGTTTTCATCTCTTTAAAAAATTTATATTTTTTTTTGTTTTATTTATGTTTTATGTTTGCCTATTTGTTTTTGTTTTTAGATGAAATTTTTAGGGATCATGAATATGCTTTATTTAGAATTTGTTTAATATTTTTTGTTGCGGGTTGCTTAAGGATAAATTTGTTCTAATCATTTGCTTGATTAAATGTTTATATTTCAGACGAATTGGTTAGTGCAAACAAAGAGTTCAACAGAAAAAAGGTAGGTTGTTCTTTTCAATATTTTGATTTTATTTTTATTATCTAATTAATTGTTTTAATTTTTAATAGCTAATATTATTAGAAATTTTATTTAAATAATTATATAAAAATAATTATTTATAAAATAACCTTTGATCAATAAAAGATAGATATAATTATTTAGAAAATATTCATTTGATCAATAAAAGATAGATATAATAGATATGAATAGCTAATATTATTAGAATTTTTACTTAAATAATTATATAAAAATAATTATTTATAAAATAACCTTTGATCAATAAAAGACAGATATAATTATTTAGAAAATTATCATTTGATCAATAAAAGATAGATATAATAGATATGATAATAACCATTTTTTTTCAGAAATTCAAAATATATATAGACAAAAGTAGATCTTGAAAAACTAAAACCAATTTTTTTCTTCGAATTAATATATATAATGATATAATAACCAATTTTTTTTGTTTAGAAATTCAAAATGCACATAGATAAAAATAAATTTTGAGATACAAATATTGATTTTAATATATATATATATATATATATATATATATATATATATATATATATATATATATATATATATATATATATATATAATGATAGACATAAAAATTATTTTTTATTTTTAGAAATTCAAAATATATATCTATCTATATCTATATCTATACTTCTGTATCTATATCTATATTACTATAAAAAGTATGAGTTGTAGGGGAAACATTTTAGTCAATTTAAACCCTAAAAATTAATTAAAAAGACAACTATATTCATTAACAAATCTTATCTATATTTGTAATATGATATATTTTATCTCACAAATTAGATCTTATCACATGAAATATTATTTTTTTAAATGAATATTTCATTGTTAATCAATTAACAAATTTTATCACATTTTATTTAATAAATATCATAATAATATTAAATTATCATAATACATATAGATAAAGATAAAATCTTAAGAAACTAAAAAATTAGTTTTAATGATAAAAAATTTAATATATATTCTATTTTTAATATTAAAAAAGCATAGACAATAATAATAATCATATTTTATATTTAAATTTAAAATTTGAAAGAAATATATTACAAAAAAAATTGGTTATAACTATAAAAGGATAATTATCATTTAATCTATAAATGACATTTATAATAGATATAATAACCAATTTTCTAATTTTAGAAATTCAAATTACATATAGATAAAATTAGATCTTGAAAAACAAAAATAATTGGTTTTAATTATTTTTTTATAGTAGTATAGATAATATAAATAATAACCTATTTTTTATTTTTAGAAATTCCAGATACATATAGATAAAATTAAATATTGAAAATAAAAAAACTTCTTTTAATTATTTCATATATATATAATTAGATATAATAACCAATATTTTATTTTTAGAAGTTCAAAATACATATAGATAAAAGTAGATCTTGAAAAAAAAAATCAGTCATAATTATTTTTGAATTTAAGTATATGACATATATCATAAGCAATTTTTTATTTTTAAAAATTCAAAATACATATAGATAAAATCAAATCTAGAAAAACAAAAAAAAAGTATAAATACCCAACCTCTCATACTCAATTCATTTTTTTAAAGTTTATGTGTATGAAAGATGATTTTATGTGTTTTTTTTATTATTTTAATAATACTTAAATTCAAATATTTAGAGTTTTTGTTTGTTTTCTGATGATTATTTGTAAGGATGATGAATGTTTTTCATTTTTAATATTTTTGAACATTTTATTTAGATATTCTATTCATTTGATTTAATGAATGTTTTTTTTTTCAAGAGAATTGAATTATATATGCAAGGGTTCTGTTTTAGAGGTTGATCGAAAGAGTAAGCTGTTCTTTTCAAGTATTTTTATTATATTTTTTTTAAAATCTAAGTACTGATTTTCTCATCTGTTTATTCTTTGTATTATTGTATTTATAAAAAATTATATATAATATTCTACATACTTGTTAGAAGTACATAGGAATATACATCTATTACTTTATCTAATAATTATTGTTATTTATTTGAACTTTTGATCTTATTTTTCACCATGAAATATTCATTTTTTTGAAAAAAATCCATTTCATATGCATAAGTATAAATAAAAATATCTTTTCAAAGAGATACTTATAACTCCAATCATAGTTATACACGAAAATTTATAATTTTTTAATAATTATAATTGATCAAAACATATATTTTCATCGAGATCTTTATAACTCCAATCGGAGTTACACACGAAAATTTACAATTTTTAATAATAATAATTGATCAAATAAATATAGATAAAAATGGATCTTAATTATGAAACTAAAAAAAAGTTTTAATTATTGTTAAATTTAAAATATTCGATTTCCAATATTCAAAATACACAATGATATTAATAATTAATTTTATATTTAAATTAAATTGGAAAGAAATGTATTATAAGAAAACAGAGGTTATTTATATAAAATATAATAATAATCATTTAATTTATAAAAAATATAATATATATAATAATCGGTCTTTTATTTTCAAAATAAAAAAGTCATTTTTAATTATTTTAGAATTTTTAATTATTTTTCACAACTAAAAATCATTTTATTGACAGTAATATGATTTTTTAAAATTCAATTCAAAATATAGATAAAAATGTATCAAAATAAAAAAAAAATGTTATATCTATAAAAAAAATTGCTATTGCTTTAGGATGAAAAGAAGGTTCCAAAAAAATATACAAATGCCCTACCTCTCGTCCTCTCCCTCTAAATTCATTTCTTTTTAGTTTCTAGGTCTTTATTTCAAGATGGTTTCATTTTTTTTAATTTTTTTTAGGCTTTATTGTGTTTCAATCATATTAACATTCAAATATTTGAAATTTCTGTTTATTTTTTAATAATTGTTTTCAAGGATGACGGATGTGTTTTTTTTCTTAAATTTTAAATATTTATGAAAATTTTATTTGGATATTCTAATCATTTGCTTTATTGAATGTTTGTTATTTCAGGAGAATTGAATTATAGATACAAGAGGTCTCTTCTACACGCTCATCAAAAGAGTAAGATGCTATTTTTTTAATATTTTTATATTATTTTTAATATTTGTTAATGATTTTCTGATGTATTCCATCTTTGTAATGTTATATTTAAAAAGAGTACATAACTAATATACATATATTAGTTTATTTTACATACTTATTAGACTTACATAGGAATATATATCTTTTAGTATATCTTATATTTATTATTGTTTATATCTTTAGAAGATTATTTTATAAGTTTTTGTCATTTTTCATGTAATATTTATTTTTAAAAATCTATTTTTGTTTATAATTATTTTTAAGAACGATGAATATGCTTCATTTTTAATATATTTGAACATTCTATTGAATAAAATGTCATAAATCAGTTAAATTTAATATTCATTATATTATTAATATTAATAATAAATTTATAATTTATTTAACTAATAAAAAAAATTGGGTCAAATATAATTTTCCATATTTAATATCAATTTTCATTATTAAATAATCATTTCTTAGAAAAGTTATGTTAGACATGCATAAATATATATGGAATAGATCTTTCCTATGATGTATTCATCATCCAATTAGAGTTATGCTTGAAAATTAATAATTTTTTAAATAATTTTGGAAATATTTTTTTGAAAAATCTATTTCACATGCAAGTATACAACGAAAACATCTTTCCAATGAGCTATGGATCATCCCAATAAGAGTTATGTTAGAAAAATTATAATTTTAAAAATTAAAGAATTTTAGAAATAATTTAATTTTGATCAAATTTATTATCTAAACACAATTTATTATGACTTAATATAATTTATTTATTTATTTCAGAATTTTGATAAAAAAATTTATATCTATACCCCATCTATTAGAAGTACGAGTTGAAGGAGAAACTTTTAGCCGATTTCACAAGTTAAAATTAATTAAAAATACATCCATACCTATAAAATATTCTTATCTATAATTTTAATATAATAGATTTTATCTCACAAATTAGATTTTATCTCATAAAATACAATTTTTTAAACAAATTTTATTTTTTAGAAATTCAAAATACATATAGATAAGACCAGATCTTGTAAAACAAAAAAAATGGTTTTAATTATTTTCAAATGTATATATATATATATACTTAATTTTTATTTATGTTATTAATATTATAATATTTATATTAATGTTTTCATTCAAGATATGATTTTAACACATATTCTAATAATCAAAACAAATTAATATCACAAATAATATTTATATTTATGTTTACATATAATTTATTAACAAATTAATGTTGAAAACAAATTTACATTAATATTTTATTTTATATCACGATTATTAATATCATGCATCTATTGAATTCTTTTATTTATTTAAGTAGTTTTTCCCTTATAAGATGTACATTTGTGTATATATATATATACACACGCACACACTCGCGATTAGGTGCGGCGAACGGTATGTGCGGCCGCGACGTGGGCCGTTCGATCGTTGATCCATCGCATCCAACGGTCGACGTGAATCGCACCCGACCGTCCGATGCGATGGACCCGTGATCGACGGTCCGTAATCGCTGCCGCACCCGCCGTTCACCGCACCTAATCGGTTCCCTATATATATATGTGATACATATATATATATATACAAGATAATATTAACTTTAATATTTAATAAATAATAATAATTTCAAATAATTTTCATAATAATTCACGTGCATCGCACGTGTGCATTAACTAGTTTAATTAAAAGCATAATCACGTTTATTAAGTGATTCTAAACGGACCTAAAAAAGAGATCATGTTTTTCATCTCACAATCTTTTTAAGTTAGATTAAACAAATCATCCGCATGACATGATTGTCTAATGTGACAAAAAATGTGAATTGGAATTCTTTATTGGCCCGAGATTGACGGGGGATGTGGGGTTTCTTGTGAGATTACCATTACATTTTTGATATTACCACTCCCCTCTCACTTAAGTCATTTTCTTTCTTTTTAGTTCCGGAAGTCATGTTAGTTTTTGCACTTAAAAAAAAAAAAAGGTTTTGCACTTTTGCTGTTAGAATCTTTTAAGATTGCTGTTAGAATCTTTTAAGATAAAACCCTTTACATGCAAAATGACAAAGTAAATGTTATGTTCAATTAGAGATATAATTAATTATCAATAAAGTAAATCAATTATAAATTCAAATTTTCACTAATTTTGTATGTAAGATTTTTAATTCTTTTTAATTTTGCATTTGCTAGATCTAAATTTGATAGAACCACACTTGTTATGGTTATTCACTGTTTGTATGAATTTTGATCCATAATAGAATATCATAAAACAAACATAGCTCGAAGATTGAGATTAGTGAAATGTGAGTTTAACTTTAGTGGGATATCACTCACTCGTGTTGTGTTGATTATAACACACTTTTTTTTCAACAGTCCAATATGTATAGAGGCAAGGGTTGCCAGTTATGTCTAATTATCTGTTGGTGAGTTGTTCAGATTACATTCAAGTGAAGAAAATATTATAACAGATGTACAAGTAGCTCCATGTTCATCATCACATGCTTTGAATAAAGATATACAAAGAAACATATATTTTCAGAGAAATATAGTATGATCTCCGATAATTTGAATGGGGTTACTTATAATGAAAGCAAAGGATAAAATAATAAAAAGAATAAAGTACAACAGTGCTTAAAGGTTCAAAATATTCAATGGAAGCTTTGAACAGTTGAAATATATAATAATAAAAAATAAAAATTAAAGGCCGGCACCAAATTAACAAAATCCGTTCTTTTGTGTGACATCGTATGAAGCCGATCCAAGGAACAAAAGTCTTGTCACAAAACGCTCGTGATTGTTGACTTTCTCGCAATGATTTAAGCTTTCATACATATTTTATTATATACGGCCAAAGACTTTCCACTCCTTTCATTATTGTTCATTCACACCCCAAACTCCTCTCATCAAATATCAATCACAATAACAGGAACACATACATACCTAAAAAAACAAAAAGGGGAAGAATCCAATTAACCCCCCTGCAATCTGTCTGGAATCCATGTACCTCGCTGGCTTTTTCAAAAGTCGTCAAAAGTTAGAAGTATATTTGTGCATATTTTGTTTTATTTATCTTAATTGAAAATATAGAATATTTAAAAACTTCTATAATTTATTAAAAATATAAAAACACTTATATAAATAATATTTTATTTATTTGAATAAAATTTAAAACCCAGTGTAACATTATCATTTATAATAGATTTTTTTGTATTTTTAACACATTGTAGAGAGTTTTTGATATATTATGTTTTCAATCAGGATTAATTAAACAGAATATTTGTATAATAATTATGTGAATGAAAATTTAACTCAATGAGTTATTTAGATTTACAAAAGTATTTCAAATAGGTTGTATGAACTTTAGAAAAATTCAATGATTAAATGGATTTCAAGTAATTTGATGAGGGTTATTGGATTTTTTTTAAAATATATACCTCGATATTCTCTCTCTTGTCTATGTATCCATTTGTTTGACGCCCTTGGACAGAAAAAAATAAATCTTTTGACCATCTGCATGAGATGATCAGCTCTCTCTCTCTACGTGTGTGTGTGTGTAAAGAGAGAGAGAGAGAGTGTGTTAAGGCCACCGAATAGGTTGACGATGAAGAATTATTAAAGTTTGGATTCCAATTGAAATTCAAGCTTCATAAAAATATCTTCACTGTTTACAACCAAATTCATTACAGCTCACAACCTATAATTTTTTAAAAATCCCATTCCGGAAAATTAGACTTTTTCAGTAATAATCATGGTAACCCGTCTCCCACTAGTGGGATATTTTCCTTTTCCATACCTTAAATTGTTTTGGGTGTAGGGATGCAAGCAATCATTCTTGAAATTTCATTTACAACTCTCATTTTATTTTAATTATTTTATATATATACAAATTTAGACTAATATGTATTTTTTATTTCAACAATTTGTACGTATATACAATCCATCAAACATGCATTTTTTCTAGTATATATTTTATTAAATAAATATGTATATTCTTAAAAATATTTAAAATATTATGGAATCGTAGATGAGAGTACATAAGTGATCTTCTTAGAAATTTTTCTCAACTAAAGTTACATAACAACCTTTTGTTTTGTCTCACAACCTAGTCATTCTTAAAGGTTAAAGACCATACGAGGAAAACATATAGGATATGGCTAAGAGCTTCATTGTTGATTGGGGAAGCATCTGTGTGGGGTAAAGAGTATTAGATTTTAGGATGATAAACTTGTAATGGATTAGGAGTGTGAGGAGGTAATTAATGGGTTTAAGTAGATGTCTCTTTTACTTTGTTCTCATGTGAATGCTTCCGGAAGTTGTATGTGTTAGAAATATTTTAAATATTTTGGTTTTCCCCCATGTTATTTTAAATGTTTTCAAATAAAGAATCAAATGTTTTAAAATGTCTTGGTGGGAAAGTTTTTCCTCTATTGGTTTTTGTTGCTTGGGAACTTAGTCCCACATTGGTTAAAATATTTTACCACAACTTCCTTATAAGGAAGAAAGTTGCTACTTGGGTACGGTCCCAATGGAGGCAAAGGCTTGTGGATTGCATTTGCATTTGCTTTTGCTTTTACTTTTTGGTTTCTGGTCGCGAAGAGACGAAAATCTTCATCAATCTGTAAAGTCATGGACTGTAACCGCCGTAATTAAGGCGACGCGATCTGTAACCGCTGTAATTAAGGCGACGCGTGATTGGGGACGGACGTTTGTGAAATGTTCCATCCATTTTTTCAAAACGGCTCTCTTCTTCCATCGCCTATATAAACAGGCTATAGGAGGACTATCTCTCTTGTTCCAGAAAAGTTTTCTTTTATTCCTTTTTGCGATTATTCAAGTCTGCGACCGGTTCACATAGTCTTCTTCCTGGTGCACCAGAGGAGAAGATCAATGAGGCTGAGTGGTTGTATTCGGGGAGCAGATCGTCGAGTACCATGTGCGATTGAGGGGGCGATTCTGTTCTTATGACAGCGTTCTACGTGCCTTCATCCAGGCCATCTCTGAATCACTTTCTGTTTTGATCTGCTGTTTGATCCATTATTTGTTTGTTTAATCTGATTTCGAAAAAGTTTTATCCAACAGTATGATGCTTTATTTGGACTTTCGTCCTTTAATTTATTAAAATGTAGGTCAACCGTTTAACTAAAAAAAAACCTTTTGTTTTAATGGACTATTTTTTTCTACGAACTAAGGAAAATAAAACATGGGTGAGTAATTCCACCATGCATTTCTATATTATCCACCGCCTAATCACTAAATTAAAGGGGGTTTAGGCTAATTATTCTGTGTCCCAATTCTAACAAATATTTAAAATAAGCATGTATAGGGGTGTGTGTAATATCCTGATCAATCACAACTGCATTATGTGCGTTTCAATTTTTATAATTGATTGGATACAGAACTCTCTAATCCAATTAATTTCTTGGGCCACCATTAATTTTAAGACAAATCCAAATTAAGAATAGAAACTATGATATACTGACTGACAATTGGTTGGTAAAAATAAAACTTGTCCCATCCCTAGATAACCGATGAACTTATTCATGATAAAAAGAAGAAGAAGAAAGAAACGAAGAAAGAATAGCTGTTATCAACTTTATATCATTGTATGTATACAAAGCAACCATATTTATTCCTCTGTTTTTTTCCCTACCATATTATATGCCGGACCTTGGACTGGACACAAAATAAGAACAGCAAACCATGGTAACGTTGACTGTTAAATAACATTTTAGACTGGGCTTGTCTGTATGTACATATCTTAATGTATATAATTCTTATATTTATTTTCATATGTGCGTGTATGGAATTCAAAAGAAGAAAAAACCAAACCAGTGTCATTGACCGACTGACCTGTCACGTGAGTGATTGAAGACGACCTCGTGGTGGCCCCCACTCCCACTTCTGAAGTTCTGGATGACATCGACGTCGTCCATACGTCACCTGTGATCGTATACGGTCAGGACCTACGGACGGTCAAGATTTACGGGCATTCTTACAACGAGAGGTCCTTTTAAACACTGGTGAACGGTTAAGATGCATTACCGTTTTGGCCGGATCACGGATGGACGGTTAAGATCTTGTTTTCATGGTAAAGTTTTTTTTTTCTCCTTATAGTTTTTCAGAATCGTTTTTATATATAAATAAAAATTATAGTTTAATTAAAATTTAATTGATTGTAATAGACAACTATTACCCGTAAAAATGTGTGAACCAAAACATTTTCAAAATAGATTGTAGATCAAAATCCACCAAAATCCTTACATAAAATCAAGCACATTTTTTTTTTCTATATATATATAACGGGATTCGAATCTAGGTTATATCTAAGGTGAACGCGTCCCTTACCATCAAATCACTGTTATGGAAGACTTACAACTGTATATATGTATCGTGCAAGACTTATGACTGTATATATGTGTCTTTGTCTTGGTACTCCGTCATTTGTCCTAGTCTATTACACATACTAGTTAGAAAAATTGAAAATAATTAATCAAATTATTATAAATAAAATTTATTATTTCCAAAATTGTATTTTTGGGAAGACAATTTGTTACTTTAGAAAGGGAAAAAATCAATTCATGTTGGGTTAGGTACTGAGATAAAAATAGAGAATATGGGGTTTGTAATGAGCAGCAGATGAGTTTTTTTTTTCTATATTCGTATCATCTTAGACTTTTTTAAAAATGTATAAATAGTAGACATTCAGTCGTAATTATATTTAAAAAAGAATGTTCTACAAATCTAGACAAAAAAGGCTAGATAAAAGACTTGTCGCAATAGATCCAGTAGAAGAGAAATCTACTGTTCCCTGCAATATGCCGAACACTAATACATATCAACTACTACTCAACTTGTAAAATACCCTAGAAAAGGAAATCGATCTTGCTCCGCATACTATGCCCCATTCTCTAATGTGGATATATTTCATTCATTGCATAAAATAGTTAATACATAATATAACAAAATTAAATGAAATGATTTCATGCTTGATTTCTTTTCCTTTATATGTTTGAAAACCGTTTTTATTTATTTATTATCTTTTGCGTGGTATTCCATATTAAACACATTTTTAAATTAGGTTAAAGAGTATCCAGTTCAATTTGATAGATTTTCCAGACTGTTCAATGATTCCATATCGGGGTCAACTGTCCAAAAAAATGAAAAGAAAACACAAAAATTAAAAATGACACCAAGAAAAGCTCCTACTTTATAAAACCACGTTGTACAAAAGTCCTTTTGGTTCAACGCGTGCCACTCTGGACACTTTGACATTTTCCGGCTATGAAGCTTTTATTTTCTCCCACAAATATACGCCAACATGGATGTCTGGGAACCGATTAGGTGCGGCAGTGATCACGGGCCGTCGATCATGGGTCCATCGCATCAAACGGTTGAGTGCGATTCACATTGACCGTCGGATGCGATGGACCCGCGATCGAACGGCCTACGTCGCGGCCGCACATGCCGTTCGACGCACCTAATCGCGAGCGTGTGTATATATATATATATATATATATATATATATATATGGTCGATTACATGCGGCGAACGGCGGGTGCGGCAGCGATCACGGGTCCATCACATCCGACGGTCGGATGCGATTCACATCGACCGTCGGATGCGATGGACCCGTGATCGGACAGCCCGTGTTGCCGCCACACCCGCCGTTCGCCGCACTTAATCGTTTCACTATATATATATATATATATATATATATATATATTGAAACCGATAGACCAAAGTTATCCCGATTATATTAAGATCGTACAACTTTGGATTGAAATAGATACAGAAGAAAGAGAAGACAGAAAGTACAAAGATAAGAATAAAACGAGCATACAACAGTTGCATAAAAGAGTTATCTATTTGATCTGTTCCCATGCTCCTCGACACCCTACATTGTGGTGCCGGTGCCCCTTGCAGGAGAGTATGAGAAAAAATGAAAAGCTTTGGTTATTATAAATTAATAACATTCCTATGTGGATGTCACTACTCTAAAAAGCGCTAGTAGCTAATCGCATATCTGGCGATTGAAGAGGGACTAGGAATTAGTTAGTTAGATAAAGATTAAACAGGGATTAATCAGTCAGTACAGTAATCGCCTATCCGGTGATTGAAGAGGGACTAGGAATTAGTTAGTTAGATAAATATTAAATGGGGATTAATCAGTCAATGCAGTGTGTGTATGTATGTGTGAATATATATATGTATAATATTGAGATGTTTTTTTTTTTTTTTGAGGAAATGTATAATATCTTGATGTTGAAAAAATAAAATAATCCAAGGAAGATAAATGACATAATACATGGATATTTATGAAGAGAACATAAGTGCAATTACGCAAATAATCATAAAAAGAAAATTTGCAAGTACATCTATCACATAAATAATAACTAATATGTGCAACTATCACATACTACATAAATAATAGAGAGAAAATGTTAATAACTAAATAACCCAAAAAATCATTATTTTTATATGCAACCAATTTTTTTTTTAAGGCGAATGAATCCCTGCGGCCGACTGGTTAGGTATGCGATTATGCCCTAAGCGATGCGGGAAGGCCCCGCCTATGCCTAGGTGGCCGAGTAGTCCTCGCCTAGGACTGCTTTTTAGAACACTAGTGGATATTTAAATTGTGAGTTACATGTTAATGATAAAAAAATGATTTTTTTTACATGTATATCATCCAAAAACATGTTATTTATTTTTATACACTCCAAATAATCTGTTTATTTTTAAACTATTAAAATATTTAAAAACTATACATATTTCCCATCCTAATTATCTTCCATAAAAAATTATATCAAACTCATTAAAGTCTTAGAAAAATGATCAAAGTATTTTTTTTACTTTACCAAATACAATATTTATAAAAATAAAAAATATTAATTTTAACATAAAAATGATAAATTTAATCTAAAATTCAAAATCATAAAAATTATTTATTAGTAAAAATATAGTAATTATTAATACTAACATTGGTAGGAATGAAATAAAATTATTTTGAAAACTATCTACACACCGAGCGTTACAAAATGACAATTTTTTTTAAAAAAATTAACTATAATTAAGTTTAATTTTTGTTAAAAATAGATAATAAAGGGGCATATTTTTTTACTAAAAAATTTCTAATGGTATAAAAATAAACATATTATTTAAAGTGGCATAGAAATAAACAACATATTTTTTTATGGTATACATGTAAAAAATCCATAAACAAATGCACTGAATATTTTTTAATGGTAATACTTAAAACTTAAATGGCAGTCTGATGAGATTCCTAAACCAAATAACTCCTATGAAATCTACCAAAACTGAATTTATGGAAATGGGGGAATTCTTCTGCTGGACCAGCTACCAAACTGGCCCTAAAAAAAGGACATTCGACAAATCTGCATTTGATATGTATTCATATCTATATTAGGGTAGTGACTGCCATGCTTCATAAACAAATTCAAAATCAAAACTGATATATATATATAATCTTCAGCTCAGATGTCAAAACATGGCAACATATTTATTCGGATATTCATTCCACAAAATGTTTCAAGTCCGAGTTTCAGAAATCGCAGAAGAGGTAAAGAAAAGTCACCAGTTTAAAAACTCAGTAGCCAAAAACAAAGCTTACATACATTAAGTCCGTTGACGGTATCAAGGGTTTGGAGTCAACTCTAAGAAGACACTGTGGCAGACTTGATGATATCCACAAACTCGGCCTGGCAAAAAAGGAAAGGAGAGTTGGATGGACGGTAAAGAATTTTCAGTCATCGGGAGAAATGCGTGACAAGATTCAACTAACCTTCAAAGAAGCTCCACCGACAAGGAACCCGTCAACATCAGGTTGCATTGCAAGGACTTTGCAGTTTGCGCCATTGACGGAACCTGAATGGTTGTCAAGACCATCAGTTATATGATGTACAGTAGGAGCTAATTGATTGAACTGAGTCTTTTCATGCGTATATAACAAGTGGAATGTTTCCTCCAGTTTGGGGCTTGATTTGACTCACGGACCCTCAAGAATCACATACCTCCGTAGATGATCCTGGTCGTTTCAGCAACTTCCGCACTCACATTCTCCTTGAGCCATTTTCTTAGTTCAAAATGCACCTGGCATGGCAGACCGAAAGTTGATCAGAAACAAGAAAGCTGACATGAAAGTATAATTCTTTCGAAGGCTGGTCAATATCTGGAGCCCAGACTGAATATCTGGTGACCAGACTGTATAGTTGAGGATATTCAAATTGAACTGGTTACCGTATGTCGTAGAATACTAAGATCTATAACAAATCTAATGCAATACACACTGTGCCCACTCCCACAAGTTCCATGCATGGAAACCAAGATGCATGCACAGGATACAATCAAATGCAATACGACAGACATAACATGGACATATCCATCAGACAAACAAAATCAACTATACAAGTACAATATATTTATTACTCATAAATTTGACACACCTAGCTACTCCACCATCATTTACTCTGCAATATATCAGAGAGCTAGACTGAATATTTATTTATTTTCAAAAAACATTATGGAAACAAGATTCACCAATGGAGCCTACCAACTTCTAGTAAATCACTGCCCAATGAGGATATATTACATTTCCATATTTTATGCTACAAAACAAATTGCATGCATATGCACAATTAGGCAGAAAATGACATCACACCATTTGGAAGACCTTCACATATACACATTTACAAGCACACCCACTTACCTGTGTGCACATGAACACATGGAGTGGAGCACCATACATCAATGCATGAATTCATACAACAAGCCACACCATCCCCCGAAGCATGATGAACTTCAAAGTCAGAAGTGAACTTGCCATGAATTTTGATTCGTAGGTACAGAGAAGAAAGTGCATTGACACAACAAGATTTAAATTCAACTTGGAGCCTTTTATGTTTTGGACTTCCAGTTCACATGTGAGGAATAAACCTACTCACCACACGTTATCAATCCAAGAATTAAAAAAACATAGAAAAAAGAAAAGAAAAGAAAGATTACCTCCTGAGCCTGAGCTGGGGTTGCAACCTTGCCAGTTCCAATAGCCCAAACAGGTTCATAAGCCAACACAACATCAGACCACTTTGATACTTTCTCTGCAATAAATAATCAGAGCTTATAAATACACAGTTTAAGCCAGAATAAGAAAGATGAACATCTAGTCTTTTCTATCACTCATCCCTCTAAGTTGCTGCAAAAACCTTAAGTAAAACACAGACCAGGAATACAACAAGATTTAAAATAGACATTACACAACAAGTATGGAATCAGAGCCTATAAAATACACAGTAAATGCAGAATCAGAAAGAAGAACAATCTAATATTTTTTTATTATTATCCTCTAAATTTCAGCAAAAGCCTTAAGAAAAACACAGAACGGGAATACGCCAAACAGAAAAGAGAAAAGCAAAAGAACGAAAAACAAGAGAGGAAAAAGGGAATTACATTTCCCGTTATCTCACCCTACATTTAGTTTCCCACCCCTTAACACAAACTCAGCCAGAATACATTTAATACCCCAATCTTTGCCATCTAAAAATGGTTTCTCAGTTATTCTCAAATGGACCAGTTTTTATTGTCTCGTCTGGAAATTTATATAGTCTACCATGGACCTTAGTTTTGGCTTTTACCAGATACAGGTAATGTCAATATTATTCAGAATTTGAGAAAACTTCAAGAAATATTTTATTTCATATACTTTCCTTACCTGTGTTATACTAACAGTTGTGGTTGGCAAAACATATCCAGTTTAATCATACCATTGATTTGTTAAAAATATTTTTCAGATATTTATGCACCAATTTCAATTGCATCCAAGACATTTCGGTATTTGAAAAGTGCGTCATTCAAAATTTCTTCGTGGTATTATCCAGCTGTTTCCTTCCTGTTTTCACCATTTGTTTTCAATTTAAAGTGCAAAATATCCTAATTATAGACTTTGCTCTGCGGCACAGAACAGGCTTTATTTTTTTATAACAAACAATTGTTCCAACTTCATAAAACATACCATATTTGTTTTAGTAGCATGTGCTAAGTGATTTACCATTGATTGAGTACCCTGGCCTGGCTAATCCAGAAGTTCCCTAACGCACTCTGTTCAAAATAATTGCTTCATAATTTTTTTAACAATAGATTGTAGCTCGCCACCCAAAGTTTATTACTAATTTACTATTCGGTATTCTCCTGGGAGACCAGTATAACATGTATTCACGAATCATGAGATCCAAAATCCTCGGTAAAATGAATCAATAGATAGCCAGTCACATAATTTGAAAAACTGACTGTTATATTTTTTTTCTTCTCTTTTTCTAATTTCTCGTTGTTGCCCAACATAAAATATCATTTTCATTGAACTGTCTACGAACACAGTGGAATTCCGGTCATGACAGAATGATGTAAAACATGTTCTGATATCAATTTTTAATAAAAGACAACCCTCCCACAGTATGTTAACAGGAGTTTTATGTTGAGAACAATATAAAGTCCATCGTATCGACACACGGTAAAGTGAGAACTGCACTTGGGTAACAAGATTAACATACTTCTATTTCTTTTTTCTCTTTGCTGCCAAACATAAAATAAATCATTTTCATTGAACATATGCATTAAAGTGATGACAGAACGATGTAAACAAGTTTTGATATCAACTTTTTTTAAATAAAAGACAACCCTCGTGACTTCTGCATTGTAAAATTCCTGAATTCCACAGCATGTTAACAGGAATTTTACGTTGGAGCAATCTTACGAATAAAAATGTTCTTGAACAAAAGGGGAGAAGTCTCCCTAGGAAGAAATCCCTTCCTGAGCAGGGCAACCCCCACAACAATTAGACCCCGATACTCACATCAATAAAGTTCATGAGATAAAGTGAACACTGAACTTAAGTAACAAGATCAACATGCTTCGATTTCCTGCAGACATGACAATTAACAAATAATACACTAATCTACATAGAGATATATCATGTGAACTTCCCTTAAAAGAGTGGCTGCCGAAATATGAAACAGTGCAGCCTAATTCCTAGTGCTACAATAATCAAACTATAAAAGAAAAACAACTTGCTCAATGGATGAAATGAGATTTTACAATAAGGGCAGATTAACAAAAAAAAAAAAAAATGAAATTCAGCCACTGCATACGGCTGGAAAAAAGCACATAAGAGTTACCTGCAATAGCTTTTGTTTGGGCTGCAACTACTTCCATGGTAGACCCAGATTCCCGCTGTTCAAGAGTTTCTCCAACACAGGCAATCACCTTCAGGCCTTGTCCAAGTGCATATGCAACTTTATCCGCAACAAACTGCCATGATACAGAGCAAAGAAAAACAATATACATCAAAAGATTAAGCAGCATAAATTAAAACAATCCTCTTATGTAGCCTGTATAGCATTCGAAAACTAATAAATTTTCATACAGACCGTGTAATATGTCACATAATTCAGATGGTTACCAGTTCCACATTTAATACTGATTCCAATCAGCATTATATATCTGTCCAATTTCTAGGATGCAGTTGCAACACTCAGTTAACCAAATCTTGTTTATGTGAACAGGCTGCCAGTGGTGTATGAATTATGATTTACTGCTCCGTTGATCTTATATGAAGTTTTTCCAATCAGACTATAAAAAAAAAGAATCTAAAGTGATTAATCTAAAAATATTTAGTAACTGCCATATTTGGATAAGATTGTGAAGTTATCAGGCTTGAAATAAAACACTGGTGGATATTGATATTACTGAAGAAGGCAGATAAAGATAACATGTGAGATGAATCAAAATCAAAATATAAATGAAAGTTATAGATGTAAGTCTATGTTTGACTAAATGATCGTGATGACACCAGACAGGATTAAACTGCATACTCAGAAGAATGTCAGAGACAATGCATATGATATTTCTATCACACATGATGCTTGGATTCTGAAGCATTAGAAGCAGGATAGTTATTAAAAATATGAAATTAACTAGAAAAAGAAACACACCTCGTTTGCTTCACTTAGTATGAGTCTTCGCTCAGAGTGGCCGAGGATAACCCAGGGAATGCCAAGATTAACAAGCATCTCCGCACTGCAGCATCATACCATCAAATTAACATAAACAAAGGTCTATAGAAAACTCATTCCGCATTCTCAAATTTATGCCTCCCTCACAACTACAAACTAACAGAGCACCCATACTCTTTTTCCGCTAAATTCAGTTAATAACAAAACTTCAAGTCATACACTGCAATTACATATTAAATGCTGACTTTAAAAAATGTCAATAGCCATGATGGTACTGTTACTCTACAATCATGACTAAAATGACGAGCACTAACAGAATCAGTGATCACAATACCATAAAAAATCAGAAAAGAGAAGTATATGCCATCTATTAGTAGTGCAATGCATGTGCAGGACAAAGTGGAAAAAACGAGACCCTCCCTATTAGTATATTCTTGGTGCACGGTGACTCATTGACCACTTTATTTATGTGTTCTATATTAGTGGAGTAGAAGCACCCCTCCTACCATAAAAAATCAAAGTTTTCCAAAATATGACACCATTTAAGGCCATTACTCTTAACTGCTAGTAACATATCTGATGCAAAATAAGTATGCCGATTTACATCTGGATAACAAAATTGCGGAAGTGTTCACATGGTCAAAAATAACAAGGATTCCCCTGTCATAGCTTTGAGTTATAACAAGTGAGGAAAAATGCCCTCATGAAATGAATATCTTAGTTTTCATTCAGTACAAAATTGAAGAAAACTGACCACAATGAGACCTAACTTCTGGATTCGATGGATTCAATCTCTCTTTTCATGTATCAAATATCTCAATGTGAAACAAATCTCCTAAACCAACAAAGAACGGAGAGGAGGGTACTACGTCGTTACATCTACAGGACAAATTCATTGAATTTTATTTTCTGCAAAATGCACACACGGCTGATGACAAAAGTTAAAAATGCTACAAGCACATACCCTTCAACATGCACACATCTAACAGAGAAACGATGACCATACATTGAAACTACATCTCACCTGATCTCCCCAGTGAAAGCACCTCCTTTCTTCACCCAACAATTCTGTGCGGCAACATGGAAATCTGGGCGCAATGAGCTCTTCACCAGTGGAAGGAAAACAAAGGGAGGACTCACAACAACCTCTGCAACAACAGACAACAAAATACACTTTCTTGTTAATCCACACAACAAAAAACTAAACCAGCGATACAACAGAATTCAATCCAACCTAATGTGATGCATTTTCACATCCATCTCTTATACTGATCACAAAAAAATCTAATTTTCATCAATACATAACGAAATTCACTTCTTTTAATAGCTTTCACTCATTCAAAACATAAAATCTAGCTCAGTCAAATTTCCTGCTCAAATCAATCTCAAGCAAATCAGTCTTTCCAAAGATATCGCCCTCGCAGTTCACAATAAAACAAATTGCACGAATTACGAGGCAACAACGAAAGTTCGTAGTTCTCACCCACGACATCCCCGGAAGGAACCTCCGCTTCGTTCAGAGTGGACACGATCTTCTTCACCTCCTCGGTGGTCCCGTTCTGTAAAAATCAGAAACTCAAATCAGAATCAACAAAAAAAACATAACTTCCGACCCTAAAAAGCAGAAAGAACTACTAAAACACAAACACCAAAAACAATCGAAATCAAAATAATGAAAATTTTTAGGGTTCCAATCGTACGCATTTCCAGTTACCACCGACGAAGAATTTACGACCCATTTTTGCCGATTTGTTCTCTCTCTCTCTCTCGATCGATCGACTTTCAGATTCAGAGACTGCTCGTGAGTTGTGACGAGGGTCACGAAGAAGACGAAAGAGAGAATGCGACAGCCCCAAAGCTTGTACCTCAATTTACTTTAATACCCCCAGGCCTTCTCCACTTGTCCGGAGCTGCCACGTAAACATGAAGAAGGGCATTTTAGTCACATTAAGGTATGATGAGCATCTGTGAGCGCTCGCGGTTTAACAGAGAACCGGTTTGCCCACTTAAATAGATTTAATTACAGAAATGGTACGCGGTTTTATATAGAGTTGACGCAGAGGTGGGGCAGACTCGTAAATAAAGTCAGATAATGAGTGTGTTTTAGGGAGCTGCCACGTAAACATGAAGAAGGGCATTTTAGTCAAATTAAGGTATGACGAGTATCCGTGAGCGCTCGTGGTTTCAGTGCCCACTTAAATAGATTTAATTACACAAATGGTACGCAGTTTTATATAGAGTTGACGAAAGGTGAGGTAGACTGGTAAATAAAGTAAGATAATGAATGTGTTTTGGGAATTTTACAGAGAGGAAGGGATAACGGGACGAGAGGGTCTGGACGAATGAGGAGAAGCACCGGATGTTCGAGGGGTTTCACGTGGGCCCCACTCATCTTTTTCTTATCTTTCGTCAGCTGACCAGCATCTTTGGATGGATCGTTCTGTGATGCTTGCTACTGTTTTTTTAGGCATGGTTTGAAAATGAGTTTGGATGTTAATTTTTCATGTAACTTGGATTTAAAATTGATGCATGAAGATTATGAAAAACCATCTTTTGATCATTTTTTGAGGGAAATAAATGTCTGCACCTTTAAATTAAACCTTTCTTTTTTGTTCGGAGAATTTAGTTTCTTACATACTTAAAAAATCACAAACTCGTTTTCAAACTGGCCTTCATGTTTGTTTGGAATGTGTGTTTTATACCACCAGATTTCATGTACACAACGTTTCAGGCGGGGATGTGAAATGTGCCGCTAATTTGTCACTATACACACATGAAAAAACGTGTTTGGATGCATTACATGTGTTTGGCTTATGGAAAGTGGATGATTATGATTATGTCTTTGGTGACATTGTAAAAATGAAGGGTAACAAAACCAAAAACCTTGGTTGTGTTTTCTCACGCTTCGTATTGACTATTCATCGTGTTACATATAATTTGAGTTTACAAAATCAACAGAGAAGATCAACATATACAAAAAAAAAATGAATACATAAAATCAATATGCATATAGTTTAGGGAAGAACAAATCAATAGAGGGATTGCAAACATTCCATGTGTGTAAAAACATCGCCTAAACGACATGGGAAAGAAGGATCTGAAGAGTGGGGGGTTGGCAACGGTGGAGAAAATGAAAAAGTGAGTGAAAAGGGGGAGGTGAATGAGAAAATGAAAGTGGGACTAGGGTTTTCATGGATCGGGAACAAACACTACTACAATTTCTGACATTGATCATGGTTTAAAACCGTGATTAAAGACATTTGATCACGGTTTTGAACCGTGATCTACGAAGGCGTGATTGTTTGTATCATATTTTTAATCACGGTTTGGAAGCGTGATCAAAAGTGATAAATGATCACGGTTTTGGAATAAACTGTGATGGTTCCATATAGGAATCGATCACGCTTATTTTATAAAACGTGATATTTTATATCTAAACGATCACGGTTTTCTTGAAGAACCGTGATCTTTAAAATATTTTTTTATCACGCTTTATAAATAATATGTGATCTTTACATTATTTTTATAAACAATCTGTGATCTTAAATTATAAAAAAATCATAATTTCCTGAACCATTATACAATTTCATATATTAATTGTACATGCTCTTATAATTCAATTCACACAACAAAAGAGAAATATTAATTAAAAATACTTTCATTGGCCTCTGATATGAATCGGAAACTTCGTACAAACATTGTTTGGCACACACATAATTGTATTATAAATAACTATAAGTCAAAGAAAACCACAATAAGTGTAACTTGTACTTCTTCCATCATAAAAAAAATTCAGTCCATGATCTTCGCCTTACAATTCTACATACAAAAAGATTATCTGATCAAGCCGTAATGTAGATAAATTTTAGAACTACCTGAAATGAAAAACATAATTATAAAAATCAAGTGCGTCATATATCACAATATAATTAATGTAATGTAAAACGCAACAAGTACATGGATAACATAAAAGAAAACTTCTGAAAATTAGATAATTGACTTGTGAGATTCAATAACAATTAAGTAAAGAATAAAATATTGATAAAGTCCAAAAGGGATAATAATACCTAAAAATTGGAACTATGTAAGCATACATCAACTACATTTGTTCTTGAATTACATTGATCCAGTCAAGCCGCAGTTCATTTATTTCATCTTCAGTATAGATGGATATTCCGTTAAACTGTTCCAAGTATATTATTAGTCGATAAATTTTATTACAACAATCAAAACAATGTGTACAAGAATAATATTGATCTTACCCTTTGTTGAATGGGTATGTTTTGATCGTCGATGAGGTCCTTCATATACTTACAAACAAAATAATCACACTCGATGTTCCCCATTTATTTTGGGCACCAAAATTTTATATATGAAAAAAATTTAGCAAACCAAAGATTAAAAATAAAATTTAAAATATGATAAGTCATACCGAGACTTGAATCCATTGTGAATTTTTATTTGATAAAACCCCGATGAGTGTATTATACGATTTCACCCCCTTCAAATCAAGGAAAACATAAAATTCACAAATTTGTTAAAACATATCAAATGCTTAAATGGAACAATTAATATAATACTTACAAGTTTATGACTATTTTGATCCGCTTCATAATGTCATTGTTTAATGGGATCCAGATAATAAATAATCTGTTGTTTTGGATTAATGATCAACAAGATCCAATGATTCCTAAATTATAAAAAAATATGACATGAGATAAGAAATAACACATGAATATAACATTCATAAATAGTATAATAATTTATAGAATAAGAAAAATTACTCAGGGTTGAGAGGAACAAAAAGTACTTCATGAGAGTTAGAAGCTTTAAGAAACCGTTGTTGTAGCTCTCGTGCACCTTCTTCATATTTGGTAGAGGCGAATATGGATAGATTGACGAATCCATACCTTAATGGTTGATGTGAATCTACCATCAACTTATACAAATAGTTGAAATTAGGGAACAACTGTTAGAACAAATTAAATATATATATCTCCACAATTTACTTAAATTAATTTTCATCACCTCATATACACCACTAAATTTGTAGCAAACAACTCCATATCACATATTGGCGAAATATCATCTTGATGCACATGCAATAATATCTTATGTCCAAATACATTTTCCTTGACATGAAATTCGATACACTAACCATCAACCAAAAAATCATTGATGCATTGCTTGAAAGTTTGAAAGGCGGCTTCATCAGTATCGATATTGGTCAGTTCTTTATCTTTATTTTTCTAAATTTTAAAAATTACATGTTAAATTATTTATATAAAACTAATTTTACAAATAATAATATGATAGAGTTTACCTGTACATCAGGAACAATGAGATCCTTTGGCCATGCAACAAATGATCCAATGACTTCCATAACAATAATCATCTCATCTCCGACTGGTATAGGAAGAGGTGCATATGGGGACAACGCAATCTCAATAGACACTCTTCGATTATTTTCTCCCAATCGAATGGTATGAATTGTTTCATTAGGCTTGACTACATCAAAAACCTTACCCCTTGCAATAATTGTGTGATCGGCATCATTCAACAAACTACTCGGTTTGCACCACAACAAAGGAAAAAAAATAGCACAATCATTGATCACATTGTTAATTATTCTACTAGTTAAAAAAATTTGACTAATTATACAACATTTGATCATTTATTCAAAGATGTACCAAATTCCTGCCTATTTCAACGTCCTGATTCAAATCTTCCAATTAGATAATGGTTTTTCATTGATTTAATTTTCAATTTTAATTATGATCCAAATAAATACCCAACCAAATACAAACCTCCTAAGACATCAAACGCTGGATCTACAGTAGAAAGGATCATTTGCATGCAACAAATACAATGATCAACACAACAGCAGAAACAAGAGAACAACATTTCACGAGAAATGAAAGCCAAATCGAACAGGAAAAAAAAAACACTAACAGGAAATTCAGATGTTATGTTTTATCATTGCAATTAAAGATTAAGTTTTTATGTCTTCATTCAAATCCTAAAATCCACAAAATCAAATAAAAAACCCTAGATCTCAATCCAAATGCAATATTGATCTATTACTTCATAAAACCCAAATCATCACAATGACCAAAAAAGCCATATCAAAATCTACAATGGATGATCAAAAAAATATGAAAAAAAATCAATTGGAGTGTGTGCTTTGGAGCCGACAAGGCCCGTGGCGAGGGAGAAAGGGCGGAGACTTACCCGGCTCAGTCGTCTGTGGAGGAGGAAGGGGCGGCAATGGCTGTGGATACGTCAACGGAGGTGGGGTCGTAGAGGAGGGGGTCGTAGTCTTGTAGAGGAGCGGCAATGGCAATGGAGGCGGCGGCTTAGTCGTCGTCGGCGATCGAGGGGAAGCGGCGGCTGAGTCTTCGTCGGTGGAGGAGGGGAAGCAACGGTGGTGGTTGGATCAACAAAGGAGGTGGGGTAGAATGGGATTTCTTTGGGACCACATTAGGGTTTTTATTTATTTATTTAAGAAACGATCACGTTTTCACTTAAAGCGTGATCTTTTATTTAGGAAACAATCACGTTTGCATTTAAAGCGTGATCATTTATTTAGAAAACGATCACGTTTTGATATAAAAGGAGATCTTTTATTTAAGAAACAATCACGGTTTAGATTAACCGTGATTAAATATTTATTAAATAATCACAGTGTTAAGTAAATCGTGATCTTTGTGATATCAAATATCACGGTTTATGAAAAAGCGTGATCGTATATTTTATAACGATCACGCTTTTAAAAAAACTGTAATCATAATTATTATGAACACACTTTTTTTAAAAGCGTGATCAAAACAACTGTGATCAATGTCAAAAATTGTAGTAGTGAAATGTTAGAATTCGTCGAAATGTGGAGGGATAAGATGGTAAAATGCTATCCATTTAGGGCGTATTTTACTTCTAGCTTTTATAAACTATTTGTCTTGACGTGTTTTGAATGGTAGCATTTTTACACTGTAAACAAGAACCCTATTTTTATGCTTAAAAATGCATTGGCCTTTTTGGAAGTAAGTTTGGCGGTTGATGGGATTAAACAATGCAAATGCATCTCAATCTCACATTCAAACGGGTCCTAATAAAAATGTTGTGTTACATTGGGATACTTTTTATACCTCTAAATGTGAAAAGTAATTTTTGACATTCAAATTATTAATTAGAACATAAAAATAGATTGAACATAAAATGCAACTGTTTTTTCAATGTTGTCTCAATTATATTGTCTTATAATGAGTATCTATGTCGTTGGTTGAAATATATATACGATTTTAAATATTTCACAGATTAATATGTTTAGCAAACCATTAATAATTTTTTTATAAAAATACATATTTTGTATGTATACCTTAAAAAATTAAAACATTTGAATACTACGGTTAAGAATATTATGTAGCAGTTTTGACTAGAGGCTATAGTGTCTTGATAGAGGACACCCCTGCCAAACGGGGGAGACCTCACATCACAGCTTGTTTGCAGTAAAGATTGAAAATAAGCACATTCCATTTATATGTTTTATGAAAAGTGCTTATTTATATTTATAATAGCAGTGGTTTGTTTTGTAACATAATTTTAAAAACTTTGAATGGCCTAAGCAGAGCTCAATGGATTCTCTTTGGATTTGATACTACCGATTGGAAAATGATATTATGTCCAGCTCCACAGACAACCCCGTCCGTAATTTACATTATTTAAGAAAATTGTATACTCAATTTTAAGCTGTGCATATGAATAACACAGAGAATTAAAATTCACTGAATGTGTTATATTTATTAAAAAAATGTTTAGGATTTTCAAAAATAAAAGATAAAATTAATTACTTAGTTAAAAACCACATCAACATCCCAACTAATTTCACACACATATATTTATCAATCATTTGCATAGCTCAATCTCAATTTAAATAAAAATCACATAAAATTTTTAAAAATCATAGGCCCTTTTTTACATGGCATGAGTCCCCACAGGCCTACTGGTCAGCCCAAATGGGCCCAGTTCGATCTGGCAAATGGGTCGGGCCTGGGACCACCCCGACCTAAAAACGGGCCAAGCCGGGCCTAAACGACCCTGGACGGGGTTTGGCCCTACGGGTCTGGGTCGGGCCTGATAAGTGTAAAGTCTAGAAAGCGTTTTCTATGCTCACTCCATTTTAGCAGTCGATGATCACTTTTCAAACCCGGATGATGCCATGGAAAGGAGCGAACCATAAGACTATTCAGGGTGGCGATATAGAACCCGCCGCAGGAGACGAAACATAAATACGGGTGATTCCCGCCTTTCAGAGTTCACGAACCCTAAAAAAACAAATCTTCCCCATAAATACAAAAAAAAAACCCTAAATCGTCGAATCCGTCTAAAATGGCTGGGCAATCAGACCCCGACTTGTCGATCTTCACCGCTCCGGAGGTCAGTCATTCACATTTCTTTCAACCCTTCCCCCAGCCTTGTCGCGTCGATTCATCGCTTTCAATGACCGTTTTATCGGTGATTTTCAATGGATAGGTGGAATTCTTGGCGGAGGATGAGTTGGTGGAGATCGTCCCCAATATGAGGATGGAAGCCCTTCACATGATCTGTGTAAAGATTCCGCCTTTTTTTTCTTTTATACCCTATTGTCTCGGAATTCGTGCGGGGCGTGGTGTCTCATTATTTTTTTAATACTCTTTTCAGGGAGACTTCGGTCCGTTTATGCCGCAGATAGCGGTGAAGGTCCCTCTATGGCTCGCGGTGGCTCTGAAGAAGCGGGGGAAGTGCGCCATCAGACCTCCCGAATGGATGTCTGTTGGTGGGTAATTCTTGATTGTCTTCAAAATTCAAACTTTCACTTTTTTTTGGGTACTTTTGGTCATTATTTGCGTTGGGTAATGATGCAATTTGATGAGAGCTGCTAGTCTAATTGTGGGATTAGAATTAATGCATAAACAATCAATCAAAGATTTGTTAGATTTTTATTTTAAATCTAAATTATGATTGAAAATATTTTGTATTGGTTTTTTCATAAAACTTGTCAACACCAATTATAACCAATGTTTGGATTAAAATGATGGGAGCAATTTATTAATACATACGTTACAAACAATTGCATTTGTTTGAAATAAAGTTTGTGGAGTCATTAAAATAAAATTATTTTTGTGTTGTAATGATCCTCATATAATTGTTAAACTTCATTTTAATGTTTAATTTCAACATTATCTAGTTTTATTGTGAAAGTTTCAACTTTTTGAAACATTCAAAATTGCCATATTGTTTTTTAAGGCTTTTAATGAAAATTATTTTGGGAACTATGCATTTTCCTTTATGAAACCATTGATATTGATGCAATAAAGGCCCCTTGCATTTTTGATGGGGGACAATGTGAGATTCAGCAGACCACCATTAAGAATTCTAACCCGTGAGGAGTAGACTCCATTTTTCCAAATTAGTGTTGAAATTCTCATCCATTCCTTTTTCTCTTGACCGGGCGTCTGAAAGGATCCATCTGTTCATCGTGGTTCTTCCGTATCGCACCCCGGAAGAACAAAACCAGTTGTGGTCATCTCTCAGTGAGGAGCCATTTAACCCTGCGTGAGGGAGCCTTACACAGGACGTGTCTTCACTCGCTTCCATCCGGATACATTTTCTAATCTCTAACTCTTTTATTTCATGTTTTACAATATATTTTAGAGTATGCTATTTAATATTTAATCGATGTTTAATTCTTGATAATTTATAAGTTTGTGTTTACCTAATTTTTGTGCACGCACAACAAGATCATAATTGTGTTTGGGATCTTTACAATTTAGTTAGTCTTTTTATTTTTGTTAGTTAAGTGTTGTGAGGGTGTTTTTTTGTTCTATTTTGCTTTTTCGTTTCTGAAATGGAACCTTCTCAATTCCACTCCCATAATTCAGTTGCCACACACGTAGATCTGTGATAAATGATAAATAATTGTTTACGTGCTCATTCAATTTTTTAAAAGGATTTAAATGGGTTGTTATCTTTTTTTTTTTTTGGATCTGTGGATCAGAGAGATTGACGCAGGTCTGTGAAGCAGAGAGAGAGTCACCTAGAGAGTTTCAGCCTCTACCGTTCCATTATATAGAGATTTCTAGGCTCCTGTTTGACCAGTATGTAAGAAGCATTGTCTTCCATTATATTTTTATTTTTATTTCTGATTATTAATATGGAAAGAATGATTATTCTCAAATCTTTTGTTTCTAGTGCTCATGACGACATTCCCAACTTATATATGGTGAGCTTACATTCCTTTTGGCTCTAGTTGTTTGTGCATGGCTTTGGAGATTGTTTCTTAGTTGTAGGTTTTGCAGGTGAGGTCTTTGATTGAGGACATAAGGAATGTCAGGTTCCATAAGGTTGAAACTGGCCTGGAGACAATATCTGGCCGTACTCATGCAGTGAAGGTGAGCTTTATCAATGAAGTGTTTTTGGTTTTAATACCAGTTGTTTCTATCTGGAATTTTTCTGCGGAAGATATCAGTACAAGAGATAGCCACAGTGTAATTTGGTTATGCATGGGCACAAGTAACTTTCTAAAAATGATACAAAACAGATAATTGGTTTCATGTAACTATATTAAACCTATATGAAAATATTTGAGATAGAACTATGCGATCCATGCATTTGTATTCATTTCATCTATTTCTAGATCTTTACTTCTTTCATAAATATAATAGTTTTCTTTTATATGGTGGAATGGTGCAGCAGTTATCTGAGAATTCTTGTTATGTGTGAATATTTGGTGTCCGTTTCTTTTGGTAATAATAAGTTTTGTCATGTGTTGGTTGCCCTATCACCATAACAGGGAGATTCTTCTATTTGTTTAATATGGAGGCTGCATTTGGTGTTGGAATGTTAGCACTTATGCATGCTGTGCACATATTTTCAAATATCCATCTTGGTTAATCCATCCACTGTGAACTGTATATATTCTAGTGGTTGATAACTCCAATTGTCTTATTTTTTCTAATTCTGCCTTGACAGCTGAAAAATCTCTCTGCAATGGAAGTAAACATAGTGCGTCCATTCGTTGTGAGGGCTCTGCAGGCATTTTACAAGCATGACAGCCCAGAGATGATACAGCAACCAGAAGCATCAGCAAGTAAACGATCTCAAGTGGTGGATCGTGTCCCTAGGGTAAGTTGTTATTAATTTGTTGTGCAATATAATGTCAAATTGTTGGAACTTGGAATTTTTGTTACAACTGTTCAAATAGGGATTAGGATCGTGTGATCCTTGACATCCGAAACACCAATCCATTGCTTTCACAATATATATGACATTATTAAGATTGATGCAGGCATCATCAAACATTGACTTCATATGAATTTATGTTATTAGCATGCAAATCTAGCTCTAAGTTTGATGGAAACAGCAGTTCAAGTCTCACCTGATTCTAATCCTTCAAGTATTTTTTGATTTATCTCTTGAAGAACAGGTAGGCTTGTATGTGGTGTAGCAAGTACAATGATGTTTGTACTGCTTATGGATAGCTTGAGAAAGGGCTGATTTTGGTTCGAACATATTGTCAAGGTTACATGTGTGAATTGATGTAGGATAACCTAGTACTCCCTTTGCCTTAGGTTAGGTGTCAGACAGGGTTTATAGATTATTTAGGCAGGCTGCTAGAGTCCTTTGATCAAATGCTTTGTGGAAACAAGTCTGCAGACCTCTTCTGCATAACCTACATCAGTCATCCATCCTGCCAGAATATAATCTCCCTTCCATTTCCACCACAAACTTTAATGATAATCTGGCATATTTCCCTTTGGTGTTAAGTTGGTCTACCCATTACTTGCAATATAAGTATTTTGAAGTTAAAGATGGAGACCTTTTCCATCAATTTCTTTGCTAGTATATCACACTATCACTTATTTTTGAAAATCGTTTATAATCATTACATAAAAGGACTTTTTCTCACTATAAATCTGTTGTCAGGAATTTCCTTTGGAAAAAGGGAGATCAGAATGCTTGTTGAAAATATGAATTAACATGTAAAGCTAGGAACATGAGATTGAGGAAATGTACATGCTTATGAAATGAAAGAACAATAAAAAAAGAGGTAGGGGGAATGAAGAAGAGAGGAAACCAAATGCAAGTGTGCTTTATCTATTTATCAGGCCTTTGTTGTTTTTATATCTCATTATAAATAAGTGGACGAATTCTGTTATTATTACTTTATCTGTGGTTTTTGTATGCTTGACATTATGTCCAACAAAAGAAGATAAGTAAACTAGTATGGTTTATCATATTTAATCACTTTATTTATGACTGGCCCTTCTAACACGTTTTTTTCTTCTTTTTTTTAGAGAGATCTTCGACCACGGTAGGGAAGATCTTGGATAATTTGAGGTGTGCTTCTCGTGTGGCATCTGAAGGTATATGCCAACTTCACTTTTTCCTTTTTACCATCTGTCTTATTCATTGCTGATACATACACCAATTGTTGCCAAAGATTGTTCCTCCCAACTCTATTAAATCCCAACTTTCATCTTCTCCTTTACTAAGTAGTACATGTTATAGGAATGTAAATTTATATGTACACTTGGTTGCCGATATTATTGTAGTGAGGCCCTTCCAGAAGCTTCATATTGCTCGCTGATGTGGACAACCACTACCTCTTTATTAGAATTTTCTTGTAATATAGAGCATTATCTTATGTTGTGTTTGAAAAATTCTTTCAAGGTGTCGATTAATCCCCCGCCCTGGCCTAGGCGGGCGCAACTCGCAACGCTTGAACCTAGCCGCATTTCCTATAAATCCCTAGTTGACCAATAGTTATTATGTTAAGTTGTCTTATATATTATATATTAATTAATTTTTGTATGCTATCCCTAATTGATAATATTATTAATTTTGTTTTGATGTTACTTTGTTATTATTTTGTAGTCTAAAATCTTAACTATTATATATAATACATAAATGTATTATATTTATTATTTACAAAAGTGATTGATTAATTCATACCTCACCGATAATTACTAGCTGGTCACCAACTGCCCTACTAGCGCTTGATGCTTTTTACAACATCAATCTTATAGCTTCCATAGAAAGACTAGTGATCTTTCAAAGTTCAGTAACATGTAGACCCTGATTTGGAGAAAGCCAATAAATTTGCATTCCTTGTAGGACTTCATATACTCTTGCAGTTTTGCATCTGATGAGCATGCACTGTTTGATGGTGTGATATAAGATGAGGAACTGTGCTGTTACCACAAGATCTCAGATTTTTCTTTTAGTAGTCTCAAGTTGTAGGGGACATAATGTGAAAATGTCGCTGCTCAATTTATATAGATATAAGAAATGGTAGTGATGGTGGAGATGGGGATGTAATTGATGATATCTTCTAACAAATTCGGCGACAATATGCTCAAGTTTTGAGAATGAATGACCAGCAGCTCAAGTGTGACACTTAGTTCTTGCATGTATTCATTAATTGGTGGACTTACCTGATAGGATTATATTCACAATCTGACTGTTGTTTGCTAGATGAAAACCGTTTTCTTATTACTTTTAGTTGTGGTATGTTTATTCTAGTTAACCTTGGTCTGGTAGATTGCTTTTGTAGCATCGAAGTTAGAGGTGGGGGCTCCAAATCTTGAATTATGATTTTAACTTTGGTTTTTTCTGTAGGGTTAGGTGGGTTGTGTCGAGAAGTTGGTTGTGTGTTTCCATTTGATTGGATGGTTTGGAATGGGAGTGCTATTGAAAAATTCTTGGCAATATATGTCACCATGGCATCAACATCCTGTATGTATGCATATAGCACCAAGACAAGATTTCAAGGTGCATCCATAGTAAATGGAGAACATTGCTGTCGTCCTGGCATGATATATAACATACCAGATCCTTACTACAGCACAAGTCTCAAGTCAATTATATTTTATTTAATATCTATATCAGATTATCAGAAAAATAATTAGGTATTATCCTTTGATAATTGTGACAGAGTCTCATTGGTCCCCCATTGATCTCTTTCTTCTTGATATTTCTATTATTGTTATTGTTCTTCAATAAAAGATAGGATTATTCTGCTAATACACAGAGATGCTAATTGCCTTTTAAAATAGTTACCATGTGATCAATGATACATGGGGCCTACCATTTGCTAGTGCTAATCATACTTTACCCTTTTCTGCTTATAGAAATTCCCCCTTGTTTAAGATATACAAACAGTTAAGCTTTTCATAAAGCAAGTGCATCCATTCTTTCTTTATGTTGTTTTTTTTATAATAAGGATAGATATTTGTTATCCGATTTCATTTATGAGAACCGAATTACAAACTCTGAACGGGATTGGTGGGGGGAAAGGGAGAGGATTACAGATAAAAGATAAAACAAAAAACACAGAAGACCAAAGCAAGCCAGAGCCCGGATAGAAGAGATCTCTAAACCAAGACACTCCAGCCTCCCTCAAAACAGAACATGAGCCGTGCGCGCCTCCCCCCGCTATGCACCGCTCCCAATCACTCACTAACAACCCGAACGTGTCCCACGTTCTTTATGTTATTTACTTACTTTTGATGGTAAGCTGGCTTTGAACCGATGACCTTGAACATTTAATATTTTTGCTCTTACATCTAGTTGGTCCATCCTTTTCGAACCAATCTGCCTGTATATGCCAGGCTTTATTTTATGTGGCTAAAAGAAAATAAGAAAATCAACACAGTTTAAACGTTTACAATTGTATGGTCCACATGTCATTCAGTTCATGTACATTATCCATTACACTGCCAACTGTCTTTACTAAATACCAGAATGAAGAACAGGTAGCGCTCCCTGATCCAAGGAGATGATGACAAGCCTTGGTGTTTCCTGGCTGAGAAATCCAATACATGGGGCAACAAACCAGTTATGTGGCATATTCCCTGTTGATCCATTTGGAGTTGAAATGTAATCACAGTTCCAGGTCATGGTGGGCTGCTTGTGATTGTTGTGGAAGGTTATCCATTAAAATGAATGTGTCATGTGTTGCTTGTATTCTTCTTTGAGGTCCCTTTCTTTGTGGTCTCTCCACTTCACATGGAGATGTTCCTCTTTGTTGACTTGATTTCTTTGGGGTTTTTTTATTTATGGTTTTTTGTGGATCAACTTAAGTTGACCTCTGATGGTAAGATTTTATATTGAGAGAGAGATGCTTAAGTTCATCCTTATCAGTTTTTTGTTCATTGGAATCTCGACTGATTCCTATTTTTAAAAATATATATAAAAAATGAGTAGATAGATGTTGATACTGATTCCTATCTTTATTTATCTCTTGACAACCTGATATATTTTCTTAATATTCATTGATTTAAAATTTGATTAATTGGGTCAGGCCATGCTGTTATTTTTTTTAATTATCCCTCATATTATATGCTTATGTTTAGGTTATGAAATTGGTTATAGCTATGGTTATTAGATTTTTTTTCCGTATATCATAGCCATGATTTTGATATACAAGTGGGCTTGCAGGGGAATCCTAAGATAAAAGCTTCCTGAATTTGACCGTTATATTGTTGCTTGTTTTTAATATACAATTGTGGTCCAAATATTGCAAAGTCACATTTGAATTTTTCTACTTTGGTAGCTGCCGCAAGTCATGCACATAGAATTGGATTATTTTATGCTTTTGTCCTCAAAACTATAAATGGAAAATGTGGATAGTGTGTGAGGGGAGAGTTATACATGAACAAGCAATTGGTTCTGATTGGCTTCTCTAATTAGGTAAGTGAGAACTGTCTATGGGTATTGGGTAACTTATACTGGTTTTGGGAATAAGTCCCCAACAAGTAATGGGAGTAGGGATAGGATAGGACCTCCTAAATGTGTATACACCACCTTTTGCATATTATACAAATTAACAAGCAACCAAAGATAGATTGTTTGGGACTGATCCGTACAACGAAGAGATGCATCGAATTCGGGGGATATTTTGGATTTTGGGAGATTAGGAAAAGCAAGTGTTGGTTATGATTTTGAAAATAATGGTATACTAAATTAGTATATTTTGATTTCACATGAGGCATGTTAGCTGTTTTAGTTTTCGTGGCACCATGAAATTGTTTATTAAGCTTGTTGTTTGCCCGTGACATGTTCTTTCCCTCACTCGTTTTAAAGTTGGAATGAATTTTTGGGATTTGATTCAAGAAATCTCATTTTTACCCCTATTTAAAATAAGGATAAGGTACATATGGCGAAGATTATAAAGCGAAGACTTGAGTATCTGTATACATGAATTTTTATCCAAGGTTCATGCTATTATGGCCAACTTAATAAACATAAGTTTTGTATGAAATTGTATTATAATTTATACATCTAAAGTCATATCATCAAAGAATATATTGCTGGTTTAGGGGACCCACTATAATTTGTTCACGTAAAGCCATTTCATAGAGACTTTAACTTTTGGTTTTTAAAGAAAAGAATTATAATCCTTTCATCTAATGTCCCTTCTATAATGTTTGCTGTAAAATTACAAGTCAACAAACTAATCCCTTTTTTTTGGGTAACCAGGTCATCTGATGAAACAATTACATTAAAACAGTACTAATCTCTAACCCCAGTTTGTTTTCAGTGTAAGTGGGTGATTAAGGTAAATAAAATAGAATAGGTTTCCAAGAACTACTGATTGTTTAAAATTATTTCATGATAAATTAACATTAATTTCCGGAATTATAGAGGTATCCCGGACATCTCGCAATATTTCATAGCTATCAGGAGACACTACCCAGTGATTTGGATCTAGCAATATAAAAGATACAAGTTCCCCAAAGCATTAATCATATAAAGTAATTAATAAAAAAGAGTTGACTCCTAGGTTACTGTCTTAAGATTTATGTCTTAGATTTACACCTCTAGGGATATTCCATTTAAAAGGACTAGTGAAATTGAATAATGATAAAAAAAATTCACTAATTAAATATTAAATGAATCAATCAATATTATTAAAGAAGTTGTTAATTAATTATATCTTAAAATTATAAATTTTTACTGCATATAGACTAAATACATTCAACTTTGTTCTCGCAATATTTTTCCAATGGATAATTTTGAAAGAATTATATTTATGTAACAAAAGTTGTATTTTTTTAAAAAAAATAGTCATCCAAATTTGGAGGATCACCTAGTGATACTTCAAATATGGATGAAATGAGACATCATTTTATAGAGTATGATTAAAGTTTAGAGGCCTGTTTAGAAATGGGTTTGGATAACTTTTGAGTTTATAGGAAGTTGTTTTTTCCAAACCCGTTTTCAAACAGAAAAACTAGCCTGAAAACTACAGAAAGATTTCTGTAAAAAGTGCATAAAACCTGAGTTTTTCAGAAGTTGCATAAAATCAGTTAAAATTAGTTTTGCAAGCGCACCAAACACAACCTAAATCTTAATTGATCAATATTTTTCTTAGTTGTTGACTAGCAACTCTTTAACCTATGTTTGGATAAAGAATAAAACTTCTTCTAGCCCCCGTTTGAATACAGAATATGATTTATTCTTTGATATTTATTTATCTGAGTATAAATGAGTATAAATAAGGATAAAGTGATTTTGTGTTTAGTTGTGTTTTAAATTATTCTCGTTGGGAATCGTAAGAATAAATGTTTTGTTGTTTGGGTAAAATGTGAATAAAGTATGGATAAAAATTTATAAAAGGTAAAAAAATAATGATAGTTGATTTGACATGTGATTTATAAGAGGTGGTGACAGTTAATTTGACAATGGGCCCACTTATTCTTTGGGTGGAATAACCTAGGATAACTTTTATTCTAGGGGTTGATTGGAATCCATATATCACTTTATACCAGTTTATTCTAACACACTTTATCTGGGATTATCTGAGCTTTCCAAACGGGATTCAAATTTTATCCGGGGTTATCCGGAGTTATCCGGGGTTTATCCGGCATCCAAACGGGGGCCTAGAGTATATAGTTATACCAACACAAATAAGTATAGCATTGGAATAAATGAATTTGAATTTGATTGTGTTTTGAATTATTCTCATGGGAAAAATAATAATAAAATTTTTGTTGTTTGAATAAAATATAAAATGTGAATAAAGTGTGAATAAAGATTCATAAAAGGTGAAAAAATGATTGTTGATTTGACAAGTTATTTATAAGAAATGATGGTAGTTGATTTTACAGTGACTCATATATATTATTTGGGTTGAATAATCTGAAATAACTTTAATTACGAGGATTGACTGAAATCCATATGTCATTTTATACCAGTTTATTCTAGTATATGTTATCTCAAGTATTCACTGCATTCAAACATAAAAAATTAATGCTGCTTTATTCGAAGTTATTCCGTGGCCTATTCTGTATCCAAACGGGGCTTAAGTTTAATTTTTTTAAATATTTTCTTAAAAATGTAATTTTAATACAATTCATGAAAAGTAATAATCTATGTGATTTTGTCTTAACATGGCCATATAAACGAAAGATCCCACGTTATTAAATGTTAATCTAAATCCACATCACGCTCTTGAGGGTAAGATAAGATTTTAAACACGCCTGCGACATCTCGTGATCCTCGCGCGTGCGGAGCGTACGCGGTCCACACGTGTGAGAGCCCCATCAACGCGTGCCACGTAAGCATGCCCAGCTGTCGTGTCGGGCACTCCAAAATTCCGCCAAATTGGACCGTTTTTTTTTTGACGGTCCGATTCACCAAACTTGCTTCGCAAGCCAATCATTTTCCGACTTAAATTACCAAAACACCCTTAATCGTATGGTCTCTATTAGACAGTCAACATCACCGCATTAACGCCTATTTGGGTCCATCGAATGATAACCCAATATCAGCCGTTCGATCTTAACTGGACGGTTAGGAATGCCCTTAACTGTATTGGTGATCAAGTAAATAATTTAAACAATAAAGGGTATTTGTGTATTTTATCTTTCGCTTCTTCGTATATAATGGGTCGACCTCCCTTTCATCTTTCCTTTCATCCATTGGGTTTTTCCGTGACGTGTTTTGCTTTTGATTTTTGAATTTTCGAAACCCTTTGGATCAAATTATAATTTTCCATCCCAAAACCCCTCTTTTCGTGGAAGAAAAATTAAGGTGAGGTCTTTTTTGTAATTTTTTTTGGGTTTCCAATTCGAAGAATTCGAAATTTCGGTGGTATCTGGTCGGAGAAGAAGTGAATTAGGGTTTGTTGTGGAAGGTTTAGCGCGTTCAGATGCTATTGACGGAGGAGATCAGGGCGAGGATCGAGGAGCCGAGGACGTACATCCGCCGTCCGATCAGGCTGGGAACCGTCGGCGGTGGCGGCGGTGGAGGAGGAGAGGGGGAGTGCCGGGCCTGGGCGGCGGCGGAGGGCGAGATCGGGGGGCTGAGCCATGAGAGTGAGCATGATTTGGCGGTGATGGTGAGTGATTTCTGGAGAATGGAGGGAGCAGCGGCGGCGGTGACTCGTTCTGTAGCAGTGACAGCGATTCCGGGCTGTCGGACCTCGCCCACCTCGCCGAGAGGGTTTCGGTGAGTTGAAATTTTGTCTCTTTGGCGGTGAATTGTATGTTTTTTTCTGTTTTTGGATGAAGTTGTCACTAAGTCAATTGAAAATGAGCTGATTGATATTGGAATTATGAATTATGGGGCTTTGGTGAGGTTTTGATTGTATTTTTATTGCCAAAACTATAATTGAGGAATAAAATTAGAATGTATTGACAAGAAATAATGAATTATTATCAAATTTTTTTGAGGTTGTCGCTGTTTTTGTTTGGATTTTCTGATAGAAATTTTTTTCGGGTCATTTGTGTATTTTAATTGTTTTTGTAGAGGCTGATATTTGAATTTGGGGATTGCACTAGCAAGTTTTCTATTTGTTTCTAATATGATGTCTTGCTGTTTCAAGCTTGCATTTTATTGTGGCTCAAATATTCTTATTTTTAGAATCAAGGTATAAATTTAGTACCCAACTCTAAAAGGGTTGCATTTACAAGGTTTATTGGTCGCTTGGTTCGCTAGATCCAAAAGAACTGCTTTCCATCATGTAGAGTTATGCAAAATCTTGTTGAGGAGATGAATGAATGCAATTCTTCTCCTTGATCAAGTAGGTTTCTTGGTGTTCCTGGAAATATTCAATGCTAAAGCATATTGTCATAGCAACTCTAGATCATTGGCTAGATATTCACTGATTTGGTCTTTGCCCACATATCAGATTTTGTAATTTTCCTAAAAATTGTGGTTGAGAATAATGTGATTTCATAAGTGGAAGGTGATAATTGCGGTTTCTCAGATGATTTTTTATGGGGTGCAATTTCTCAGATGATCTTAAATGTGTCAAACTGTCTCTGCACATAATGGATTCTACATGAAATTGCGTGCTTAATTCATATGCACACAACAGGAGTTTGAATCATCTTAAAAATAGCATACTTCTTTGTCCCTCTACCAATCCTCTGAATTGCGATATTCTGCGTTCAATAGATTTGATAATTGTGTGAGTTCATTTCTAATTTCCAAATGTTGACTTTATAATTCAACATCACTAATAGCATTAGTAAGGGATGAGATCCATTGGTTAACATGTAGGGGCTGGTGGCTATGGTTTAAGGTTTTTGTGTGAATGTGTGATGAAGAAGCCTATGGGGCTTTTGAGTTTCCTGGTGTTAACATAATTAGTTGTCAGATAAAGAGTCAGTTTTTTGTTTCACACACACACAAAAAAAAAAGAAGTACAATGCATAGAGGATGAGGTGGGGTTTCTCCTGGGTGATATAGAAGATCCCTAATCTACTTTTTTTTCTTTCTTTTCATTTTATTGATATATCTTGGAATTGTACCCCAAAAATGAAATTTGGTGGTAGGATTCAAAAAAAAAAAAAAAGAAGCGATCGAGAGCCAGTTTTTTACTTACCCACTTCATTTCATGAATTGATTCAAGTCTACTTTCAACTATCCTGTAGGCTTTTAAGCGCAAAGTTGATCAGTACGAGAGTGATCTGTTGTCAGTTGTCCGTTCGCTTGTACTTTCAATAAATGAGATGGATTTATATTTCTTCAAGGATGGGTCTTGCAATGCTAGCTGTATCCGGTGGTCACTTGTAGGGCTTTTGAGGTCATCTGGTTATGATGCTGCTGTGTGCATGTCAAAGTGGCAAGGCTCTGGAAAAGTTCCTGGAGGTATGACATCATTCTTGTAGATTCTGGATTCATTTTATTCTGTGTATTTCAACTGAGAGACTGAAGTTCAAGCAGTCAACTGCAACTGATAGCTGTATATATGTTTTAGGTGATCATGAATACATCGACGTGGTTGTTGATGGGACTTCTGAGCGGTTCATTATAGATATTGATTTCCGAAGCCACTTTGAAATAGCAAGAGCTGTTGAATCCTATGATGTGATATTGAATTCTCTTCCAGTTGTCTATGTTGGCTCCCCGGCCAGGCTTAAACAGTTCCTGCAAATTATGGTTGAAGCTGCCAGATCTTCTCTTAAGCAGAACTCGATGCCTGTTCCTCCTTGGCGGTCTCTCTCTTATTTGCAAGCAAAGTGGTTGTCTTCTTATGAGAGGAAGCTCAATTTAGGAGAAGGAAGCAGACGCACAAACCATTCTTACAATCACAAACAGTGTGTCGGGCATTTGAGGACGCTTAAATCATCCCTCCAGTCTGAAATTGAATCAGAGCGCCTTCTGAAGCCCATAATGAATGATAGTAAACGGAGAGCAAAGTTTGAGGGGTGGAGGCCCTCCCCACTCAGATCATAGTAGATTGTTTTGGACGGGATACAGATTCTTTAAAACTTAAAAAACAAAAAAAGTCAAAGAAGCACAATATGCTTTCTCCAGGAGTATATTAGTTCATTTTCGGCTATATCAAATAAGACATAACCTTGAGGCATAATGCCAGTTTCACATTTTGGGAATAACATGCCATTTTTTTTGTTGGCATCCTTCTCTGTCCGGTTCAAGTTCCGCAAAATTCTTTTCTTTTATTTTGTGAGCAAGGGGATGTTTGAAGGACACTGGGGGATGTTTCTGAAATCTGAATATGCAGTGAAAGCTAGCTCCCATCAGTCCTTTCCTGAACCTTCTGCTTTAACTTGCAGTTCTCATCCGATTCGTGTAACTAGATTTAGAGTGGTGTGCTTTATGTTTCTGTTCATCTGAAAATTTTGATTGTATCTGTTATATGTTTGTTCCTTCAAATATCACTTTATAGAGTTTTCCTTTTATCCTTTGTATTTTTGTTACGGCTATACAAAATTACAATGTTATTGCAAGGTCAAAGCTTCATAACTGGAATATATTTTGTTCTTTTCCTTAGTAATTATGTGTGTATATTTGCCTTTTTAATCATTGTTTATAGCTAACTAATTGTTGCAGAGATCAGATTGCCTTGTACATAAAAAAAAAAGAAGACAAATCCTCAGAACATCCCACCCCCAAGTATCCTCTTGTATTCATTTATGGCAGATCTAAAGTTGGGGGATAAGATAAGATTCACTTTCTGCATCTTCTCTACAGTTATCCCACTGAGCATTGTTTGAACATATATAAAATGGTATTTTATGGATCCCTGCACCATTTGCTTTGCGGGTGACACTGTGACAGGTTACATTCTCAATGAACCATGGTTGTTAGGAAGATTCCCATTATATTAATATCAGGTTTGTCTACATGTCTCCCCCCTGGAACATGCAATCAATATGAAAATATGAGCTGTACTACCTATCTCAAATTTGGCAATGCAGGTATTATGAAGGCCCCACATGGTAAAGGAGGGGACCATCATGTTCATGTGGTTCAGTGGAAGTGCAGGTCACTCTGAATCATCCAGGCCAAAGGCTGGCAGACTTGGGAAGGTTTGGTTCTCTCATCTCTTCTCAATCAATTTTTTGGTCTTTAATTTTTCATTGAATTGTCTGATTGCTAATCTTTCATGTGGTGTATAGATGGATCTGAATAATACGCAGCTACCTAAAATAATTGGCCTGCAATGAAATCCAATCCTTTGTCAGTTTATCCTTGAACTTCAAAATTTTCCAAACCTGAGGCATGTTGAAGGTCATGCTTATTTTGTAAAAAAAAAATGTTCAAAAGCTAGTTTTTTCATAATTAATGAAAAAACTGTTTCATGCAAATTTAGTTTTAAACCCAGGTTTTGAGAAAAAATTAACTTTTTTTAAAAAGTGAAAAATTCCTTTTTCCCTCTTCATCAACCTAGTCCATCCCGTGGTCGAACCACTTAACTTCTCTGGCTAATGTGATCGTGCATTTCCTGTACTTTGATTCACGACATAATAAATTTTCAACAAAGCAAAGTACAAAAAGGCAATGTTGAACTGTTTCCTTGTAATTGTGATTGTGATTTCACCAAGACAAACAATCTTTCTTCCCCAAATAATTGTGATTTCACCAAGAAACAGAACGTTCTTTGCGGGGCCACCACCTTCTTTTTCACTAGTCTCACCATGGCATTTCTTTCTCTTTTCAGTTTTTCACTATGATCTTTTTATTGCAAGTGTTCTGATTAATTCTAGTTGCCAATATCCTTTACACAGTCCATTTTTTATATTCCAATTCTTTCACATATTCATTAATTATACATTTTTTTATTTCATGCAATAAAATATGTTTTACAGCTCATGGACTTTATCTATTTCTTATCAAACACTTATCTGCAGTTTATTCGAGGTGAAATAAATAATAAAATGTCATTTTTACATATTTTTCAATGAGAGTAATAGAAAAGTCAACTAAACAAAATATTTATTTATTTAACATTAATTGTTATCTATCCTGATATAATTATCAGGAGCAAATAATTTTATATTACATCCGAAACGAGGTAAAGAGGAAAATAATGATAATAGAATAAAAAAAAATACAATCAAATATAAATTATTTAAATAACTTTTAGATTTCAGAATACCAATCTCTCATGGATAAGGTTGTCGCACACTCACAAATCGAGCAGCCAGCTAGCACTCTTTTTTTTATAAAAGATAATCAAAGATCAAATCCTGAAACACCAATATTCAAAAAAAGATTGTCGTACACACTCGTACCCCCAATGATGGGCTTAAAGAGCTGGACCAGACCAAAAATCCCCACTGGGCTTTCTTTTTTCTGATATAACAAGGCTTCCATGTACAATACTTCTTCCATTACATGGTCCTGGGACAATATCTGCGCCATTCTCTTTGCGAATGGATGTGTGGAGAGGGGATCTGGCAGTTCTGGTTTGCCTTTATTCACCCACTTCCGCTCATTTATTCTTGTTGCTAGAGGTGGTAAACGAGTCGAGCTTTGACATGTTCAAGCTCGACTCGTTTATAAACGAGTCGAGTCGAGCCGAGCTCACGAGCCTCAACGAGTCTAGTATTCTTCTTCATTTAGGGTTTTTAGGGATTGAAAATAAAATTTTAGCCTAAATGAACCAAATTTATGAGCTTAAACGAGCATAACTTTGTACTAATTTAATGTTCTAATTTTATAAAGGAGTTTACAAGCTTCAACTAAGTTTTAATAACACAAACAAGTCGAATTTGAACATAAAATGAAACCCGATCTAGGTCCCGAGCCTAACTGAGCTTTTAACTTGTTCAAGCTCGCTCATTTATCTAAATGAACGAGCCTGAACGAGCTTAAACCGAGCCGAGCCCGAGCCGAGCCTGAGCGGCTTGGTTCGTTTACCAGCCCTACTTGTTGCCACACCGGGATCGTAACTGACGCCATTAATAACATGCCAATGTATACCGTTTCTGCTTCAATCCTAGTACTTAATTAGCATAATAGTATATAACAACAAGAATAATGTTAGGGACAGTCCAGTTTTTAAAGAGATCTTTCATCAAATGCTAGTAATAAAATGAAGATTTCAAACAACTACTCCATTTTCGGGTGTGATGTAGAGTCCCCGATATAGTTATATTAGGATAAATAACAATTCATGTGAAATAATTTTTTTTGTTTGATTGTTTTTTATGTTATTCTAGTTGGAAAATGTGATTTTTTTGTTGTTTGATTTACCTTTGATAAAGTGAGAATAAGTTGTGAATAAGAAATAAATGAAATTTATAACTATTTAGGTTTTTTGGAAAAGAGGTTAGAAAACTTTTAGGTTTGCAGGAAGCTGAGTTCCCCAAACCATTTCCAAATACTGCAGCTTTATAAACGCTGCACACACATCTTTATAAAAAAAAAAGTGTTCAGGCAGCTTCTTGTAAACTTAATTTTAAATCCAGCTTTTAGAAAAAGTTTCCGTTTTTAAAGGTGGCCTTAAATGACAATTATAAAATGAGAATAGTTATGGAACATTATCTTCGTTTATTCATACATAACTTTTACCTCCTTTTGGGGTGTGACATAGGGTTATACTCTTGATAGCTATATTGTGATAGATAACATTATATGCGGAATAAGTATATTTTTGTTTGTTTGTCTTTTCTGTTATTCTTATGGGAAACATAAAAGTGATTTTTTTTTTGTTTGGTTCACTTTAGATAAAATAATGATAAATGATAGATAAAAGATGGATAAAAATTTATGACTTTTTAAACAACAATTATACCTACATAAATTATTTGTGTTTGAGAATAAATATGAGAGATGTGTCTCATATGATCGATGTGACAATTTTTGGAATGTTTGCATAGAGTGTTAGGTGATATAAATTTTTAAAAATGATAGATTAGAATATTCTTATCCACAGGCTCAATAACTTCACACTTAAACCTAAAAAATCTAATTTTTCGAACTCCAAATTTCACCAAATTCCATCAAAAGGTTTTTCAAACTATAAAGATCTCAAAAAAAAAGTGAAATAAATATTTCAAGATTATAAGTATAAATTAAATTGGACTCATTGGGGTCTACCACCAAATTTGAAATGAATGAATTAATTTGAATTAAAAATTTTCATTATATATTTAAAATAAATATATAAAGTTAAAAAAATACTCTTCCCCCTTAGAAGAATTTAGTTATCTCAATTCAAATGAGAAACATAAAATAGAAGGCATACGACATCCAATGACAACAAAAACAATGATTTATTATTGAAACAACCATTCATCAAAAGGTGGATAATATGATAAAGAGCAGCAAGCGGAACCAAGGGGTGATGACACCGGTGATGCATATAAAAGGAATGGTTAGAAAATTTTGGGATGTGCTAAAATGTGGGGTATTAAATGAAGAGTAATATCGTATTTTATCTTTTTAACTTTTTGAAAATGTCAAACAGACATCCAATGAGAAAATGCAGGCTTGCGAGTGAGGTCTAAATACTGGGCCCGGGTAACAGAACTCATGTGTCGAGAGATAGGATCATTTGAGCAGAAACCATTGCTGGGTGTATCTGTATTGGGACCCTTGAAGCAACAGTCGCGTCCATCGAAGAGAGGACTGCGATGCCTCGCAGGGCGTTGAAGGTTGATCTCACGCTCCTCCTCAATCTACTCATCATCGTCTTTTAAATCTTGATGCGTTTTTAATCAGTTGTCCTTGTTGGGGTGTATGTCTCATCCGGTGTATCTTATTAAAGGGCGTGATGAAACTATACTAGGGTGGATATATTAATCATGATTTGATTTTAATTAATTTTTAAAGTGAATCTCTTAAAATCAGAGAATAACATTTATTTGTTGATTTGGAGATTAATTAGGGAGGAAATTATTTATATTTATAAATATTCTCTAGGTATCAATGGAAAAACTTGACATCTCTCAACGTAGAGATTTAAGGGTGATGTTAAGAGGGTTCAACGAGACAGTAGTTCCATGTGATGATATTTCGTTCTTGTGCTTGATCTCATGTTTTGTTGATGGCTTCCGTATATCCGTTTTTCAACAGTCTTGTATGTAGAGCAAGTCAAGCCATGCAAACAAGACATAACTTAAATTAAAAAAATTAATAAATGTTTAAGAGCTTTGATACCAATTGATGATAAAGAAGATCAACATCTCTTTTTTGAAAAACTCTTTGAACCCGGAGAACAAAATAAAAGAGAAAAATAGTAACTTTTATTAGTTTAGAAGATCTGTTTTAGTTAACAGTATCTTAACTAAAAAAATCTTAAAATTAAATTGATTTAATTTTTTGAAAAGATGCCCTGGTCGGTCAACTTATACAAATCTAAAAGAGATATCGACTTATTTAAATATGTTAAAAATATGAAATAAATCCTAAAAAATAAAATTTTTTAAAATCTAAGATCTTCACTAATTAAGGAATTAATTAAAGTTACTTGACCAAAATCAAATGATTCTTACTTTTAATTGCAAACATAAGATTGCGTTGTTAGATTCAATTACATTTTTCTGAATACTTACATATATAAGTCATGAATTTTCGTAGACTTGGGAAAAGTTGTGCTTTTTTTTATTGACACGCATATCGTGCATGGATGAAGACCAATTAAGGAACTAATTAATTTTAATTGACAAAGAATCAAATGTTATTTCCTCTTCCACTTCCACTTTTTCTTTTTTTGCTTTTTCTTCTTCTTGAAGTTTAATTTTTTTTTAATTTGGGTTGTTTAGAGGGGGTAAAAACATAATTGTGAGAGGGTTATTTGTGTTTTTTTATAATTTACAAGGGATCATTTGAATTATTGCATTTTATCGGAGTTAGGATAACAAAATATTTCACGCATATTCCAATTTTATAAATTGTTATTTAACACAGGGGATGATTTGGCTTTAGGTAAAAAGTAGAGAAAATGACAAAAAAACCTCATAAGAGTTTAAAATACCCAAATCAGTCATTTTTTAAAATTATACCTAAAAAAGTCTCATTTCACAGTTTTGAAAACACAAAAGACTAATCTGTCTTTATCTAATTAAATCTTTAATATCTCTCTTTATTCCACACTAAAAACTTATTTTTCATACAAAACAACAATCTCTCTATACATGATGAAAATCAATCATTTTAGAAGTTTTGTTATTATATATCATACTGTATGTTTTTTATATATATTTTACATGATATTGTTTATTATTTTTCATTGTGTATAATCATAATATGTAATTTAAATATATGTTGTGCCCTAATGCAACATATGATATTTTAATATTCTAAATTTTTATTCACATTTTGTATTTTTAGCTATTTATTATGATATCATTATTACATATCCATTTTTTTTTAAATATCAATATTTAATGGAGTTCATCATAAAAATTCAAATTATTTTGGTACATATTTCACAAAATCCATCTAATCACAAAGAATTACAATAAAAAATTGATCTACATGAAAATGTGTAAAATATATTAATAAAATCAAGAGGGTGAAATATTTTAACAAAGTTAAGAGACGTTAAGGATTTAATTACATAAGGGGTAGATTAGTCTTTTGTGTTTCTAAAATTGTAAAATGAGACTTTTTTATGTATAATTTTAAAACGTGGCTGATTTGGATATTTCTAACTTTTAAGAGACTTTTTAGTCATTTTCCCTAAAAAATGCAGGTTATATGGATTTTCATATATGCTTATGAGGGGTTTATATGCATTTTTTTCCTTTTAAAATTATTTCATTACCTTTCAATTATTCTATGTCAAATTTTATTTGCCTAAAATAAACTAGTTTCCTTTTAAAAAAGTTTTGTGACATTTACGTAATATTTACATTATTCTATTGGTTCATGTACCAACCAAATTAAACATTTTGTATGTGTGCCACCGAGATGAAAAAATGCTGTGGGTCGATGCATTTGATAGCATGTACACCAATCAAAGACAATTGAATTATTTCATTAATTCGCCTGATTTATCTCACAAAGATCCCATGATTTTAGAGATTGTGTAAATTTAAATCCATCCATCAGCACTTAGATAGGGAAATATTTTTTTAATACTATTATTCCCTTTATTATCAGAAAATTTGCCGGTTTGTGGAAAATTTTCATATTCAGTATGTATTGATAAGAATAACATCAATACACATTTTGATGGCGACATGTGTCAATCAAAAAGTTAAAAATATTTAATTAATACAAATCTCATTAATGCACTTTGATGGACGTCCATGTTATTAAAATTACACAAAATATATATATCATTAGATGATATTTTTTCTGTCTTAAAAAAATTAAAACATGTGAGGACTGGATGTCCATGTTATTAAAATCTCACAAAATATATATATCATTAGATGATGTTTTTTTTATCTTAAAAAAATTAAAACATGTGAAGACTGCTGATTGATTGTATCAGGGAATATACCAAACATTATCCGATTAAGGTAATGCTGCTCTATTAAAAAAATGGAAGAAACAATGACTTGGGAAAAAGATGGATTTTTATGATAGAGAAAGTGTCCAACAAGTATTTTGTCTGTTTTATGTAATTTATTTAAAAATATATATATATATATATATATATATATATATATATATATTTTAACATATCACATGATTTGTTAATATTATTTTCATTTCCACGCACATGATGTGCGGGTGATGATATATTAATATTTTTTTAACTTTGTTCAACATATTAAATAAAAATTGAGAACTGATTAATTTAAAGATAGAGGGGTCGTGATCATGCTAATGATTTTTTATTGGTTTTCGTCGTGGATCAAGATGGAATAAAAAAAATTAATGTGTATTACATCACATCCATATCTATTTAAAATTCTACAACTTTATTTTATGGTTGCAATATAATCCTATTCCAATTCAAGTATGGTCCTGATCCACCCTGATCCGGTCCCTTATTCCACATCCCAAGGCGGGAAGTAGAACACATAAAGCACACCATCACCATCCGTTGAAATCATATCTGAACCGTTCAAGCAATAAAACCCCATAACCACCTCATGCAAATCAACAACCCTTTGATATGGTGTCCCCCTAGATAGCTCAATATTCCAATGGTTTTCTTCACTCATTTGAAACAAAGAGCAAACACTGTTCACGCCTTCTCCAGCTTCCTCATTTTCCCAACTAGGTATGTATATATATCATTGAATTTTTTCATATTTTTTATAAATGATATTATTTGGTTAATTAAAATATATATTTAGTCTTTTAAAAATTAAAAAAAGGACAAATTTGCATTTTAGATTGTAAAATAGATCGCGTTTAACATATTTTATATTTAATCAATTCTTGGATCTGGAAATATTTTGTGTACCAAAATTTATAACTTGTTTCACAACATGCATTTGATTGTCTTCAAATGAATGAATCTTTATTACATATAATAATTTTAATTCTAATTCTTGAAATACATGATAAACTCATCTTTATAACAAAAAACTAGTTCACACAAAATTTCTATTAAATACATATGAAAATTATTCACACAAAAAATAAATATGAAAATTATTAGTCAAAATAACGATTATAAATTGGATGGACAAAAATCGGCTTAGTAGAATCGGGCAATCGGATCTATCCACTTCCGCTCTCTTCTGGTCCGCTTTCTTCTTGTGTTTTGTTGGAACGTGTTTCCCCCCGATTTTGCTACAGTGTTTTGTTTGATAATGTTGTTTAATTCGATAATCATTACAAGCCTAATGAAATTAAGAAAGGTAATCGTTATAATTTCCATGATGAAATTGTATTTTTTTCACCAGTTTTTGATACAAAAGCTATGAAAGCCTATTGATGCAAATTTCTTTGAGAAACTGTAGTCATATTTTATTACCGAAAGATAAGATAGAACATGTCTGAACGAGGGATGAGAGATAATAGAGAAAAGAAAAGAAAATTGTAAAAGCCAAAACAATTGATGTGATAATATTGGTCGAGCAGAAAAGACTTCTACCCAAACCCCCGAAGTGAAGCCACTACTCAGTAATGTGAAAAACCTGATCCGTAATCTGAATATTCGCAACTTCGCCGATCCACTTTCCCCAATTCTTTATACTACACAGTGTCATCTTCTACAAATTCTCGAAATAGAAAGTCGCCCCCGTGAATATCACCGCATTCCTTGACCTCCAAATTACCCACATGCCCGTCGGGATAACTGAGAGCCACACCCATCAATAAATGATACGAAAGGAGTGGGAGTGGCATTTTGATGCGACTATGCGGCGATTCCATGAGATGAATATTAATGCTGAGGTATTGTTAGTTTTTTCAATTGTTGTATTACTTATTGAGAAATTCTAAAGAAATTTGTTTTTTCTTTTTTTTTGCAGTTGATGGATAAAGATATGAGGAAATCGATTTGCAAACTTTTTTTTCAATGCGTAATCTCAGCATTTGGTTGCCTCGATTTAATGCAGATAGGGTTCTAGGGGTGGGCTTGATAGATTTTTAAAGAACTGAAATGGTGGTGGTTGTGCTGGGTGGAATGGAGAGACTACGATCATGGTTTTCTATGTTTTACAATGTCAAATAGATAAGCTATTGAATATGGTTTAAGTACATGAGTAATGGATTTGATCAAATGGATATCTATCCATCCATCTATCTATTTATCAATTTTTTATTGGCTTTATATTAGGATAAGAATGAAATTCTACACGTGTGTGTATATGTACATGTGTGTGTATATACATATATGTGTATATATCTCATTAGATTTTTTTAATTGAATTTTTCAATATATATCCTTAAAAATAATATTTTGTCAAAATGTCCGTAAGATTATTACTTTAAGAACTCTTGAACTCCTTTGTTTCTCTCTCTCTCTCTCACTATAATCATTTGCATTGTATTTCTCAATCTCTCTCTTAGAGAGATGGAAAATCCAAAAATCGAGTAACATCATTGCACGGTTGGACCTGGATGGCGTTGCACGGTTGGAATGGGAGGCAAGGGGAGCAAGGCGGGCAAGAGGGAGGCTGGAACGGGAGGCAAGGCGGGCAAGGCAATTTGTAGAAGAGGAGGAGGAGTCACGGAGGATCGTCCATTGGAGCTGAATATGGGGTTCCTATGCAGGAGGACAAGAAAGGAAAGGGAAAGATGGTCGAGGAGGGAGACGGATGGCAGACGGTGAGACGGAAGGCGAGGAGAGGTTCTTCCGGACCTGACTCCTCCTCAACCTCGGCAGGTAGACAGGAGAGATGTTTTCGCTGCCTTGGTGGAGACCACATTCGTCGTGACTGTCGCGACCCTCTCATCTGCTGGTATTGCAGAGGCACTGGTCACCGTGCTAGTCTCTGTCCCAAACGACGCTTTCGTGTGAGGGGACCGATACCGCCTCCGAAGCGGAGCAGCCAGGCCTTATCCAATCAGACTCCTGATTTGAGGGGGTCTCACGAGATCAAACTCCCTTCATCTTTTGACCCGGCGAGGGAGGAAGCACAGCTGCGGCATGGGGTCATAGCGGTGGCCCGAGGCTGGTCACCGTCCCCAGCCTGTGTAAAAGAACTTCTCATTGGGCGCTGGGGTCACCAGGCGGTGGAGAGAGTCCGGGGGGTTGGGGGAGCCTCTTTTGTCATTTACCTCCCTGAAGGGGACATGCGGGACCGGTTGATAAAAGGTGGGGACCTTGTGTCTGAGGAGGGGAGGCTCTGTTTCAGTCTTTGGTTACCATCATTCGGCACACTATCTGGTCACCAGCTATGGCGTATAAAGATGACTGGTCTCCCTTTGCACTGGTTAGCGGCGGGATGTGTTGGGGATATGCTGGCGTCCTTTGGCGAGGTGACAGAATTCCTGACCTCGGGTTTGGATGGGGAAGGTAGATCGATCAAGGAGGTCATCCTCAAGTCGCCAGAAGGTGTGACATTGCCTCCCGAGCTTTTGGTATCCCACGGGGTACAAAAGTTCCGGGTGGGCATCCTCGCGACAAAGATGGAGTTGGAAGGTACGGCCTCACTTGATGAGCGTCAGACTCAGGAGATGATGGGGAAGCTGGTGTCCAGGAAACAATGGGTAAAGAAGGTGGGGACGACAACCCAGGGTGAGTCCGGAGGGATGGAATCGCCCCCGAGTGATGAAAGGGGGTTGGTGAACTCAGTGGCAGACGCCCGTACTGCAGAAGGCCAGAGTCAAATGGCGATGAGGGAGGGTAGCACGCAACCTTGACATGGTGGGCAGATCGAGGTGCAAAAGCCTGTGACATCTGAGGTTGACCGGGATAGCACGATCGAGGTGGCTAGGGGCCCCACTCCTATGGTCCTAGGCAGTCCTAAGGTTGGCGTGTTGCAGGTGCCACTCTCATATATCGAGAGACCCGTTACTCAGTTCGGACCGGGTTTTTAAATGGGGGCAGAATCCATGCCCGTTTTAGAAGCTGAGGATCCGGATTGTCCGTTCGGCCCAGGTCTTCTGGGCCCGGACTGGGCTTGGGCATGGTGGGGGCAGGATCCGTGCACGGGATCGGATCTGTTCCGCCCGGTTCGGATGGGTAGTTCCTCAAATAAATCAAGAGTATCAGACAACCTTGAAGAAGGGGTGGTTTCGAGTCCGCGCTCTCCGGTTCTCACTGGCGCGAGAGTGAGGGGCTCGTCTCCCCCGATGCAAATGAGGGAGGCTGCTCCGGAGGGACCCTCGATGGGGGGAGCGGTGCTCCAGGATCTTCCACTGCAGCGAGCTCTCCAGATTGGTCTTCGATTTCACTCCCCAAGTGACAGGGGTCAGTTTACGCATTTCCTGCGGAGGGCTTTCAGCGAGGGGGGCACTTTCCCAGGGGCGGTAAGGGCGGAATCAGCCCGGCGACTCAGCCTGCAAGAGGTTGTAGACGTTCTGGACCATTTCTCAGTCGACACAGCGGATTCAGTGGAGCAACTTGTGCATGGTTCTCCAAGGGCATCTCCTGATACCCCCCATGCTTAAGTGCCTCTCGTGGAACATACGGGGATTGCACGACCCCTCAAAGAAGCGTGCTGTGGCGGAACAAATCAAGAAAAACAAAATAAATGTGTGTTGTCTGCAAGAAACCAAAATGGAAGGGCTCGATGTGGCGATGCTTCGCGACATAGGGGGCGGGACAATTGACCAAATGGTGTGCAAGGCGGCGGTTGGTGCCTCGGGTGGAATACTCACTTCCTGGGACTCCTCACGATGGAGATTGGTGGACCAAAGTATAGGTAACTTTTCCATATCAGTCATGTTGTGTGATATTACAAATGATTGTAAGTGGATATTGTCGAATGTCTACGGCCCTCATGACGAGGAGGCTCGGGAAAGGTTATGGGAGGAACTCACTGATATCAAGTCGAGATGGAACGTACCTTGGTGCATTCTTGGGGATTTTAATGTTACCAGGTTTGGTGGAGAGCGCAACAGGGCAGGAGTGGTTTCTTCATCCATGGAAATCTTCTCAGAATGGATTGACTCAGAGGGTCTCCTGGATCTCCCCATTGAAAACCACGCTTTCACCTGGAGTAATATGAGGGACTCGCCATCGATGGCGAAACTTGACCGTTTCCTCATTTGCGCGGAATGGGAGGAGATGTTTCCCAGGTGTGCGGTGCGTGGCCTTCCTAGGATAACCTCGGACCATCTGCCGCTGTTGTTGACTTCGGATGACATTACACCTACTAGACGCTTGTTCCGCTTTGAATCTTGGTGGTTAGAATGCGAGGGTATCGAGGAAATGGTCGCGGAGTGCTGGTCAGCCCCCACGGGGGTGCTTCGTGGGGCGAGGCGGGTGGCTTTCAAATTGCATAGGCTGAAACGTAAACTAAAGGCTTGGGGGCAGGACATGCGTTTAAGGCGAAACAGTGAGAAAACGAGGGCCATGGAACTGATTGGTGCACTGGATACCAAAGAAGAAGGGGGAGATCTACTCCCCTCCGAACGGGCAGAGCGGCTAGAGGCAAAGGGCAGGCTGGAGCACGTCCTCAAACTCGAGGAGATCGAGTGGCGCCAAAAATCAAATGCGCTTTGGCTCAAGGCAGGGGATGGCAACATGAAATTTTTTCACAAATATGCTAGCCAACGCCGACGTCTAAACAAAATCTCCAGTTTGGTATGTGATGGAGTAGAAATGACTGAGGAGGCAGATATTAAAGAGAAGATTGTGCAGCATTTCAAACATGCTTTTAAAAAGGTGAAGGGGTGGAGGCCTGATTGGGTGGATGAGGGCCTGAAATGCATCCCTGACGACCTTAAGGAGCAGCTCGAGGAGCCGTTCTCTGAAGCGGAAATCAAAGCAGCGATCTTCAAGTCGGAAGGGGACAAATCCCCTGGCCCTGACGGTTTCGGCTTTCAATTTTACAAACGATTCTGGATCACGATCAGAGAAGATCTGCTGCAGATGTTTGCTGATTTTCAACAGGGTGCTAAAGGCATTGGCTGTTTAAATGCTTCATTCTTTGTGCTCATACCAAAGAAAGAAGGACCAACAACTGTAGGTGATTATAGACCCATTTGTCTGATGAATGGTAGTTATTTGATAGTGGCCAAGGTCCTTGCAAACAAATTGAAGCGGGTAGGTGGCGCCATCATCGATGAAAACCAGTCCGCTTTTCTACCTGGGAGAAGCCTTCAGGAGGGTTTTGTACTTACCCAGGAGCTCTTGGCTTGCCTTCACAAGGACAAGCGTAGTGGGGTAATGCTCAAATTGGACTTTTCGAAGGCGTACGACAATGTAGAATGGAATTTCCTACTTCATGTACTGGAACTTCATGGTTTTAACACTCAGTGGCAACATATGATCAAACATTGTATTGGTACAGCGAAAGCTTCGGTTCTTATCAATGGGGAACCTGCGGGATACTTTCCTATCAACAGGGGCCTTCGACAGGGAGACCCCCTCTCTCCTGCCCTCTTTGCTATGGTGGCAAATGTGTTCAGTCGGATGTGTTCGAAGGCAGCGGTGGAGGGCTGGCTCGTGGGACTGCCTTGTTCCATTGGGGGCACTCGACTCATTCACCTCCAATACGCTGATGACACAATGATCTTTGCCTCACTAGAGGTAAACGTGATGGAAGGGCTGCAGTTCATCATCCATTGTTTCTCTCTCGTCTCGGGCCTAAAAATTAACTGGGAAAAGAGTTCGTTGATGGCTATTAACTTAGCCTCGCATAAAGAAGTAGAACTGGCTACGATAATGGGATGTCGAATTCAACAAGGAGAAACAACACACCTGGGACTGCCGCTGGTTAAGTCGAGGCTACTAAAGAAAGACTGGGTGCCTCTTGTGGACCGCATCAAAAAAAGACTTGCGGGCTGGAAATAAAAAATTCTCAGTGCAGGTGGAAGGCTCATCCTACTGCGAGCGGTTCTATCTAGTATGCCTTTGTTCTTTCTATCCATATTTCGTATCCCGAAGGGAGTCTTACAGAAGTTAGATTCTATTCGGAGAAGATTTTTCTGGAGTGGCTCACAGACAGAGACTAAAAAGCCATGTTTGATTAAGTGGGAATCCATTTGCATGCCCCTTTCAAAAGGCGGACTTGGAGTTCTCGAGTTGGAGAAAATGAACAAAGCACTGCTCTCAAAATGGTTATGGAAATGGCAAGATACCCCTTCGGCGTTATGGGTCAGAATTCTTTGAGAAAGATATGACAATGGAGGACGTTTGTGCTGCTTTCCTACCCCTTCTGCAGGTATGACTTTCCTAAGTAGGAGTTGGTTTGTCTTAGCTCAAGATTTCAACCAATCTTTCAGATGGAAGTTGGGAAAAGGGGATCAGATCTTATTCTGGAGACACAAGTGGTGTGGTGATGTCCCCTTTTGTGTAAGGTTCCCAAACCTATTTCATATAGCGGATAGCAAGGAGGCCACGGTGTCAACAGTGTGGAGTGAAGAAGCCGACTGGCAGATTGAACTTCGAAGAATCACATCGGAACGTCAAGTCGAAGAATTGTCGAGGCTGTTGGCGGAGCTCCATGGAAAGCGCCTCGTTCCCGAAGAAGATGACAAGATCCTTTGGGAAGGAGATGCTGCACAGAGGTTCACTGTCAAAGCAAGCTATACATGGTGGATGAGGTGGGCAGATGATGTTCCAAACATGTGTGGTAAATCAAATCAGATATGGAAGGGCAGGTATCCTTTGAAGGTGAAGATTTTTGTCTGGATGGCCCTACAGGGGAGGCTATTAACAAAGGTATATAGATCCAAGTGGAGACAGAGTGAATCTACGACTTGTGTGTTGTGCCAAGCTGAGCCAGAGACGGTAGAGCACCTCCTCCTTCGTTGCGCGGCAGTCGTGCCTTGTTGGGATTGGCTAAGCGCAATTTCTGGCATTCAATTCAGGGGACACACACTTGAAGAGCTCTGGGAGGATTGGATGAAGTCCTACTCCCGGAAGGACAAATCGAGCACCAACAGAGTCGCCCAATTAATCACTCCGGCTGCATTGTGGGCCATTTGGCTCACGCGGAATAGATGTGTGTTTAAAGATCAGCAATTCTATAGTGAGAACCTTCGGGATTTGATGCTACTACTCATCCAATCCTGGGGGAGGAATCTTGCAGGAGCGGGAAGCGTGCGTCTCCACGGAGGAGCTCTGCAGATAGGAGAGTAGGCCCCTTGTCAACAATTACTGGCGGGAGGGAGAGCGTCCCTCATGTTCTTTGTACTCCCCCAGTCCCTGTTTTTCCTTTTTTGTTTTTTTTATCCCCCTATGTTATTCCTCTGTAATAGGAAGTAGGAGGCTTGCCCAGTGCTCAAGGGAGAGCTATGGGTATCTTCCTATCCTTTCCTTTTCTCTTCTCTTTCCCTCCAACAATTTCGGACCTCTTGTAATCAAACTTCAAGTTTATAAAAGGTCTACCAGGTTTACCTCTTCAAAAAAAAAAAAGATTATTACTTTAAGCATACCCCTCAAAAGAATGAAAATTATGCATAAATGTTGTTTTTGTTTAACCCATTTGGAGGGTACTGATGGTTTAATAAATGTGTAAGAGCTTTGATACCAATTGACGATAAAGAAGAAGATCACCATCAGAGAACAAAATAAAAGAGAATATTAATAACTATAATTAGTTTAGAAGATCTATATACTTTAGTTAACAGTATCTTAACTAAAAAAATCTTTAAAATTAAAATTAATTCAAAATTTAAAAATATACTCATCAATTTATACAAATTTAAGATTGCATTTAAATATGCGATTGAAACACTGTGATTCTTAGAATTTTGTGTTTCAAACTCAACTTTTGAAAAATATTGTTTTATTAGATTTTCAATTGCAAGATATTTTTTGTCTAAAAAATGAAGATAGTGATTTGAAAATTTTAATATTGAAAATGTGTTTGGATCCGTGTTTGAAAATTTTTTTCTTTTCAAATGCAGAATCTACCCAAATATAAATCTAAACAGACATTAAAAATAGATAACTTAATTAAATATATTAAAAATATGAAATAAATCTTAAAATAATTTATTTTTAAAAAAAATATCTAAAATCTAACTAATTAAGAAATGAATTAACGTTACTTGACAAAAAATTAAACATTATTTGATTCTTACTTTTCATTGCAGAAATAAAGTTAAGTGTTATTTTATGATTTGTGAAGACATGCATAAGCAGAACATTCTTGTGATTTTAAATTTTTGGTGGGGTCCTAGGCGAACCTTTAAAGTTGGGTCCCATACACATTTACACAAAAATAGGCCCACAATGTTATTGGTTAACATTGATCAATTATAAATTTAGATAATGAGAATCATACAAATTATTTAGTTCACTATTTCTATATTTATAATATCATTAAACAAAAGGTTAATAAAAAACTTTTACAATTTTGTTGAAGCAAAAGAATTGTTACACTTTATAAATAATAAAACTCAATTTTAATTTAAGATGTTCCCCTCTATGAAGACAAGCTCTCCAATCTAAATGTATCAGATTTTATTAGCAAAAACTAAAAACTAGAAAACAAAAACAATGAAGCAATTTGATTTGTGATTTTTTATTCCTTCTGAAAGAGCATAATTTCGCATGTCTGAATGTGATGGGGGTGAGAATGGGGAACAAATTTAGATTATAAAGTTCTTACTTACATGAAAAAACCAATAAAACCCACAATTGTTTTTAATGAAATCCGTAAAAATTTTTTTAACAAAATGACTCTACATGGAATCTCGTCAAGAAGTCGTAAGACATGCGAGGTTTGATTCTTTAGATTTTTTGTAGGCTTGAAGTAGGTAGGGATAGAGGGAGGAATGGACAGTGGGGGAAGAGAATCATGGAAAAACCTAACCCCATGTTTAGATTGAGAAATTGAGTTATTCTGGATCGATAACTATACCAACATAGATAACAATTCTACATGAATAAAAAAATTTCTGTTTGGTTGTGTTTTTTATTATTCTCATTTGAAAATGTAAGAATAAATGTTGAGTTGTTTGGTTGATAAAGAGTAAAATATAAATAAAGTGTAAAAAAGTTGATTTGACATGTGAGCCCTTTGATGTATAAGAGGTGTTGATAGGTGATTTGATGTGATAAAGTGTAAAAAATTGATTTAACATGTGGGCCCATGAGAATAGATAAACTGAGTATAACTTATCTTAGATGTTACTTAGAATTGTTATACTCTCTTATACTCGTTTAAACTGGCTTAACAATACCAAATTATACTCTGCAAACAAACAGTCATTTTCCCTATCCATTCTTATATCACCCTTATAACACCCTTATCTGAGCTTAACCCGTTACCCAAACGGGCTTTAAAAGAGTTTGTTAGAAAGAGAATGGAGAGTCGGATTAAATCATGAAAAATTAAAAAGTGTAGAATTGTTGTACACCATTGGATTGATGGATTTTTAATAATCTAATAGAGTGAGATTTGAAAAAAATCAGGCATGTGCTAAAATATTGGCAGATGAATTTATAGTGGACTGTTTGGTTTAAGAAACAATGGACTGAGTCTATTTACTACTATGGATTTAGGCAATCAGGGGCCCTAGACAGACCCAATCAGGGGCCCTAGACAGTCTGTCTAAGGTTGTCTAGGGCGCTTATACACAAGGTCAGGCCTGGGTGGCGGATGAAGGGGGTTGCGGGGTGGATGCAACGGTGGCCGAAGAACACCGGAGAGTGGACGAGGTGGCGAGAGAAAGAGATAGAGTCGCTAGGGGTGCAACTCGGGCGGGTTGGGTCGGGTTGAAGGCCTGTCCAAACCCAACCCACGATGCACAAAGCCTAACCCGAACCCGAGCCCGAACCCGACCTCAACCCGAACGGTGCAACCCGAGCCCGAACCCAACCTCAACCCGCGGGTTCGGCTCGGGTTCGGGTTGAACCCGGGCTCGGGTCTGACTTAGGTTTGTTGTTTTCTGAGGTTGGGAGCTTGAATGTAGTAGGATTTTCAGATAGACAAATTTTCACCACTCAAAAGATGTAAATCATAACAAAACAAGCAAATAAGAAGAAGAGAAATCATAATAAAAACAACTAATCAAACTCCCATTGATCATCATGTTAAGTTGTTAACAGGGACATGAAAAACCAACATTCAACAAACAATCAATTCAAAAAAACTTTTCGAACATGGCAACACATTAGGGTGTAAAAATCACTAACCCAATCCATCCACATATTCTCTGATAATCCCGCGGTGACAACGAGTCGGCGAGGGTCGAGGGACGGCGAGTTGGCGAGGGATTTGTGTTTGGTGAAAAGAGAGGAAGAGTGCGGCGGCTAAAAAAAGGAAGAGAGAGAGTGATTTGTGAAAAGAGAACATTTAGGGTTAGTGAGATGGACGGTGAAGATTGCATTTTACACATGTATGGTTTGATTTCCATAGTTTGGGTTTGTTGTTATGGCATAACATTTAAAACATATTCTTAACATGCACATGACTTTCGGGTTCGGGTTGAGCCCGCCTAACCCGACCCCTCAACCCGAACCCGACCCGAACTAGGTTCGGGTTAGTTCGGGTTCGGGTCGGGTTGAACCCAACAGGAAAAAACCCCAACCCAAACCCGCCCATGAGCCGGGTTGGGTCGGGTTGGGTCGGGTTCAACCCGCCCAAGTTGCACCCCTAAGAGTCGCGCCCCTCCACCTCTTCTGTCCCGTCACCCTATCCATCCCCCTCCCAGACTCTCTCCCTCGCTCTCCTATCTCTCTCCCTCTTTCTTTCCCTTTCTCTCTCCCTCTAACCCGCCCCCTCTTGGACGTCCTCTAGCACCCTCCAGCTCTCTTTCCCCCTTTCTCTCCCTCTCTTCCTCTCCCTTTCTCTTTCTCTCTCTACTTCGTCCCCACTTCGGAGTCCTTCGGCCGCCATGGCTGCAACCATCTTTGTCCCGCCCCTCTCTCTTCCACCCTTGTCAATTATTTATTTATTTTTTGGAGGGTGGGGTGGGGTGGGGGGTGTTAAGTCGACCTTAAGTCCATTTCCACTCTATGCAACCTTTTTTTTATTTTTATGGAATGATAATCATAAATTTCAATTTTATTAATTAAGGAAGCATGTTCAAAATTGAAAACAAAATATAACGAAAAACTCATGTAGAATTAGAGGGAAATTACAAAATGAACTACCCCTCTATTGTAGATTCCCCCCTTTAGTGCAACCTATTATTCTTTTATTTGTTGTTTTTGAAGAATTCGTCTTTTAACCAAGACCCATACATGTACAAACCCCCCATTTGCAGTGTGACACAGAGTTATTCGCCCATGATAACTATATTGAGATAGATAACAATCCATGCTGAATAAATAAATTTTGTTTGGTTGCATTTTCTGTTATTCTCTTTGGAAAACGTAAAAATGATCTTTTTGTTGTTTGATTCATCATGGATAATGTAATGATAAGTGGTAGATAAGAGATAGATAAACGTTTATGACTTTTTAAATGATAACTATACCTCTACATAAATTATTTGTGTTTGAGAATAAGTGTGAGAGATGTGTGTGTGGTATGATAGATGTAACATTTTTGGAATGTGTGTAGAGAGTGTTAGGTGAGATAAATTTTTTAAAATAACAGAGAATGATATTTTTATCTATTAGCATAGATGAACTCGATAAACAATTCTGGTTTTTTCTGAAAATAGTTATTAGGTCTTATCATAGTTTATCTAGACATACCTATCAATGTTTATTCTTACAAAACAAATAATTTTTTAAAGTTATTTTTCTGTATTCTTGATGTATACTTCACCCCACACGGCGAGTAATAGTTTTCTTAACGCAACGTTAATATTAGTCCATGGCTTCAACTAAGGATAACCAAACATTTCCAGGCAACCAAGAGCAAATTCAGTGGGGGCTAAAAGTCACTATTTTAGTTAATATTTTATTCATTGATGTCACTTGGTGGATTTTGTATATTAACAAAAATAAAAGGTTTCATTGTGGTTCACCAAAATTTTCTTACCAAGAGAATATTCAGTGGAGGCAACGTACGTCGCAATATCATTCCCAGACCTCCATCACACTCTATTGCATCATTTGGTCACTTTAGTCTTTCGTCATTAAAATAGTTATAATGAGTTTTTTTACGATCTCAAATGTAATTTTATATATCTCGTTAACACATCCATTCATTGTAACGTGGTATGCATATACATCATTGAATTTTTTAATATTATTTTATAAATGATATCATTCAATTCATTATAGGATATATTTCAACTTTTAAAAATTAAAAAAAAACCATGAACATATTTGTATTTTAGATTTTAAAATGGATCGAGTTTAACATATATCATATTTAATCAATTCTTGAATATTGAAATATCTTGTGTACCAAAATTTATAACTTAGTTTTACTATCTATGCTTTGATTGCCTTCAAATGAATGAGTCTTTATTACATGTAATAATTTTAATTTCAATTCTTCAAATACATAATAAATTCATCTTTAAAACAAAAAAAAAACGAGTTCACATAAAATTTATATTAAATAAATATAAAAATTATTAGTCAAAGTTACGATTATAAATATAAAAATTTTAGAAAGAAAATCTAGTGAAATCGAGGTGGGTAATGGGTGACGAGTTCAACGAAGAGAATGGAGACCTTTATTTAAATTAAAATTATAATAGTTTTTTATTTCCTATAAAAGCTATGTTCCTATTCAAGTCACGCGACTCACGCCTATGGAAAGGAAAAATTGATCTAACAACCTGAAATTATGATAATCTTCATCTAACTATAAAATCAAAATAATTAATCTCTTCTAAATTGGTTTAACAAAGTTTTGAACTCCCTCAATTAATAATTAACTATTTAAATAACAAACAATATGTATTCAATGAATATTTAGTCCTCGTAACACCTAAAAATTCGACAATTCCACTGCAAAAATGCAAAAATCAATAAAAAAATTTTAGATGAATTGTAGACATATCTATTTTATAATAAAATAAAACAGATAATATATGAATTGAAAATGAGAAGAAATAGAAAAACAATTAAAAAAATAGAGAGTGACCCTCCGAGAAAGTCCAATAGATAATAAGACTATGAAACTTAAAACATTTTTTTCAAACTATACTCAAATTTTCAATGAAGAGAGATGGAAAAGTAAAATTTTTCACGAGTCAATTTAAAAACACGATGATAGAGATGTATATAAATAAATTTGTTGAAACTTCACATGGGATTATATGTTAATTATACGAGGGTATCAACATTTTCAACTTATATTTTTATTATGAGTTATTTGCATAAATATCTTTAAATAATTTTAGACTTCCAAATATTTTTTAAACCCTTTAAAAATCCTAAGTGAGCATTTACATTTTCTTGGGGGGTTTTTATGTTCTTTTTCCATTACTTACTCATAAATGCCTTTTGTATATTATTTATTATTATTATTTTTAAATCGGTGCCCCCACGATTTGATCAAGTGATCTTTTTATTGGATATGAGTGCTAACCAGCTAACCCAAGCTTATGTACATTATTATATCAACTCTGTATATTATTATACATCATATATTCCTATGTACGTTATATATTATATATATTATCAACCATCGCGTGTACATTTTTAACTAACCTATACATATGGACGACGTTGGACGGAAGACCAGAAAAAATATACTGCTAACATGGAGTATTTCGATATATTAAAACTTAAGGTACTTGAAAAAAAAGGGATTAAGCAAAATTCATGGAATTAATTATTCCAAAATTTTATTTTGTCAAAATATCTATAAAAATTCTATTTGCAGCAAATATATATTTTAGGTTTATACTGTTCATGAAATATTTGAGAGATATTCATGACAAAATAACAAATAATAAAAATTGTTATAATAAGTTTTGAGCATTAGAATTTTGAAAAAATAAGTTTATTTTTAGAGATATTCATAGAAATTTAACATTAATATTAAAATTAACAATACAACGGGTAATAGCATCTCATCATATAATTTTTAAGAAATTACCTAATAGTATGGGGGAGTTCTCATAAATCATGTTTAAGGGGTTTCTTAAATATGAGGTGCTAAACAAATCTTTTCATTGACAAGCTAGATCCGAGAGCTTTTTAAGAATTGTTTTTCAGCGTTTGGTTTTAACAGTTTTTGTATTTGCAGAAAGTTGGTTTTGCAATCGTTCAACTAAAGTTATATTTTTCATATGTTCTCCTCTTATAGATATGGTTAACAAAGAACAAAGTTCCTTTTGTATCACTTCACCCTTTTTTGATTGATTTCTTTTTATTTCAAAATTCCAATTATGGTATGTATATTAAATTAACTAAATTAATTTAATATGTTTAATTTGAAATTTTTTCACTTTCTTATTTTTAATTCGAATTTTGCCTATAAACAAATTTCAGACAAATAATATTAAAAAACTGCGATTAGAGAAAACTGAGGGAAGACAACTTCATCAGTTTCTTGCATAATTAGTTTTGCAATAGCGTAACCAAATGCATCATCATTTTTTTTAATGATTCTATCTACAATATAATAATAATTATTGTTGTTACGTATTGAACTTCTTTTTTTAATTTAAGAAGTTTAGTCTCATTTCTATCGTTTTCTTAATTTTTTTTTATTATATCTGAAAATGTTAATATTAAAAAAAATCTGAAAAACTAAATAGAGAGACATGATTCTAACATTTTATTTTATTTCAAATAATCAGTTGAGACATTTGTGGAACATATGCTCTAAAATCAATTCAGGCCGAGAAGCAGTTGAGAAAATCTCCACAACCCCGAAAGTAGAACAAGAAATCGTTAGTTTCGGCAAATCATTGAAACCGATTGGGGTTTCTCAAAATGCCCAAATCATCACCTCATCTCTGACTGATTCATTTCCAAGGCTAGTGGGGGCGTCCCCTCTCGACTCGAACTGCTGCCATGGATTCCGATATGAAGTCTTTCAACACTCCGGCGTCGTCGCCGGACGTCGGCTGGACCTCTCCCCGCCGTCGGATCGTCCATGTACGGGTTTCCGATTCTCAGAACCTCCTTTTAGTTTTGTTTGATGTTTGATTGATTGAATTCGGAATTTGAGTTTTTTTTAAAGATAAATATGCTGAATTTTAATTAATGGCGATTGATTCATATATAAGCTTGATTTCATGATACGTCGCATTGCGTTTTTTTCCCGTACTTATGAGTGATTTTTTTTTGTTTGTTTATGTATGTATTTGTCTGGTTTGTTATATGTGTTCTTTATAGAATTCTTAAAAGTTTTAATTTTTATAACATAAGCTCGAATTTTATGAGTGTAGTATGTGTGATTTACTCCATGAAAACTCGAAATGCTGAATTGTGATAACTGGTGATTGATTCATGCAAAAGCTTGTTTTTTTGATACATTACAATTGATTTTGTAAAATTATTCGATTCACTGAATTTTTTGTCATATGTATTCTTTTTGGAATAAGTTATTAAAAGTTTTCATTTTTATAACATAAACCACAATTTTACAAGCATAGTATACATGAATCACTCCATGAAAACTTGTGATGTCAGAAACTTGTCTGTCTCGGAGTTCCAAAGGTGGCGCTTGAGCAGTTGCAGCATGGATTGGTGGTCTTTGCAAAGAAGAACAAATCTATGATACCTGAAATTGTTTCCGCTCTTTTCCCTTCGGACGAGGAGTGCTTCTTAGTAGAGAAAGGAACGTCTCCGGGTCTCACTGGGATCCCAAAATTGGTGGATTTGTATAGTGAGAGTCTCTTGTGGATTCAATGGCTGATGTTTGAAGGGGAGCCAAGAACAGCCCTGGAGGATCTGGCATGCATTGGCGCTGGTCAGCGGGGCATATGTGGGTCGGTTTGGGGAGATAAGGACTTGGCGTACCGATGCCAGACTTGTGAGAAGGACCCCACTTGCGCGATATGTGTCCCTTGTTTCCGAAACGGGGACCACAAAGACCATGATTACTTTATGATTTACACAGAGGGAGGATGCTGCGATTGTGGCGATGAGACCGCGTGGAAGTGTGAGGGCTTCTGCTCAGCACATAAAGGGGTGGAGCAGATACAACCGCTCCCGGAGGAGGTTGTGGATACCATGGGGCCAGTCCTTGATGCCCTTTTAGTTTTTTGGTCCAGCAAGCTGTCCCTGCGGAGTCTCTGGGTGATTCGATGGTTGCAAGTGGGCTTTGTCTTGCGGTGGTTGAGATGCTGCTCGAGTTTTGCAATTTGAGTGAGAGCGTGCTTAGTTTCATGGCAAAGAGAATGCTTCCATTGGAAGGTGTGTTGGCTGTTCTCATGAGGGCCGAGAGATTCTTGGACAGTTTGGTTGTGAAGAAGCTTCATGAGTTTCTGTTGAAATTGCTGGGAGAATCTACTTTTAAGTACGAATTTGGAATAGCCTTTGTAAGCTATTATCCACATGCCATACTTCAGAAATTCCCTCTTTTATCGACATTTTCTGTGCAACTTTTCACTGTGCCAACCTTGACTGTTCGGCTTGTAAGGGAGGCGGATTTGCTGAATATGCTGTTGGGATGTTTGAGTCGTCTATTCATCTCTTGTTCTGGAGAGGGCGGTCTCTTGGAGGTACTTTTTTGGTGCAAATTCCTCTTCTCAATCTTTATCTGTATAGAAAGTTACTTTTTTTTTGGGATCAATCATCCAGTATTCATATTTGTCACAATTGCAATTCGTTTATCCAAAGTTGTTTAGCCCCAAAATTTTGTTGGAGCTATCATGCATCATCTTGTGATAAATACTGAACATGTTTCTAGAATTTGTTGACCCATTCCCCTTCAGTATATTCAGTTCTATGGCCCAGTGTACATGGAAATAGGACTCAATCAACACTTCAAGACACCTGAAGTGTTGATTGAGTCCTATTTCCATGTACACTGCTCATGCACTATAAAGTATAAACTTGCCTTTCATTTTATAGGATTTATATGTTCTGGCATCCTGTGTTCTCTCTAACTGCACATAAAAACTCGTTGAGCCTTTGGAATGGTCCAAATTGAAATGATTACCACATGTATTGTTTGTCATCATAAAAATTCTCTCTTATTGGATAGGATACTCAAGGTTTTTTAAACCTGAACTTCAATTTTTTTAGAAGGGGGGATGCCATCTGAGTGTATTTATTTGGAAAACATCCAGAGAAGGCTAGAAAGATGAGAAATCTTCCAAATAAGAACATGAAAAGGAGAATATTTATTTGCATTAATACCCCTACTAAAATCTCTAATTGCGAGATCCTGGTAAAATAATACTATGAAAATGTCCTTCCAAACCTTCGTCATTATTCTATGCCCCTCTATTAGAGACTGTAAGTGGACTGCATTAATTATGATTAAATATCTAACCTTGGTTGGAGAAGCTACTAAACTACGCCATTGATTACATTGGTGTTTCGCATCAATGCTCCTTAAAAAATGTCAAGTCAGGACTCAGGAGGATTCCCCACTAAAAAATCAACATTTAAAAAAAAAAACGCTTGTGTTCAATTAGAAAACGGAATTGATATAGTAGTCTTCTCCGAATTCAGGGGTGATGGAATTGGGGAAAAAAAAGAGATTTCTCCTAATTACACTTGTCAACAACTTAAAATAACAAGAGATACTAGCTCCCCACCTGACCAACCCCCTTTTTGATAAACATTAACACTGACTCACTGGTGCAAAAACTAATAGTATTGCACCTCTTGCAATTTTCCACTAGTTCTACCTTTTCCTCTATGTTAGCTTATTCCTCATTCAAGATTCAATGGTAGTTGACTGTCATTGTTCTTTGACTTCTCTTTTCTCTTCTTATTGCTGTTTACTCCATTATCATAGAATTGTATGTTCTCATCCATAATCCTATTAGGCAATGACGTCAAAACGTAGCCCCATCATGTATTAGACTTGGTGTATCTTGGTTAATCACTGCATGTCATGTCCATGAAAGAAAACAATCCTGAGCCCCATGTATCTTTATCTACCTTCTCCTACAAATGTTGGACTAGATTATTATTCAGACAGGAAATTTTGTTTCCTGGCTTGAGCCCGGGTAAATAACTACAATTTTTTATTTTTTTTTAAGTTAGGTTTTGTTCAACTTTTTATGTGATGGTTGAGTGGTTGTAGATTCACTACTCAGATTATTAAAGTTGAATCATGGTTTATCTTTAAATCAAGTTATGCAGAGGTTCTCTTGTTCATTACCATGTGCAGATTAGCAAACTTGAAGATATATATGAGAACACTTTTCAAGTGGTGGATGATATTTGCTATGTACTGAACAATGCCGAAGTTTCCAAGCATGTGGCTTGTGATCGACCAGAGATCTATAGGACTTGGATGAAGCTCTTAAGTATGGTGCAAGGAATAGATCCTCAGAAGAGAATGGCTCGTGTGTATGTGGATGAGGAAAATGAGAACTGGTACACTCCATTTGAATTAACACAGTCTCTTGGAAATGTCAACTCTCTCTTGGTGTCTGGAGCATTCTCTGTTAATGATGCTGACGAAAGTAAGGATGATTCTTGCTATTGTGTGTCTGATGATGGAGACGGGCTGCGACATGCAATAGCAGGAAGACTCTCCCCTCAAAACTATACCTGCAATGTAGCGGGCAAAATTAAAGAATCTGTTGGTGAATTACAATGTGATGCTAATGTGTACCTTTCGGTCCCATCTGCTGCATCATTGTTATTTTTTGAGTGCCTAAAAGCTATTGAGAATTGCTTTGGAATGGACACTGAAAATGGAAAAGGTACTAGTTCAGGAGGAAAGACATCCAGATGTGGAATTCATGGAAAAATGGGAAGTCTATGCTGGCCTTTCTCAGAGGAGACATTTGAAAGGCCTGGTTCTTCATATGTGGCACGTGGGCCCCAAATGAATGCCAATCTGCATGGTGAAAAGGCCATCCCATCAGGGGTTGACGGTATGGATGTTAGCTATACATATCCAGAACAGAGCTTTACAGTTGTTCCAGATGGTACTTCTATGCAGATGGACTCTCACATGGATTTGGATAGCTTGGGTTTGTTTAGTTTGACAGATTGGCCTAGTGTCATTTATGATGTTAGTTCAAGAGAGATATCTTATCACATTCCTTTACATCGACTACTTTCGTTGTTATTACGGAAAGTTATAGAAAAATATCATGGCAAAACTGGAATGCTGGGTTTAAAAACTGCCATCCCCGTGATACCTTCTTCTGGATTTCATCCCAATTTCTTTCAGCAGATCCTACGAGGTACCCATCCATTTGGGTTTTCTTCATTTGTGATGGAGCATCCCTTACGGTTAAGAGTGGTTGTTGCCCAGGTACGTGCAGGGATGTGGAGGAGGAATGGTGATGCAGCTATAGCATGCTGTGAGGGCTACTGTTCTGTTCGTTGGTAAGTAAACAATGGCCATAACTGGAAATTTTTTAGTCAGGATAGTTATTAATGTCTGGAACTAAAAATGGAACTCACCTTCTTGGGCTTGTTTTCTATTTTCAGGTGTGAACAAGGTTTAGAGTCGGATCTGTTTCTGTTGCAATGCTGTGCTGCATTAGCTCCACCGGAGTTTTATGTTAAGAGGATTCAAGAAAGATTTGGATTATCTAACTATCTCTCTCTGAATCTCAAAGAATACGACGAGTATGTGCTAGCCTTTCCTTTTTACATTTTATTTTGTGTTTGAATGTTTTGGTAATCTGTCAAGGACAGGTTTTCTTCTATTTATCCATATGTATGCCATGTCATAATAATACAGAATTCTACAACTATGGACCATGTCTTATATGTTGTGAGAAACAGGTGAGAAAACTAGAGTGCTTTCCAAATTGTTGTATGTACTAATAAAAAAACACCCTGGCACAACAAAATAAATTGTCCAGGATGCTTTCTTCTTCTTTGTGTACCTTTCATTCTTGGGGGGCATCGGGTGACAATTACATGCTTTAGTAATATCCTTTGCTGTGGTGTCAACATCATGATGTTGATACTTTATTATTCTCCTCTTCCTAGTTGCCAATGTTTTGTTTCATCTGCTATATTTGAGATTTACAATCGATTTAGATGATGTACAATTGTCATTTCTGGTCTATAGATGATACAATTGTTTACTATTTTAGAACCAAAGAGTAACTGATTAGCACTCTGTCATGGAAAGTGATCTTGAAAAAACAGAATTTGTGCAATTTAAGTGATTATTAGAGGTGTACAACTTGACTTACATGAGGGACAAGTGCATTGGATATCATATAAGTCAAGATGTCAAGTGCATGTGTTTCCTTGCATGAATTGCATCTCTTGCATGAAGTTTATATGAGTGAGCCATTCGATTATATCAAATGTGGCTGGAATGGGCTGGGGTGCATTGTGCAAGTCACGCTGCCCATTATCAGTTTTCACCATCAAGTGGACATTTGTTGTGGTACAAATCTTTAATTGTCATTCATTCTGCAATATCCAGTGTTTATTAGCTGGGATTGACCGGAATCTTTAATTGAGTGAGCCATTCTGCAATATCCAGTGTTTATTAGCTTGTTTGTCTCATGCATGTAGGCATGGACATAAATGTTTGAGAGTTTTTACATGCCAGGTGAATCACTGATAATGAGATATAGATAGCTGTGTTGAATTGATTCTATATTGTATTTTTTTCTTGCCAAAATCAATAGTCCAATCAAGATTGAGGACATGACAAGTCTGTCATCTTGTGCAGAATTGGGTCTAAAATTTAAATATAAAAGAGTGGACCAATTGAACCATGAACTTTAATGAGACCTTTTCAATGGAGCTGGCAATGATTAACATTGAACAGTGTTCTTTATGCCTTTGCCTGCTCCTAGAATCATACTGGTTCTGAACAGCTGCAACTACAATGCTTGTGTGTATCATATGTAATAATAGAGGGCATCTTTTTGGATATGCAGTCACCAGAAATTTTTTCCCTTATAGTATAAGGAGTGTGCATTGCAGAGTGAGAAGAGGGGGGAGTTTTTGGAAAAGCTCTGTTCAAGCTAACTGATAGTATACCACTTCTATATTTTCCCCCAGAATACTCCTATTGTATTTGACTACACAATAATACCTCTGCGTTATACTACTACATTCTGCTGTTTCCAGCTTAATAAAATTGGTCATACTACATATTTCAAGAAAAAAAAACCTGCATGTCATTTGACCTCTTCTCCTATGAAACAGTATACAAGTGTAAATGTCCTTTCTGTATTCGATTTTGAAGCTTGTATTTTCTCATCCTGTTCAGATTTTCGTGCATCTATAATTTATTTTCTGTTAATGAACATCTGTCAGCATAATGATGTCAGTTTCCTTGCTCGCTGGTGTTAGCGCCTTCAACCCAAGTTAGACTGGGAGAGCAAGGTTTCTTCTTCGTTTTTCTGATTACCTTGTTTCTTGAATAGGAGAAAGGCAACTCCCAACCCCCCAACAAAAATAAATAAATAAAAATATAAGAAAAAGAAGAAAAGAAAAAACACCCTCACCCACATTGCACCTTTTATCTACAAGAATAATAAATGGGTAGGGTTTAGCCTGACACCTCAAACCCATTGGGTAGTTTATTAATAAAATAATACATGTTGAATGTCATATGTTTGTGTCGTATTACACGTTCGCTTTCCATGACTACACTTCTAGACTTAGATTCTTGGATCTAAAATTTACAGCGACCAAATTTTCTGGGTGCTATCAGGTGTGAACCAGTTTTAATCCAGGAAATGCTCACTCTTCTTATACAAATTGTCAAAGAAAGGCGGTTTTGTGGGCTTTCTACGACTGAAAATTTGCAAAGAGAATTGGTTTATAAGCTAGCTGTTGGAGATGCTACTCGTAGTCAGCTGACAAAATCTCTTCCCCAAGACTTATCCAAGAGTAATGAGCTGCAAAATGTCTTGGATACTGTTGCAGAATATTCTAAACCATCTGGAATAAAGCAGGTATGAACCCACTCCAATTGGAAAATAAAAAACATGTATTTTTTCTTTTGCATGGTTTGCAGCAACTAGTCATGTCTTGGTTCTTACTTTTCAAACTCCCTTTCAATTCCAGGGGAGATATACTCTGAGGAAATCTTACTGGAAAGAATTAGACCTCTATCACCCTCGTTGGAGCTCAAGAGAGTTACAAATTGCTGAGGAAAGATATTTACAATTATTTAAGGTTTCCCCTCAGACTTCCCAGTTACCTCTATGGACAAGAGTTTTTCAAGTTCTGAGTCCAATTTATAGAATAGCTATGTCCAAGGCTGTGTTCATGATCATTCGTGCTGTGGTATTTTATGCCACTTTCACTGAGAAGACATCTGTATCACGTGCTCCTGAAGGAGTTCTTCTCACAGCATTACACTTACTTTCATTGGCATTAGATATCCGTGAAAAGCAGAACACCCATATGGGTGAACTTGGTGGCAATGCCGGCTTTTCATATTCTGATAATCAGTCGTGTGGCAGAACATCAGGTCATGACAAATATTATTGTCCTTTGTTACTTTATGCAAGTAAAGAGATTGATTCTGGGTCTACAAATCAATCGGATACTGGGAAACATGAAAGCATGCTTTCACTGCTTGTTTTATTACTTGGAAGGTATAAGAAAGAAAATGATTTGGACAACATGGATTCAAGACAGAGCAGTGTATCTTCTTTAATTGAAAGTTTATTAAGGAAGTTTGCTGAGCTTGATGTTCATTGCAAGAGTGCACTGAGCAAACTAGTGCCTGATCTTATAGCTCATCTTCCCCAGCAACCTTCCCACCATACAATGCAGGGATTAGTGGTGGCCTCTAATGCTGAGAAGAGAAAGGCAAAAAAACGAGAGCACCAGGCAGCCATATTGGTGAGCTATTCTATTTTATTACATTACAAACTCATGGTAGTGTCAGATATATTTAATTATAATTTTTTTTTTCCAAATTCTTCAATTAATTTTTCTATTCAATTGACCCATTAAAAATATATAGCGTATGTTCTTGTTTTGAAAGGTGTACACCTTTTGGTTTATCTATAAAGTTCACATAATTATATGGGGCCGTCTGGGTGATATTGTTCATGTCTTTGTGGAATGGCAAACCATGAAAGTGATAAAAACAAGAAAAAACTAATATATGTCTAAAACTATAATTCACAATGATTCTGTAGTTTCTGTATTCATCTATCATATATCGTCCCTTAAACGAAGGACCGAAGAAATATAGCTCTAATAATCCAGTCACTGTATCAGAAGGAAGAATATTTATTCATGTGTATGACCGTTTTGTTTCCCTTCTTTATTTGAAAGTGGGATGTGAAGTCATAAACACCCAAAAGGGAGGACAGATATCCCCCTTATACAGAAGTTAGCCACAAGCCTTAAAACCTATTTGCACCCAGTCAGTCTCCTACACATAAAATGTCCTTGCCTATTCATTCTCAGTGTATTAGCTCCCAATTTATACTCTCACTCTTTCACCACACACTTAACCTATCTCTCATATTGTCTCATGTGTATGATTTATCCTTAACTTTGTAGAGTAAATATGGAATGAATTCTGAAGTTGTTTCTCTTTCTCTTTCATAATGACTTTTATTGAACTGTCCTTTAAGTGTTAACTGTCTCATTCTTTACTGACCTGTTCACATAGGAAAAAATGAGAGTTGAGCAGTCCAAATTTCTTGCTAGCCTTAAGTCCTCAATGGAAAGCGGGCTGGATTCTTTGAATTATGAGAATGATGAGTCTGTTTCTAGTGTGGACCAAATTTTGGTAGAGTCAACACCAATTGTTTGTTCACTTTGCCATGATCCAGATCCCACGATTCCCATTTCTTTCATGGTTCTTCTCCAGGTGAGGAACTTAATATAAGGCTTGTTTGCTGAAGTTCTGTGATATATTTTCCTATACTTCCTTTCCTTGTAGGCTTATTTATTGTTACTGAAGGTATTCCAATACTGATTGTCTTATATCATGTGATGAAAACTAGAAATCTTGTTTAACCAGTCTTGTTGAGAAAGCGGTTCCATCTTGGGAAGATTTTTGCCAATCGGACAAGGATTTTGTAAGAAAGAATGAGATAACTCATGATTCTACTGACGAATCAGGCATTCCAGAAGTTAATTCAGTTTCTCAGAGTACATCAAATGAGTTATTGTATGAATCTCTACTGGAAGGTAATTGTGTGTCAATGCAGTGTTTTGAGAGTTTGTGCTCCAGTTTTATTATTGTCTCCTATTAATAAGTCTCATGATGCAGGCACAAACTCCACATCTTCTGTTGAGATGATTGAGAAAGCTATCTACAAATCTGTTCAGGAATATATTCATGACTTATCAAACGAAGTGAGCACAATGACATCTTCAGTTCCACATGCTGAAGACTCTTATAGGAAAAGCAGTGAAGTTTGTCTTTTCCTCGAAGAATATTTTGGGTTGGAGAATGAAAATCCGAACAACCCAAAAGTTTCTACGAGTGATGCTGTATTTAAAAACAAATTATTAAGGTGTAAATCTTCTGAAGCTCCATCTGCATCAGTTGATAGATATTGTCTGAAAGATTGTGATGGAATCCATATATCTACCTGTGGGCATGTTGTGCATCAAGAGTGTCACAATAGTTATCTGAAAACTATGAGGCAAGGGTAATCAATTAAACTCTGTGTGTAATTTTCCATTTGTTTATTGCTTGTATCCCCCCCCCCCCCCCCCCAAAACAATTTTTTTTTTTGTGAGCCTATCTTGCCCTCCTGCAAATTGTGTGTTTTTTTTCTTAGTACATCATGTTTCATGTGAATAATACTATTTGCTATAATATCAAATGAGGTTACCCCTTCTCAGTTGTCATGGGTTGCTCGTGTCTTCAGTTGTGTTCCTACTATAAACCTCCATAAGGTGTTATGTTTGGCTACTTATATCCCTTTCCTTTTTGTCAACTGTCTAAACCTTTACAATATAATGTTCTTGGCCTGCTTTTATTTATACATAAATGCAAACTGATCACATACTAAATTTAAAATGGCGATCATGAAGTATATTTGTAGGCATCAAGTAGTGTGGTTATATTCAGATATTTTGTTCAACAAACCATCAATTATATATACTATTTTGTTCAACAAGACCATATGTTGTCTCATGTTAATTTTGAATCAGAGGCTATTAAGGTTTCCCAATGTGAATTTGTGATACAATTGCTTACTAGTCTTTGTGCTCTATCTTAAAAAATGTACATCTCAAGGGGATGTATGCATGCAAGGAAAAGATGCTTTGCCTGAGATATATGAACTCAACATCATTGAAATAGAGATATATCCATTCTAAAAAAAGTAGTTCAGCCTCATTCAGAGCAGTCTGTGTATAATGATTCTAATGGCTAGTGGAACAAAGACAAACAATAAACTTGCAGAATGAACAGAAAAAATTTGAAAATTAGCCCCCATGAAACGAGAAATGTCATTTTTAGGTGGATAATTTATAAACATACATTCTTAATGATCTTTTTGAGTGGATGATGCTTTGCACCTTTGGTTGTTGTCAGAATTCAGAAAAGCAGCATGGACAGCAATTGTTATGGTCTTGTGTTTTTTTTTAAATTGTTTTTTAACTCAATAGTAATTGAAATATTTGTGTAAACAATTTTTTTTTAATAAAGCGGGAGAACTGAACGATTTATCTTTCTTGTTTTGTATCACAGGTATAATATGAGACATGGCGAGGGAGGGCGCAGTGTAGACCCTGACCAGGTATATTATTGATGTGCTGGTTTTCTGGTGACATCCCCACAATAACCTTCAGCTTTTCACTTCTGGTTTTAAGTTCTATAGTGCTTTTTGCCCCCTCTAGAATTTTTATATTTCATTGTGTCTCTTTTAGATCAATTTTGGAACAGATGTTTCCTTGTGTGTTCTTTGACATGATTATCTTTATCAGGGGGAATTTCTCTGCCCAGTGTGTCGCAGATTCGGAAATTCTATATTGCCCTCATTACCTGGAGATATTGATATGCGGAAGCGGATAATGTCATCAGATGTTAGTTCAACATCATTGGCAGGATGCTCAACCTCATCAGAATCAGAGAATTATGTGTGTCTTCTTTCACAAGCCTGACACTTCTCCAGAAAACAGCCAACATGGTCGGGCAGAGTAACTTTCTGAGCCTTTCAGGAAAATTGAATGAGAGAATGAGCCAGCTCTAGATCCTGTATTACGGAAATTATGTTCTATGTATTTTCCTGACACTAGCAATAAATTCCTGGACTCCGGATTCTAAGCAGATCTCTTTATTTGTGGGATACTCTTCTGTACACCATGTCATCAACTGAAATTTCTGTACGTGGCAAGAGAGTCTATTCACATTCAGGAAGTTCTATCCCTGTCCTTGAACCATTATATAGAGAGATTCAGTCATCTAGTGGATTTATATTGTCATTTCTACTCCGAATTGCTCAAAAATGCCGAATTTCAAATACAGTAGAGGCTCATTTAAGGTTTAGAGGTGTTCAACTTTTTGCTGGTTCTATTTGTTCTGGTGTTTCTCTAGATGGTATGCTATGGGCTTGGATAGACAAAGAGGTATGATACTACCTACCATTGATGTTTTTTCCTTGTTAGCTTAAACGTAAGCCTAAAAAAGCATTTGTACTTTTGTAAAGCATTTCTACCCAATCTTAATATTATAGTTCGTGAAATCTGACATGCCTATATAGCACTGGTGTTTGGCAGAATGTATTTAGCATATGCTTTGCGTACCGGAAGACAATCATTTCAGGTTACAAGGATAGTGACCTTACTGTTGGGTAATGTCCCTGTAGTATGGGTCTGGGATCCGAGCTAGATAAGGGTTATTGAATTATATTGAATAAAATATTGGATACTTATAGGTGACAAGAACTTGGGATTGTACTAATCTTTGAACATTACATATAAATTGTTGTCTATTTCATAAATAAATACACATGTTGGATGTTCTTAAATATTGATGAATATGTGCATTACATTTACATTACTGCTAGAGTACCTTGTAATTCATTTTCTACCCAGTTTACTGTTCTGCTTGTGTCTGCATGCCACAGCAACATTAATGTGGTATTGAGTTTTTGTAAGAGCTTGAGATGAAACCTTTTTTATTTTTAAGAAGAGAATGTTTAAGCATGTTGTGTGTTTAATCTGTACATTTCATATTTATTGCAGAATTTCATGTTTGGACTAGCACTAATGTTCATACTGACCAGTGTGATTACAGGTATCATGCTAGATCTGGTGAAAATCAATAACAAGGGAGATGTTGTTCCTCATCTCCAATTTTATAAACAAGCTGCTGATCCCATCCTTGCACATGACCCTTTTTCATCATTGATGTGGGTTTGTTTTGTCTTCCACATCCATTTTTATCATCAATAAAATCTTTCATATCCCTCGTGCATCTATTCTATGCTGTTTGTGTGGCTCAGGTATGTATTACATGCCTGTGTATGTTGTTTGTTGAGTGAATTAGTTTTCTAAAACTTTTGTTGACTACCTATCATTGTCTTGGACCACCAGCTTGGGTTCATTAATGATCTTTCCCATTTGTTGGTTTTCAGGCATTAATAACATACCATGGCACGCGTCCGTTTGGAACCTCGGAGTTGGGTCTTGGTGATTGTGGCCTTAATGACATATGTAGAACAACGGGAGAGTCTGAGCTTGCCAAGCAGTTTTTTCTCTCCAGCTATATTGACATTTCTTGCCATCCTAAAGATATGATTCGCAGGTTGACTTTTCCTTATCTTCGAAGGTGTGCACTACTGTGGAAATTGCTAACATCATCAATGTCAGCACCATTCTATAATA